>CM041776.1:311893875-312230753 GCA_023374045.1 Limonium bicolor | reverse complement strand
AGAGACACAATATCTTGTAAATCCACGGTTGACATCTTCACGTATGATTAACTACACAAGAAGATAAGCAGGTGTTATTGAAAAACTCTCGTATTCATACAAAATCTGAATGCAACATTACATGTATGTGAGTAATAATATACTGAACTATCAAACAACAAATCAAACATGTTTCACTCTATGTTCATCAATATCACTTGTCCTCACTCATTTTTATTCTAACTACATCGACAATCTCATCATCAGTCAGACAGTCAAACAAATCTCGATAGTCATAACTCTGTATCATCTGAGCTGCAACCATGAACTCATCACAATTCAGTTGGACTATTTTCCGCAACCTATTAATCGCCATTGTCTCAATTGTTTTGCCATCACGATCCACCATAAGCTCATACTGTGGGCGCTGGCTGCCTATAATCAAATCCTCGATGTGATTCGCAAGTGACAAGTTGTACGTCATTTTAGCCTCTCTGAAAATCAGGTACAATTTGTCGACGAACCCGTGCCGCTTGCAAAAATAGCAGCTGTGTCTTTTCCTGGACTGTTGTTCTTAATGTCCTTATATCGTCGTAGGTGTGATCTTTATGTTTGCCAGAACAAGTATAAATTTGTCTTGAAATTCCTCCACTGCTTGTAGACAAGGAACTTAATGTGTTCCTTAGTTTAGACCTAACAAGGACTACGTCATTATTGAAATCATTGCTTCTCGTGTAGACCTCCATTTGGACTGAACTTTGTATGAAAATTAGTCACCTAACTGAGAAACAAATGATGATGATGACTGAATTGTAAATATTGAAAAGAAAAGAATGTAACACTGACTACAACACATTATGTACTTAAACCTTGAAAACACCAAACACAAACTGATGATGTAATGTGCAACTTGTGAAACGACACAAACATTAAAAAGAACTTTGAATTAGCTCATTGGCAGGAAACCCATCTGATAAACACACTATGCGCATCACCATTCAAAATAAGACAACTACATCAAATACCATATCTAGTACCCAGCAGAAAATACATCTCCATTTTCACAACCAAAACTAGAAAAGATAACAAAAGCAACAACACCAACCAAAAAGTGATTTCCTAACACAAACATTGAGATGATTTCATTTAAGGACCATACTTCATGGTGTACACCAGCCTCACCCATTCTATAATTTCATCATCATCGGCTAATGCCAAAAACAGCCCTATGACTTCTATCAGATAACACGTACAGAGCATAAACAATCTCGGTTCTAGTCAAACCATTAACTTGACGAAGTCGTTCACCGGCTTCGGGAACACTTATAACCCTATCTGCCATTCATGTTTGTTTCTTCACTTCTTGCAGAATATCTGTAGCATTGCCTAACTTGCTGTGTAGCCCACCTTCAACATCCTTTAGATCATTAACTAGCACTTTGCTTTTACCCTTACTACCCTTAGATTTGCTTGTCACCTTGTTTGATTCTCTCCTAGGGTGTAACTTATTTCTTCTACAGCCATGTTCTGTTAGATTTTATATAGCAGCTGGGCTATTCTATCGGTTGGGCTTTTCTGTTGGGTTATTCTTCCTCAGCCCAGTTTATTATAATGTTGTCTTGTTCTGTTAGTAAGTAATGTGTGTGAGTATTGTGTGATATACCCGTTCCTGGTGTTGTATAGTTGTAGAGGAGTGCGAGTGTACAGGCTTTGCCTTCTTCCTCCTAGGGTTAGGAGTTCTCTGTAATTTGGCTTCTTCCTAAGCCTTCCACTAAGGGTATACAAGAGTTCTTGCGATTATTTTCACATGGTATCAGAGCACGGTCATGGGACCAAGCTCTTAAATCTTCTGCTCGCCGCATTGATAGCTCTTGTCGCTCCTGTATTGATTCTCCCTCGTCTTGTCGCTTCGGTCGTTCCCACCGATCATCACCATCGGCGTCGTCCTTTTCCCACCGGTTATCGTTGTCATCGTCGCCCTGCGGTTCTGCGACTCTCTTGAAGTTTTCCGCAAGTCTTCCTTTGTTCCTGGTTCAGAGCGTCCTCGCCTCCGCATTTGGACAGGTCTTCTCTGTGCTTTTCTTTTTCGCAATCGACGAGTTTCCTCATTTGGTCAGGTTTTCGCTGTGTTCTCCTCTTCGCAAGTCTTCCTGGATTTCTTCGCGACCCATAATTCTGGTTGAGCTCATATTCTTGGCTCTGGGTTTTTCCTCGGTCTCGCCACTCTACTGTCGGGTGTGAGCAATTTCTGCGATTTAGATCCCTAATTTCATCAAGATGAGTCTGATTGTTGAGAATCCAGAAGATCCCAAAGTGGTTAAGGAGAAAGGACCTCAAGATTCAGAGACAAGCGGCGGAAGAAATGGGTCAATTGACATTGGAGACGCGCTCTACCTCTCTAGTTCTGATAGCCCAGGGTCAGCCCTTGCTTCGAAATTTGACGGAGGACCTGGTTTCTCCCGGTGGAAACACCAAATCGAAATAGCTTTGGCATCAAAGAACAAATTAGGATTCGTTCTGGGTACAACCAAGAAACCAACTGATTCTGATGTTCGGGCTGAGGCATGGACCCGTTGTGATAATATGGTCCGAGCTTGGATCCTTATGAGCCTTGAGAGGAAAGTGGCTGACACGGTTTGTTTCGATCACCTGCCGTCAAGTTGTGGGAAGATCTCTGTGCCCGATACGACCAAGTCGATGCCACGAGGATGTTCGAACTGGAAAAACGCCTTGCTGGGACGTCACAAGGCAGTGAGACCATCGGCGATTACTTTGCAAGGTTAAGAGGTATCTGGGATGAAATTGATGCCACCACATCCCTTCCAACATGTGAATGTGCAACAGACAAAGACTTTAAGGAATATATTAGAACACAGCGACTGATAAGGTTTCTGATGGGGTTAAATGAGAGGTATACAAGTGCAAGGGAAAACATACTGATGGTTACTCTGCTCCCGTCGATAGAACAAGCTTTTTCTATGCTGATCCAGTAAGAGAGGCAAAAGACATTGACGGCTAACCCCACTATTGAAGTTGAAGCCCCTGCTGCCTTCTCAGTCACCCAAGGGAAAAGGAGCTATGGTCGTGGCCAAACTGGAGGTCGGCGAACTGGACTCCAATGCACATACTGCCATAAGCCGGGACACACGGAGGACAAATGTTTTCAGAAAAATGGTTTTCCCCCGGGTTGGCGGTCTGGTAAAACAAGAGACATCAAGCGAATGGGACTGGTGGAGAGAAGGAAGAAGCCTGCAAGGATCCTTTTCAAGGAGTTCTTACTACAGAGCAGATCAATGGGCTGCTCAGCTACATAAGCAAATCCCAAATCAAAAACAAGGAGACCGGTACTTCCGAATCCAATTGTGGATTCACAGGTATGAAACCTCTACCTCTTGATTCCGGTGTGAACAAAGATAATTATGCTGAAAACAGCAAACCTTGTGATTCTGATGAATTCAAATATTTAAATGATGGGATTTGTAAGAAATATGGAAGAAAATCTGAACAAACTAATCTAACTGCCTGCAATGGTTATCTCGGTTTAGATGTTGAGAGTGATCAACCAGATGGCACTCCTGATAAATATTATCCTGCTTGTAATGACTGTTTGCCTGTGGATGTTGCTAGATGCTGTGATTATGTGTGTGGTCAAAACCATAGGGTTGCTTCAATCTGGAGTAACAGTTTAATGTATAATGCATCTAATAAACACACTCCTCAAGGTAAAGTCTGGATCATAGATAGTGGAGCATCCGACCACATGTGTGGGGATCTTGCTTTATTTCATGAAATTGTTTTCCTTAAGAATGATCATTGGGTTGGTATGCCCGATGGGCATCCTCAGGTTGTTAAGCTTATTGGAAAGATTAAGATTAACGATCTGATAATTCTTAAAGATGTTCTTTATGTTCCCGACTTCAAATTGGTCTTATTTCCATCAACAAATTGTGTGATCAGATGCAGGGAAAGTTTTATTTTGACTTAAATCACTGTATTTATCAGGCTTATGACAATCATCAAGAAGTGAAGATTGGAAATGCCCAAATGGGCCTTTATCTGCTTGACATCCTGTGTGATCAGAAGAGAGACAAGAGTTTCAGTTCAAATGTTGATAGGAATTTTTTTGTCAAAACTGATAGTGAATTGGAATTGTGGCATCATAGAGTTGGTCACTTACCCAAAGAGAAACTGTTGAGGTTAGTTTGTTAGGGAGAAACACCTGATGGAAGATTTTGTTTGTGAGTCATGTAATAGAGCAAAAAGCCATAGGGCAGCTTTTCCATCCAGCTCAATAAAGACAAAGGATATATTCGAATTAATTCACATTGACTTGTGGGGACCATACAATCTTGAAACCCATGATGGCTTCCTTTATTTTCTTACTATAGTTGATGACAAAAGTCGGGTTACATGGACACATTTGTGCAAAGCCAAATCTGATTGCTTTCCTCTTATAATCAGTTTCATCTCAATGGTTGAAAAACAGTTTAACAAAAGTGTGAAATGCATTAGGACAGATAATGCCCATGAACTTGGGAGTTCAAGGGCTGGGACTGAATACTTTAAGCTCAAGGGAATTAGACACCAAACTACATGTTCCTACACCACAGCAAAACGGGGTAGCTGAGCGGAAGCATAGGCATATCCTAGAGACAGCCCGAGCCATTATGTTTCACTCATGTTTGCCTAGAAAGTTTTGGGGGGAGAGTATTCTCACAGCGACATACTTAATCAATAGAATGCCACTAATCAGTCTTGACAAGAAATCCCCATTTGAAGTGATTTATGGAAACCAACCTGATTATACAGCTCTGAAAAGCTTTGGGTGTCTTTGTTTTGCCAATAACAACAGAAAACTTCATGATAAGTTTATGTCCAGATCTGTAAAATGTGTTTTCCTTGGGTATGGGGGCAGAACAAGAAGGGTTATAAGCTGTATGATTTAGACAATGATAAGATTATTTATAATCGTGATGTCATGTTTCATGAGAAGGTGTTTCCTTTTAGACAGAATTCAAGTAAACCAGGAGAATTTCCCAGACAAATCCAGAGAAGGAAGGTAATATTTTTGGAAACAACTTCCCTTTGCTATTTGACACTAATGAAGCTGAGATGAGTTTGAGACAGGAACGACAAAGAGTTTACAGCCCCCCTGATGAAAGAGAGAACGTCAGAAGGGCTGAAGAATCTGCTCAGATAGAAGAACTTACAGAAGCTTCCTCACAACCAGAGGCTGATGCAGAAACTGTTTCACAACCAGAACAGCATGAGGACATACACGAGGAACCCACTGTGGCAAGAAGATCAGAAAGGGCAAGACAGACACCACGATATCTCAGAGACTATGAGCTTGGCTCATCAGTCATCAAGAAAGATAAGTCCCCTCTCGACAATTCACTAGATTGTTTTACAACAATCTTAAATGATAGAATTGCTAGTTACTCTAATGCAGAATTTAGTGTTGATGATTTGGATTCCTCTGAGGATAGTTGTATAATCAGCGCTAGTGTTTCTCCTCATATTTTGGGCATTGTTCTTGATAATGAATCTGGCCAATACTGTTTGCATGCTGGCATTGACAAAGAAATTGAACCTAGCTGTTTGGTGAGGCTAACAAGGATGAGAGATGGAGGAAAGCGATGAGTGAGGAATTCCTAGCTTTAGAAAGAAATCATACATGGGATTTAGTGGACCTTCCTGTTGGAATCAAACCTGTTAAGTGTAAGTGGGTTTATAAAATCAAATGTAAGAGTGACGGTAGCATTGAGAGGTTTAAGGCCAGATTAGTTGCGAAAGGGTACACACAAAGGTATGGGATTGATTATTTGGAAACCTTTTCTCCGGTAGTCAAGTTCACCACAATAAAGGCTTTAATTATAGTAGCAACTAAGAGAAAATGGTTAGTTAGCCAACTAGACATTAACAACGCTTTCTTGCATGGTGATCTTGAAGAGAGTGTCTATATAGAACTTCCTGAAGGCTATAGGACTAATCAGTTAGGAAAGGTTTGCAAGCTAAGGAAGTCTCTCTATGGGCTGAAACAGGCCTCTAGGCAGTGGCACCATAAGTTGAGTATTTTCCTGAAATCCTTAGGCTTTGTACAGTCCCTTAATGACTATTCTTTGTTTACAAGAAACAAATCAGATCTGGTTTGTCATCTTGTAGTATATGTGGACGATATTCTTATTACTGGAAATGATCTTGCCCTTATTAAAACTGTTAAATACATATTGAACAAGGAGTTTAGGATTAAGGATTTAGGAAGACTCAATTCTTTTTAGGAATGCAGTTTATTCATACTACCGATGGTGTTATTCTGTTGCAAAGGAAGTATTGTCAGGATTTGCTAAAGGAATTCGCCTTGTCTGACAGAAGGAAGGCTACCAGTCCTCTAGATCCCAGCAGGAAGCTTAGGAAGGATGAGGGCAAACTTTTGACTGATCCTTTTATATATAGAAAGTTAGTTGGAAAAATCAGTTATCTTTCCCACAGTAGGCCTGATCTGTGTTTTGCTATCCAAGTCTTAAGTCAGTTTTTGAGTTCTCCCACTGATATTCACTTTGATGCAGCACTTCACACGTTAAGTTATATTGGTAATACTTTGAATTATGGGCTGTTATTTAACTGCAAGAATGATTACTCGCTGATTGCCTTTTGTGACTCCGATTGGGTAGGTTGCCCAAAACAAGGCGATCCATTAGTGGCTACTTCATTCACCTTGGAGGAAGTCCGCTCTCGTGGAAGTCAAAGAAACAGGCCACGGTGTCCTTGTCCTCAGCTGAAGCGGAATATCGCGCCATGAGAAGCGTGACAGCTGAGCTGAGCTGGATCACGAGAGTACTTAATGAACTTGGAGTGAGCAGCGTGGTGCCAGTTCCGGTAAAGTCAGATAGCCAGGCTGCGATTTACATTGCGAGGAATCTCGTGCTTCATGAAAGGACGAAGCACATCGAGCTGGACATTCACTTTGTCAGGCAGAAGCTACAAGAGGGAATGATTGAAGTAGAGTTTGTTGGCTCGAAGGACCAAGTGGCGGATGTCTTGACTAAAGTCCTCCCAGGAAAGGCATATCCCTTGCAAGTCAGAAGAATGGGGCTGGTATTAGATGCAGGGTAGCACCGGTTCGATAGCCCAGCTTCATCTGTTGTAAATCTTATAAGGGACTGCCTTCTAAGATTTAAAGGGGGGTGTTAGATTTTATATAGCAGCTGGGCTATTCTATCGGTTGGGCTTTTCTGTTGGGCTATTCTTCCTCAGCCCAGTTTATTATAATGTTGTCTTGTTCTGTTAGTAAGTAAATGTGTGTGAGTATTGTGTGATATACCCGTTCCTGGTGTTGTATAGTTGTAGAGGAGTGCGAGTGTACAGGCTTTGCCTTCTTCCTCCTAGGGTTAGGAGTTCTCTGTAATTTGGCTTCTTGCTAAGCCTTCCACTAAGGGTATACAAGAGTTCTTGCGATTATTTTCACATGTTCTACCCCACCAGCACTCGTCTGCATAAGGTGATCCCACTCAGCCGGTTTTTCAGGTGTCATATTTTCTTGCATATCATGAGTATGATTTATATTGTACCCAACAGGTGCAACACTATCCTCATGGGGTTGCTGGTCAGGGACAGGTATGACACTGTTTGGCACAAACCCAAGTGAGCTACCAGCTACAACCCCAGCATACTGACTGTGATGGAATGAATTAGCAAGACAACTAGCAGCAGCAACGGCATCACCCTCAGTTAAGTCAAAGAAAGGGGAACTACCATCATGATATGTACCTTGATAAGGTGCGGTTACACGGTGCCTACTGCTTACACCATAGTCTTGGCTTATATGGTTTTTGGATGCGTTGGATATGTCCTAGACTGCCCACCTTCATGACAGTCAGAATAGGTGATCAAAATTGAAGGTAGATATACCTCAGTGTCCTCATCTCCATAGTTTTGGTGCTGTTCTTCGATATTATACTCAGAGTCAGTAGCATCAGTTTCCTTCTGGTGTTGTAGCTCACCCCCTGGAGTCAATCTCAAATCTCCATTTGCATAAGCCTGACCCCAGATAAGTTCCATCTAGTCTACCAGATAAGAAGGCCATTTCGAGTTTACAAGTTGGCTATCCCCACATTCTCCTGCAACGGAATACTCCTTAAATGTTTTTCTCCACCATATGCATGAAATTGATACACTGTAATGTCAAATAAAATAGTGCAGAAATGTTCCAAAATTACCTTTGTCATTCTTTCAATCCATTCAGGTGGGTATGTCACTGAGTTAGTACTGGCGTCACAACCTAGACCAGTCTTCTTATGAGAAATCTCCTTCCATTTCCTCCAACCGGTTTTCAGGGTATCCCCCTTGTTCTTGCACTGGTGTTTGTCAACGGTTGGTAGACCGGGTCTTCTCTCATTGAATTTGTCCGCAATATTAGTCCATTTGTGCGTTAACCCTACCAATGAACCACCCTCCCTAGCTGAATCCTTGCTTCCTCTACCAATAGTTGGATCAGTAACTCCACATCCCCCCGAGTCCAGTCATGTTTCTGTTTCCTTTCTGTTTGATCAGCCATTGGCCGCTTCCCCTTGTCATTTGGATTACCCTTGACCATAATGCTATACTAATATGTACACGGCAAGGTGTGGAAAATCTAGTTATAGCAGTAAAATCTAGACAAACTAATATATGTGCGGTTACTGCAAAGTGAATGTTGAACTCGAGATGGTATATTCATGTGGTTTGCAGACGGTCACCCCGATTGTAGTTGAGCAAATGTCGTTATCAGTTGCACAAATGAAATTACAGAAAAAATTATCATTAACTAGTTGATGAAGAAAATTACCTACCAGTGGCGTCAACAACACCAGTCCAGTCCAGCAATCTAACAAGGATGAAAGTTAGGTTAGCGGGGCGAACTGAAAATGAATTTAACAAAGGGGAACCAAAAAAATTATTAATCAAGTGCTACTGTACCTCAAGATATCGTCGTCTGTGCTCGTATGGGTGTGCAAATCGTCTCACCATGTGAATGTCTACAACCATGGAAGACGCCAGGAATTTAAACTGGACGAAACGAAACACTTCCGTCTGTGTCCACATACCAACAACTTCAATCAATGCCCAACCCTTTGAGTACAGTACATTCAATTTCTCTGTACACAGCTACTAGATGTGATGCTCAACCACAAGAGTAGGAAAGAAAAGGTTGTTGGATTGAAGAGGCGTCGACGAACAAAGAGAACCAAATTCAATTCTGCTGCAGGAGACAAGACGGGCAACAGCTCTGGGAGTACGGATGAGGCAAAACGAGGGTATTACAGTAATTGGTAACAGTGTATAGAGCTCAAATTCGAGATGGAAAAAATGAAAAGCAACAAAAGTAACATTTTTTTTAAAGCCCATTGAAGACACAAAAGCCAGGACTTTGGGCTGGTCAAACAACGTTTTTTTGGTCAACAAGCAGCCCTAAAGCTCAAAATCTGGGGTAAAGCCCATTTCCGAATGGAGCCTTAGTCGCTATTCAGTGCTCTTATTTTGAAGTGGTCAGTTATAGATCAAAGGGCAATTACAAAAGGTGCCCCCATTGTTGCAGTGTATGTAGAGAATAACTTTATCTATTTCTGAAGTAGAGGATAATATCTTCTTATTTGGAGAAATAGTTTGCGTTAAGCGTGAAAAAAAATTAATCTCTATTTTAAGAAAAGTAGACAACAAGTGTCAGTCTGTAGTTCGATAAAATTATAACTATGGTAGACATGTAAAACTCCTATTCGCTAACCACCCTCACCTTTATACCAACGCAGATATAGGGTCTGTTCGCCACCCTCCTCAAAAAGCTACTAATAGCAGCGCAGCTTTAAGATAAAGCTTACTCTAGTTAGTGAATTAGACCATGACATGTGTATTATGGTAACCCTTCTATCCACTCAGTGATTGACACTTGTCTCTTTTTTCTTTTGAAAAGTAGCTTAATAACTCTTCGCAGCCACAGAACGCG
This sequence comes from Limonium bicolor, assembly GCA_023374045.1. Classification (NCBI taxonomy): domain Eukaryota; kingdom Viridiplantae; phylum Streptophyta; class Magnoliopsida; order Caryophyllales; family Plumbaginaceae; genus Limonium; species Limonium bicolor. The sequence continues at coordinate 312,220,792 of CM041776.1, read as the reverse complement.
GCCATAGTTGCGTTTGGAGGCGACAGTCGAACGCGCTCATAGACAATTTAATTGTTGTTTCCTTCAGTTCAAGACTAGGGTTGTTAATCTAGCATTATTAGGGTAAAAACACTTTTTAGACTGATTCTCTAACCTTTTTTCGATAATATCTTCTTTTTCTATTTTTAACAATGAATCTGATATCTGATAGAACAGTGTTGTCACCAAACTGACCTAATTAAGATTATTTCATATTTTCTATAAGCATGGTTTCATTTATTTATGGCAAAGTCTTGGCTACATGTATATGTAGCCAAAGATAGCTACATTTACTGTACATCCAACAATGAAAATATGAACAATGAAAAAAACTTATACAATAAATAATTATACTGAAAAATACTATTTTGTGTACAATATTTGTTATATAAGTAATGTACATGTTTTGTCTACTACATATACATGTAATGTAGCTATTTTTTGTTACATGTGGACGTAGCCGAGGCATGTTATTTTATACTTGCCCCACGAGCATGCGACTACCAGTGGCGGACCTATGCTGATTGACTTCCAATCTGCCATCTTACCAACCGTCATAAGGGGTGTCACCATTCTCAATAACAAAAGTGGGGCAGTCTTTGTTGCATGTAAGATTAGCCGCAATTGGAACAGATAACGGGCATGTTATAGTAAGACATTTGAAATAGCATGTCCATACCATCCAACAAAATCAAGAAACAACACATGACAAGAATTTGGATATTTAAAAGTACTTTGATTTGTAAATACCTAAATTCTTGATCTAATAGCATCCACCAGTACTCCCGCGCAACACCCCATTTCTCTCCTAATCTTGTTGCAAACCCGATATGACAGAAACTCGTGAGGGGGGGGGGGGGGGGACATCATAGATACGGACCCATAAAGGTGTCTATTGAAACTCATGCTCCTCAATCGGCTTGCTCGGATCCCGCTATTGTACCCCAAAAGGGAATCGTTAACAATCCATGGCCCTTTGGCGAAAGCTACATGTAGAGCCTCCTTCTCGATGTCGGGCACAAAAAGATTGTCACCAACTTTCAAACCAAAAAATACTAAGAACACTCCAGTTTTGGCTCAAAATATGCGCCAGAGAACAGACACCCACTTGATACTTTGACTACAGCTTACCGAATATACAACGATCGTAAGATGGCAGGACTGAATGGACCTCAAAAATCCTAATAAAGGATAACAAAATACAAACCCACGAACAAGACCCACACATATATTTTAAACCCCCCCAAAAAACAAAACCCAAAACCTATAAGGATTGGAAAGAAGAGAGAAGAGTAAGAACTTAGTAGGGAAACACCGGGATTTGCCCAAAAACAAAACAACAAGAAGAGCACAATATTTGAGATAGATATCATGCATTACACAGAATAGAAGAGAAACTCAAAGGACACGGATTAGAAAAACAATTGCCACACACCCACAAAACAAAGGCTAGTTGAAATTAGCCCACCCCTTTAGCCCAAATAACTGGTTTTGAATTGAATAAATTAGTAGATTAGTTTGTCACAATGAACATATTTAACCTTATTGTTTTTTTTTCAGTTTATAGTTGTGTATTCTTTTTTTAGCTAGACAATCATAAATATATTCATTATAATTGTCAATGTTAACAAATTAGGATAGAATAAATTTATTTGTCAAAATTATTATCATACTGATGAATATTTAGTAGTATTCTCTTTTATTAATTGTTTTGTTTCACAAGTAAGACTATCGATAGATACAAGTAAAACTTTTCTCTTCAAACTCTAATTTTGTACATTAATTTTTTAAATTGTAACATTGTTTACATTATTCATAAGACAACATGTCATAATAGAATATGATAGATAAAATGACATCTTCAGAAGGTATGAATGTAAAAGCTCTTTTTAATTGTGAAAGGAGAGTTGGTAAGCTAAAAGATTGTTTAAAGAGAAATAGCTGAACTAATAAGTTGTTCTGCCCTTGTATAAAATGTTGTCAGTTCAACACACACCCCTCACATATCATTAAGAATGTATTTGAAAACAGAGATTATACATCGACCTACATTTCCAATGTACACATCTATAAGGTGAAAAGTTTAATTTAATAATTCAAAATAGTTAGACTCGTCCAAAGTCTAGTATCAAATATAATGTCACAAATAAAGTAGTATTTTTTTATAAAAAAATCCTTCGAGTTTGCTCCTAATATGACAAATATATATATATATTTAATCCCGGCCCCCCTAAATATGAATTTCTGGCTCCGCCCCTGGTTGTATGTAATGTGGTACCATGGTCGGGGTTGTAACACCCCTAGTCCTAATCCTATAATAATATCGCAAGTCGTAACATAATAAATATAATTCGCAGCGGGAAATAAAACTATCTAACGTTTGGTGTTACACGCCGTTACTCACCCATGTGAGTAACAAGGCAACCTTACTCCATCCATCAACTTCAACTCTCCACCGTTGTGATGAACAGATACTGAGTAATCTTAAACTTACAATCCAAATCCAACTGAGCAACTAAACCAAATACAACAAACTCCATAATACAGTACAAAATAAAACTAGAAGGTGTTTATGAAAACACATCAGCTACCCTGTATCCCGCACTCGGCTAGTGTCTCCAATCAGTAACCTGAAATGTTTTGCCCATTGAAGGGCTTAGCAAATGATATGCTGGTATGCTAAATGTAGTCCTAAATCATTTGGATTCCTTAAGTCGTTTAGCCATCTTGATATTAAATTCATTACATGCTATGCCGGTTTACAATAATAATAACAACTGTAAATGCTTAAATAATCACATAATAGTTCACCTAACAATATCACCACATAATAGTAAGCAACAACCAAATAATCAATAACCAATAATCAATAACAGTAACCAAACAAGATACGCGTATTATTAACTGTACTTGTTAGTTAGCCACATGACCCTTATCCTTTTAATCAATCACTTGAACCTTCCAATTAACTTCCACCTCGGGCGTCATGTTAGGACAACCCTTAATAACTTATTAATGGACAGTAGTCCCCTGGGTTCCAATGGAACCGTTACCAGCTGGCCTTATGACCCTGGATAATTTATTTGCCTTAAAGGCGACCAATCCGGTCGAAACCTGTGCACCAACAGTAGTGCCCTCTGCCATCATCGAATGTGGATAATGGATTCCTTGAGTGACTCTTGATATAGTCCCTCGTAGTGATCACGATGCGCAACCAGAAAGTCAAAACAATCTGGATCCTCTCTTTATAAGTTAGCCCTTTAGTCAGTGATACAATAACCAATCCTTGAGTTAAGACTGTAACAGTTGACCATCATTTAGGTTCTCGTATACCTAAAGGTCATCTAGTCTTGTTCCAGTTAGATGTATAAACTTCCAGTCATAAGACGTTCGCGTAAAATAAAACGCAAAGGTGTCGAGCAATACAATATATAAGATCATATACATAAATCACAGATATCGCTCTTAACAATTAAACACATAACGTCGGGACCTCAGGAAAATCCTTAGGACATTCAGACCACACAATTAACATACCGTTCATCGTGTAACTTGCTAGCTTGACAGTTCACGCTTTAGTACTTTCTTCTCGTACGCTATTATATTTACATGCAATACCGGGTAACGTTAATACAACTATTCACTAAGTATTACAGTACTGTCACTATAGAACCAATACTCGTAGTATACTAACCCCGTATGTTCTTTATTTCTCCCTGTTATTTTACAGTGGTTCGAGGTAGTTTAACAGTTCGTTATTTTATGTAGTAATTACATGTGATAATGAATTTCCATTTCATGGTATATCTTCATCTCATTAATATATACCCATAATTGTTTCCACTTATTCTATATATTAATACCATTTGATTATTTTTATTATAACAACATTTATTTTATAAACTTAATATTATATTCCATAATATACCATATTACTTAGTTTTAATTCCTTTCTTTATTAATTTACAAAACCAACCTTATAATTTCGGTTATTATATTTTGAACACATTAACTTTTGTAAATTACTAAATGACCACATATATTTTTCAGTAATTACAATTTAAAGATACCAACTTTTATAAATTACTAAATATTCACATAACTTTCGGTTTTGACATTAACTTTTCCATAATTACGTTTTAACCCCAAAACTTTATATAAGTTACATATAACTCATAAACTATAGTCTCATATTTAATTTTGTTAAATACCGAAATGACCCATATATTTTCACAAATTATGTTTTCGCCCCACATTCATTTCGGTTTTATATCTATACTTTCATAAATTACATTTTCACCCCAAAACTTTTATAAACTTAATATTTTATGTCTTAAATCATTTTAACCAAAGTTTTTGGTCAACACTTTGACCAAAGCCTAATTTCATAATTAATACTTTAATATACCCAGAAAATCATATGTATTCGGTTTTTACTCCAAACTTTCCATAAATTACAAATAGCCCCAAAACTTTATAAAATGTTATTTTAACACAAACACTTATTCAAATTCACCAAAATTCATAATATTAACTCCTACCTTATATATATCATAAACTATACCAAATAACCCTTAAGCTCTCGGCAATTAATTAAATTAATCACTATTACTTTCCAAAATTTACATTTTAGCCACAAAACTTATTAAACAGCCATATAAATACTTGTAGCTATTTTTAATATTCCAAAATTTATAATATAAGCTAATATACTTATATATTTCAAAAATCACCAAATACCCCATTTTATTTTCGGCTTTCAAATATTTATCATATGGTCTTAAACTTGATTTATACCTTATAATAATACATATAAATGTAATATAGGCCATATAAAACTTTAAAAATTATGCTAATGACTTAGAATGATTATAAGCTCAAAATAGAACATTTAGTTCCTAGATAATTCGGCCTATACATATATGCATCTTAATTAAATTTTGTGACAAATTTATACCTTAAGGTAATAATCTTACCTTGTATGTTATAAATTATTTTCTTGGTGATTATACCTATAGTTTTTTGGCCTTAATTTATCTAAGGGTTATACATAATTTTGTACTAAAGTTTGAAGCTTAAATCAAACTTAAACTTAATAGATTTAATTATAGAAACTTACTCCTTAAATCAAGATGATTATTGTACTTGATTTCTTCTTGAATCTCAAGCTTCTCCAATGCTATTTTGATGTAGTATTTCGGCCTCCATGTATATATTTATGAGATCCAAGTGTTAGACTTCTAACAAGGATTTATAAGTAAGATTTGGAGTAGTTTACAAGAGTTTACTTAGGTATTTTTCAAGGAATTTTTGGTACACCTTGGGATGATGTAGATCCAAGTTTCCTTCATGAAATGATGAAGAGAACATGGTTTAGAAGCTTATAATTTTTGGACATTAACTTGTTTTTGCTAGGATTTCCAAACAAGAAATATACCTTAACTTGAGATTGTTTGTTCCTTGAGTTGTTGTTGAATCAAGGTGACTTCTTGGAGTACCTAAGCTTGGCGAAAACTTGTAATGTGCTAGGATGATTCTTGCTTCAAGACTTAGTAGAATTAACTAGAAAATTACATAAGAATGGTGTTAGGACTTAATACACCATTATGAACCGTTGGAGTTCTAAAGGAGGAAATGAAAGGAATAAGAAAAGAGAGGAGGAATGGGTGCCTTACCAAATTGGCTGAATGAGTGAGCAAGGGAAAATGGTAGCTCACGTAAGGCTTAAGGAGTTAGGCAAGGAATTTTTCTTTTGACAAAATAATGTCAAAGTTGGCATTCTTTTCCTTAGTTTATTCATTTGATTCTTGGCTCAATAAATGCCCACAATTCAAGCAAGATTTCAGCCACATGACAAGGAATAATGAGGACTTTGGTTGTCAATTGGAACAAGAGGACAAAGACAAGGTAGGTAGCTTGTTCTTTTGAATTTTCTAAACTGAATACACATGCTCATTTCCTTGTAGTTTCGGAAATTGGAGTGTGTAGGTAGCTCTTGTTTTCTTGTAGTCTTTCGGCACTTAGGCTGTAGGAGACCAATTGGTTTGTTTATATTAGACATAGGAATGTGCATTGTTAGGTATATGTTTTATTTGACTAATTAATAAGGCAATCAACCTCCTTTCTCCTTGAGCATAATCGGCAGCATTAGGCTAGAACATGGGCTGCTTCCTTGTTTATTTGCTTTGTCAAAAGTTAGATCTAGTTAGCATATTTAATTTCATTACTTTTCAAAGACTAATCTTCCTTGTTGTTTCCTTGCAGGCATTCGGTAATGGGATCCTCATTTGACTGAGATTCTCATGATATAATATCATATGGTATATGATAAGATGAGTCACCATCCATAAGACATATTGTTTTGCTAAAACCATGTCAAAATCACTTAAGAAAACGGCCCTTTGGTAGTCACATGGGACTGATGTTTAATTTGATTCCTGTCACACTATATTGTATTAAGATCATATTGTAACATGTTATAAGTCACAACATTAATTGGTACATTTATACCAAGGTAAAAGATGAAAGTTTCTAAGGTAAAATGCTGATTTTATAGTACTTTTTGATCATAAAATCGGACCTACTTGTGCTATGAGTTTAGCACTGGCTTTGATTGATTTAGATGGTCAATTCCTCCCCATTTAAGATTATCAACTCGTGTCTCCTCAAAAAACTTCAAGGCAATAGCGTAGAACGCGTTTTTATGACACCCGAAGGTGCATTTTTGTGCTCTAAGGATATTCTGGAAAATAAGTAGTCGCTATGAGCCAAGTGTTTATAAACATTTTTATAGTCAATAATGATATATTAAGGTGTTACATTGAGTTTATGGGGTTATATAAACTCATGACACAATTTCCGGCCTACGGGACACTCCCGGGGCAAAATAGGAGCGTTAAGAAATTCCCCCGAGCACTTTGTTTATTTTTGAGAAATTAGCTCTAGAATTCTCTTTATAATGTTGAATAATGATGTCAGGAACTCTAAGAATGAATTAGATAGGAGTTCGTGCCACCTCGGCATTTCTCCAGGGCATTCCCAGGGTTTATGGGCCCCCATCGGGAACCTCCGAGCACTTTGCGTTTAACTGAGAATTTAGTGTGAGGACTTCATCTTTAATGTTTAATAAAGTGTTATGGTGCATTTGGAATGAAGTGTAATGCTTTCTTTCATCTTATAAGGTATTTCCGGGACTTTCGGACCTTAAGGGAGGTGTGTTGACTCTCTCGGACACTTTGTATTTCTACTCTGTTTTAGATGAGGTCCTATGTTCTAAGGGTCATATAATGATCCTTAGTTGAATGGTATGAGTTTTATAGTTTATATACCTTGGTTAGCTTAAGGTCCAGCTTAACGCTCGTTGTTGACCTTAAGGAGTTTTGGTGTGTTTTAATGCCTAAGTGTTTATATACTTTCTTAGGGTTTAATAATCCCCCAATAATATTTATTACCATTATTTAATTATTTAAATGTTAGGGGTATTTCAGGGGATACTATACATTGTTGGAAAATAAAATCCAAAATTTTTAGCTTTATTCTTGATATGGATATAGTTGATTCATTCGTTCATTCCCCTCTGATGGCATCTCAATGAAAAACTATGAACACCTATGATATCTACTCGCCTCTCAAAGTAATTGTAACAATTTTTTACAAATACAACATCGAAATTCCAGTATTCATGTTGTTAGTGCATTATTTTCATGGACAAACTCAGTTCAAAACAGAGACTAAAACAGCAACACAGATACCACATATACACTATGTCTTGAAATGATGTCAGAGGTATAAACAAATTCCTACAAATCACGAAATGTTTAGATATTAGATAAACCGTTTTTATCTAATAGAGGCAAATCAAGATTTTATTTATCTATTTCTAAACAGAGATATTCTGTTTAGATAAATATATTTGGAAGATAAAATATTATGTACAATTATATATATATGAGCTAATTGAATTAGGTAATGGCATTATAGAGGTTAAAGAGAAAAATTAACAGTAGATAAATTGGGAGAAAGAGAAAGAAGGATGTGTTATGGAATTGCACATTGTAAATCAAGATTGAGGGAAAATTACATGTGATCTTTGTCAAGAGAATGTTCTTGCCATGAGCGTTTTATATTCTATTTGAATACTTGATTGTGTTTCTACAATTATATAGAGATTTAACCTTTAAACTGTTCTCTTCTTTGAATCCTCAAACGTGTTCTTCGTGAGTCCACGAATCAGGATACTCATAGGCAGGAACATACAGTTGATATCAGACTAAGGTTACCTCGACTTAGAAAAGATCTTTAGGGCGATCATGATGAGTTCCTACAATGTCAAGGCTCCTAGGCTCACCAAGTTCAACTATTCATGCTGTGTGAGCAGATGAAGGATCAACTTAAGTATATAGACATCGACCTATGAACTGTAGTCACGGGATGTGATCTCATTCCAAAAAATCACATAAGAAAGAGTCATGAAAATAAGCCAATAGAGAGCTGGAACGATAATGACAAAAGGTTGATGAGTAAGAACAAACAAGCCCAAAGGATTTATAGTTTCTTATTCTCGCATATAGATCAAGGAAGGTTCTCGGTATTCGAACCGCAAAATAGGTATTGGACTTCCTCAAGAAAGCTTATGTGGGGATAGACTCCATCAAAAAAGCCAAAGGGAAGCAATTCAAGAGGCAATTCAACAACTTCAAGATGATGGAAGGTGAGACTACAACTCTGACGTTGGAAAGGTTTGATAACATACTTTATGAGTTGAAGACTGAGGGAGTGAAGTTGACAAATATTGTTATCAATGAAAGATGTATACACAACCTAGGAAATAAGTGGCTAAACTACACAACTCTGTTGGAAATCACACAAGATATTTCAAAGATGACGTTTTAAGAACTAGGTTCTGAACTGAAAATATATGATGGGAAAATGTAAGGAGAAGTGACCACTTAGGATCTAGCACTTTAGGCACATGGAACTGTAATTGAGTCAAAATATGTTGACTTCAATGAGAATGAAGAAATCATGCTTATTCTTGACGGTTAGAAAAATATTTGGCGGTCGACGAGGCTCAAGTCCATAATCAAGTTGGTATAAGACAAGGAAGGGACCAATCATATGTTTTAGGTGCAACGAGTTAGATCAACCTGTTAAGGACCATCCTCCCACCAGAAGAAAAATTCTCAGACGAGGGTTAAAAAAGTATGTACAAACAACAACTGCATGGGGATATGATATCTTAGATATAAGCTGAACTAGAGAAGATAGCACAATGTGTATCATGGCAGTTGTTCACGGAGATGATGACATCAATACTGAGACTGATATTGACTATGCATAATGGCGAGGATAACTGGAAGAAAACACTCAAATAAAAAGAGGTAAGCCTTGATCATGTGGAATCCGCTTTCAATTCTATGACTAAGACACAATTGTTTACCATGTTAACCTCTGCCGTCTTTTGAGATACAAGTGTTGAAGCATCAGTATGACACCGAGATCAGAGAACTCAGGGCTAAAATGGAAGATTTGCATAACTCCTTGACTGAAAATGAAAATTATGTTATTGAGAACCTAGATAAGCCAAAGATTAACTTTGTTAGACCTTTGGAAACTACAATTCTTTCACTTCCACGCAAGGCACAAGAAGAAGTGAATTCCCTTTTAGATTTCAACAAATCACTGAAAAGGGAATGTCAGATCTCTAACATGGTAATCAATGCAAATTGCAAGTTAGAGTTTCAGACTCCGACTAATCCTACTTGGTACACTGGGAAGGCAAACTTGAAGCAAATGACGCAGAAGAACAACTTGACAACTGCGACTTGGAATACAAGTCTGAGACATCCACTTAGTCTAAGACTACAAAGTTACAGACTGAAACTGTGAGATCTCATCCAAGACTGGATTCATGCCGATACTATCATCAACTAGGACACAAGATTGGATGGTACCCCAAATTGTTGAGAAATCAATTGTGTAAAAATCATCAAGACAAAATTCATACAAAATCAATAGATTGCACACTAAAAGGTGAATCCCTGTCAATCGTTTTAACTCTATGACTACAACAGAGCCCCAAACAAGTCTGGGTATCTATGATTACTCAATCCTCCCAGAATTGCCATGAACCGGTTCATCTCTCTTAAATTTGTCATCCCCTCCCCAGTGATAAGACCATGACACACAGTACCTCCACTAAAATCAGTATATGCCTCATCTTGACGGAATTGAATCAAAGTTTTAACTTTTGACGGTAGCATTAGTGTGGTTTTCACTTCATTCAGCATCTGCTTCAACAAAATATTTCCAATATGTGAGGTTTATCATAGCTTCTTTTTTATTTGGCAAAAAGAGAAACTTCCTTGGACATATATATATATATGTCAAACTCTGTCTAGCTATGAAGAAATACAACAATTTAGGGGAACAGTTTCTGGCAATTTTTTGACTCCTAACTTTTCAACCAGTGCAAAACTTCAGGGGAACCCATACATCATTTCAAGACGCACTAAGTTTGCCGCATGTTAGTGCATGATTTTAATGGACAAACTCTGTCTGTAACAGAGACCAAAACAACACAAATACACTTTGTCTTGAACTGACATCAGAGGCATAAACAAAATACTTAAAATCAGGCGGTTGTTTCATATACTAGATAAAGCATTTTTATCTAATAGAGGCAAATCAGGATTTTGTTTATCTATTTATAAATAGAGATATTCTTGTTTAGATAAATATATATGAGATAAAAGATTTTGTATACAATTATATATACACTGTATAATTGAATTAGGGTTTGGGGATCTTTCACGGCACTAGAAACAGATAGAGATGGGAGAGGAGATAGACTGCCATGAGGCTGGAGAGAAGAGATTTAAATGACCGAAAAAACAGGGGAGGGAGAAGGAGGATATGTTGAGGAAATCACACATTGTAATTCCATAGTGAGAGATAATTATTTGTGATATTTGTTAAGAGAGTGCTCTTAACGCGGGAGTTATGTATTCTCTATTGAATAGATGTGTAACTACATTATATAAAGATTGAACCTTTACATAGCTATCTTCTTTGAATTCTCAAACATGCTCTTAGTGAGTCCAGGACTCACGATACTCACAAATAGCAACTTACACATTTGATCAGACAATACTTTTCTCTACTGATTAATAGATATACAGGACAAATGGTGGATCATTTTATTAAGGACTATTGCAGTAGTGGCAATAGTATATAACAAAATAGTCCTATAGGTGTTGTTCGGCACTAACATAAACCCAGCACAAATATCAACATATTTGGACTGACATATGTTAGTGTGGACTCCTTTATTTGGTTCTTCTATTCGGGTGACTAGCATGTTTTACCACAACATATGCTGTCATTTCCTTCCCGCCCTTCACTTTTGCCTCTCTTCTTACTCTTTGCAATTACTTGACTTCACATCAAAATTCTAATTCATAATATATTATTTATAATACCATTAATAAAATAAAAAAAATAATAAATGTGCATATTAGATGATCTTTTTATTAAAAAATTTTAAAGTATATAAAAATATGAATGTATATAAAATTATTACCTAGAAAGTTACAAAAATATAATATTTTATTTAAGTTACAATTTCATTAAATAAATTCACACAACATTATCAAAAGATTTGAAACTCTTGTTCTCTTTCATTGTGTGTTTATATTTGTAAGAATTATAAAATTATAGAAAATAGGAATATATTGTTTAGAAGTTGCAATTTATATTTAAATAATAAAAATCAAAATTTTATTGGTTATATAAATATTTTTATTTTATTTTTTGTTTTCCCATATACTCCCTCTATCCTGAATTGACCGTCCTGTTTACTATTTAGACATGTCATTTGACTTCAATTTTTAACATATAAGATAAATTAATTTTGAAAATTTAAGTTTTGCATATGATTACTTACATGATAAACTATATATTACAAAATTTAGTTTTATAAAATTATTTTATCTTATATGCTTAATATTGAAGTGGAAAAACGTGTCATAAAGTAAACAGGACGGTCAATTCAGGACAGAGGGAGTAGGTTTTTTTAGTGTAACTTAACTACTTATAGTAATATATTGTTTTTGAATTTTCCTTTTTTTACAAATTATAGTTTTAAACTGTAATATAATATTTATAATTATAGTACAGAAAATGGTAAATGTACCGCACATAACTGGCGCACTGCCAAATAACAGTTTTCAAAACATCTACAAATATATCAACACAAAACTGCCAGCAAATATATACCATCACAAACCATCTATCCAATATACTGCAAATATACTACCCAGTGTTGACAGGATCACGAATCGTACCGTACGATTCTACGGTCCAACTACATAAAGTCGATCCGGATCGCTTAATAGAATCGGAATCGGGTGGGATCGGATCAGAAGCGGTAGAATTAAGATATTGCCTAATGACAGTTTAAACATTATATTATGTTCAATGATCTAATTAAATTTGTTTAAGATTCTAATATTATGCCCAAAGGTCAATTTTAGTAGCATTAACAATGTCAATATGACCTCATGGTAGGTTTTGAAATGGTAAATATTCAAAGTTTATATACATCTAAAGGCTAAAAATATATACATTTCAATAATTTTGTGAATAGATATTATTTATATACTTACTATATTAACAAAAGTTCTAATATAAGTCTACAATAATATATATATTCTAATAGAAAATTAATTTATTCAAAAATTCCATTTTTTATATGTAGTATGACATAGAAAAACCTTGCCAAGAAGACTTTTTGAATTTTTACTACTTATTTTATATTTTATGTCTATTTTCAAAAATTGCAATGCACTATTTTAGTTTTTAATTTCTATTACTTGGCTTGGACGTTATTTGCTGACAATTTTTTTTGTCTACCTACCACCCGTTCGTCCAATTGGACTACATCGGATTGGGGATCAGCTTTGGGTGGATAGGTTCTAGTTCCCCCAATAGCCGTTGCGGGGGATAACCCATGGTTCTCCCTACCAAGTTCAGTCCCAATCACCACGAACCAACGGGGTATTGGTAGACAAATATTTACTTTGCTACCTAATTCCTTTTCTTGTAGATTGTTAAAGATCTTACAAAGTAGGTTTTATATTGTTTGTTTAAGGATCATTTATTGTTGATGAACTAGTATATTCTGCTTTGATGAAATTTTATTTAAAATATTGAATCATTTAGTGATGAGTGAAATTTTTTTCCCATTTGACTGATTTATTATCATGTTATCTGTTTATGGATTAAAAAAATGAAATTTTAAATTTTGGTGACACTATTTTGATATCACAAATGCCATATCTTACTTGTGATAGTTGAAGAATTATATTTTTGAATAATTAAATATTTTTAATTAGACATAACTTAGAATAATTAAATTAAATAATATAAACATATGATTACAATATATCAATATTTTACCAATTTTTGTAGGATCATACAATCCTACGATCCGACCCAATGATTCAATCCCAAGAGTCTCTGTCGATCCTAGTATAGGACGTCGATCCCGAGAACATTGATACTACCAAAACAAACATACCGAATAGAGTCATAATAATAATTATTTAGCGTTATCCACTGTGACCTAACAGAGTGAATTGTAATCATCTATACTCTCCACCTTGTTCACTTTCTATCATCCGCAAAGCCGTGGAGGGACCTACGTAGTGAGCTGTGGGGGCACGTGCCCCCACAGTTTTTGGAAAAATATAAGTATGTATGTGTCTATATATAAAACAAAATAAATAATAAATGTTAGATAATTAAATAATGTAGTTCAAAATGATATTTTAACATTTCAAATAGTGCATGTTTGAAATTAATGTTAATTCTATCAGTTACTAGAATTATTAGGAAAGAGCATCTCTACTCATAAAATATATTAAGATGGTAGAATTGGTTAATGATAAATCTACACTTATGTGGAATCAGATATAGTAAGTTCATTAATAATAATATTATTATGTATGATTTTCAGATGATAAAAGCTCGTATAGAGCAAACGTAATTTATATTAAAATTATTTTAAATTTAATTTTAATATTTATTTACTAGATTTTTTATTCGGTCAAATGCCCTCCAGGTTTTAACCTCTAGGTCCGCCACTGCTCCACACAGACCGGATCTGTGTGTCAAGCTCCAACGACCGGATCTGACCGGCTACCCTCCGAGAAACAGATAGTTACTTTTGACGGCTAGAACGGTACCGCCCACGCAAACACACAAGGTTAAAAACGACATGGAGAAGGCAGTAAAGGAAGCCGCTTTTGGCCCGTTGGAGCTATTTCTAGTGTCAAAACCAGAGACACCGGTGTTATAACGAAAGAAAAGGCTTAGTTATTACCCCTTCCTTGCTTCACCGCTTTCCCTTTGCCCTCTTCTCCTTCCCCTTTATCTCCCCTACTCAAGTCTAGCTGAGCCAAAAGAGAGAACATGCCGAAGAATAAGGGTAAGGAGGTAAGAACAGGAAGAGGGGAAAGAACGAAGCCGATGACGAGAAGAGAGAGCTCGTATTCAAGGAGGACGGTCAAGAGTATGCCCAGGTCCTTCGGATGCTCGGAAATGGCCGGTGTGAGGCCATGTGCATCGATAACACCAAGCGTCTCTGTCACATCCGTGGTAAGATGCACAAAAAAGTCTGGATTGCTGCTGGGGATATTATCCTGGTCGGACTCCGTGATTATCAGGTAGAAACGAATTTGGGGGTTCGAATTTGCTTTCAATTGGATAGCGATGAATAGTATATTCCTTGTTCTCATCCCTCTTTTCTCTTGGGTTGAAATTTGCTTGCTTGTGATGTGGAATCGGTTGAATTTGATTGAAGTTATTCGATTGATTGGGTTATTAGATTAGGGTTATCACCGAAGTTGACCGCGGCAACATTTATTCTTTTTTGACTGGGCGTTAAGGTGATCGATAGTAGTCGGTTGAATTGCATTCCTAACGTCACAACAGAATCTCTTGAAGTATTTGATAATTCCAGTCGTTTGACTCATCCTGCAAATTGATGTCTAACTGTAACTCACAGTTCTGGCAAAGAATCTTGATTTAAACTGCTCAGGGTAAATGGGTATGTATATAGTCCTTGTAGGCTTTAGTCGTGAGAATTGAGTTTTATTGTGTCTCATGAATCTCTTAAGATTCCTTCGTGTTCGGGCTTATATTCACGATACATTGTTATATGCTGATCTTTGTGAGATCAGGGTGCTTGATGTTTATAAGAACTGTTTTTGTACTTCTCGCCTCTATTGTTCAAGAAATCTGCGACTATTCAGCGTTATGTAATTTATACGACGCAGGGTGGATTTTTATATGTGGCTGAATTGTATCTTATCTGGGTCGTGCAACTTGTCACATGCGCTTGATTTTCTTGATTTCTGCTTTATCTTAGGATTATACTTTTGTCATGACAGGATGACAAAGCAGATGTTATTCTGAAGTACATGGCTGATGAAGCAAGGCTGTTGAAGGCTTACGGTGAGCTACCCGATAACATCAGACTGAATGAAGGTATCACGGGTAACCTCGATGAGGAAGAAGAAGGAGCCGGAGATGATTACATTGAGTTTGAGGATGAGGATATTGATAAAATATGAAACAGCAATATCTTGTGGGGGGTTGTGTTCTCATAGCTATAGTTTTTCAGAACATATGGCGGCTTGATATGGTCGTGTTTTTATCTCCATCATGCGTGTGGATCTATATTTGAGTGTTTTGTATCTTCACGAACGGCATAATTTGATGTAATAACACCTGCTTTGTTTTAGTTACATCCTACTGGAGGGTGCTTGTGTTTTCTCCTGTGCTTGTGCACATTTATTTGAAGTTACTGGCAAGATTGCTTTCTTTATTTGACGAACTTTGTGTTTTAATTTGCTCTGGTGAAATTCCTCCTGCATAGCAATGACTATCACACTCACCAAACCATCGGTTGCCTAAGCATCAAATGTAATTATTCTTCTTGTTGGTTACCACCGGATCGGTTTCTAAATCATGTAGTGAACCTGTTAACTGATAAATTGTTCTAGTGGGTGGGTACCATTCTGCTAGGATTATTCGCTTTCATCCACAGTTCTGCGCCATTAAAACTACGTCTCTCAGAGGTGTAGGGTTACGTTTGTGTGCGCATATTGACCTAGAGTTGAATTAGGTATCGCTCTCAGAAATTTGAAGCGAGAGGAGAAACATTGTCGCTTCTGTTCACTTCTGCCAAGCAGAGTGATTTCATCCCTTGTAGATCTCGTAAGTGCATTTGTGCCAAGTAAAGGTGTCAAAACCTCTTCACTTTAAACTATTCTAAGGCACCGAATCCGTTAGCTGGTTATTCTAAGGTGTTATCATAATGCTGGATTTCATCCATAGTGGTAAAAAAGAAAAAAGAAAATGATGAGTTGTAGAAGAGAAGACGTGAGAGAGGTTCTTAACTAAGACACTCTCGTTACCTAGGTAAATAAGAGAGAGATTGTGAAAAAACATAATAAAAATATATTTGTTAATCGGTGGAATCCATTTTTTTATGTGGATGTCCTAAGACGCCGAGTATCTCAACTGGTTATTCTAAGGTGTCAAAAACCTCATCACTCCAGGGTTTTCTAAGGTGCCGAGTACCTTGATTGCCTATTATAAGGTCCGAAAACCTCATCACTTGGGCTATTCTAAGACGTCGACGAGTATCTAATCAATAGCGGACCCAGGAATTATGTTTAGGGGGGAGAAAAAAAATTTAACACTTTCTTTAAAACATTATGTTATTTTGTATTTTTTTAAAAAATTTATAAGAGCATTTAACTCATTTTAAAAAATTTGGAGCTCCCCTCTAGATCTGCCACTGTAGTTAATGCTCCCAGTTAGACTTGTTGTGGATTTATTGTCTTCGCCTGTCGACCGGTGTGTTAGGATATCTTCTAGTTTCACTAATGGGATCTTACTGTCTTCGCCCTCTAGTCGTTACTCCCTAAAAGTTGTCATAATTATAGGGGCCTTAATGTCTTCGCTCTCTAGTCGCTACTCCCTAAAAAGTTGGCATAACTATAACGGTCTAATTGTCTTCGCCTCGCCAACTTACCAGGACTATTCTAAGGCGACAGTAACCTAAACTAGCTATTCTAGGGTGTGGAAAACCTCAAATGGCTATTCTAAGGTGCCAAAAACCTCACACTCAAATTGTTAGCAAAAAAGTGACATGAAGTGTGATTGGTGCAGAAGATGCAAAGCACTTGATGCAAAAAGACATCATGATGCAATGTGTTTGAAGAACTTATGATGCAAACGGGTGGCAATGTGGCGATGGTTAATGTTTGATTCTAATGCAATCTAGATGCTTGTAAGGGCTGAAACTGGTCCAAAATGCTTTGAAAATATGTGGCAATGATTAATGCAATCCGAGTGCTTGTAAGAAGTGGAACCTGTCCAAAATGCTTTGAAAAGATGTGGCAATGTTTAATGCAATATGGGTGCTTGTAGGGACGGGAAACTGCCCAAAAGTGTGAGTTGATTGTATAAGTGTCAAACGTGACAATGTTTGAAAGAATTGCTTCATTGAAAAAGGCTTATGAAATTGTCATTTCTAGACTGGGAACTTCAAACCTGTTAGCTGTCTCTAAAGACGGACATGCTTTAAAGGAGGTATGGGGTATTTGGTGTGGTGCTAAAGGCTTATGATGTGCTTAAGACTTTTGAGTGAGGCTTAAGGGTTATGATAAGCCTAGGGTTTGGGTGGTGTGTTGAGCATAAGATTTTGGAGTTGTGGATCTTTATGTTGTGGTGCTTAAGGCTTATGATATGCTTAAGGCTTTTGAGTGATGTTCAGGGCTATGGTGCTTAGGGCTTATGACGAGCCTAAGGCTTTTGGTCATCTTCAAATTGTTGTATCCATGGAAATTGTTGTTATGTTCGGGGCTATGGTGCTTAGGGATTATGACGAGCCTAAGGCTTTTGGTTATCTTCAAATTGTTGTATCCATGGAAATTGTGGAACAACAATTTCCCCCGGTAATTCTTTGAACAATCTGAGTTAAAATTCATGGCAATCAATCATTTTGATAGATTACCCCCAGTATTTCTTCAATCAAAACATGTGAACAATTCTAATTGTCATAGGGTTAAGGCTTGCTTTGATGTGGTGCTTTTCTACCTACACTCGATGTTTTTACCATTTGCACTTGTCCTCTCATGCAGTCATAACTTCTTGACTATTGAGTTTGATATTTGATGGACTTACGTGTTCGATCTGTTACTTTCACTCGATTAGACATACAACTATCAAGTCAGAAGTCTTTAAAGCTCATAACAACGCCAATGGGTGTAATCAATGTCAAAGGGACCATGGAGAGATAATTTCGGTTTGGTGGAGCTTAAGGATGACCAAAGATCCAACTTGCACCTTCTCTTGAATTTTCTTTCTCGTCCTTTCGTGTGAAGTTGTCTTGCTTCTGCGTTTCAATTTGTTTTTGGGTTTTGCGCCTAGATGTTTGTCTTTTTCGCCATTTTTATGTTATTTAAATATTTAAGGCTTTCAGGTTCGGCTTTTCACTCATCCGTGGGGTTCTTGTGTGTCCCGATCTTTGAGCCCTTGGAGCCACTTTGATTCATCTTTAGGGCTCTTATGGTTCTTGATCTTTTGAAGTTGCTATGATAGGGAGGTATTTATTAAGGGGTCGCTTTGGGACTGTTTATGGATTTTCATCATGCTTTCAGTAGCATTGCTTCTTCTTCTTAACTTGTTTCTTCGTCGTCTGAGAGTTAGGCTCCTTGCTTCCTTTGCTCACCAGGGTAGGTAATCATTATGAGCTGGCTTTTGTGGAGTTTTATAGAATAAAAGAAGGATATGATATGAAAGGCTCAACAGGGATGCCTAGGGTTTAATTTAGGGTTCACAAGCTTTTTGGCTATGTGGTGGTATATCTAGGTGCTTTGTCATTTCTGATAGTTAGGTGTTTGTTCTGGTTACTTTTCACAAGTCTTAGCGTAAATCAACGAACTATCTCCTTCAGTCCGAGTTATGTTGTTTACCTCACCTTTGTATGTGGCCTCACCAGAGTCATGTAAAAATGACACGCTCTTTCTCCCATTGATTTTTCCAGACAAGACACTCGTGCACTCTTTCGCTCTTAGAGTTTTGCTCACACGTTTAATAGAAAGAAGCCTTTAAAACAAATGAACCTAACTCAGATTGCCCCTAGTATTTTTTTTTTGGTATTTCAACAACGATTTGAGGACTATGTGTCTTCTCAACTTTCCTGTGGGTTGTTGCAATGCTTAAGGAATTGTTGTGGTATTTGGAAAAGCATGTTCACCTTTTCAGAAACAAAAGACAAGTATTTACGTTATGTTATCAGGAAACAATTATTTCACAACACATTGTCTTAGGAGACATTTGATTTGAACAAAACTATAAATAAGGCTTATCGAGCCATCATCATTTCAACTTAGTGGATCTTGAATTGAAAATCCATTTTCATATGAAAAGAAGTTGATTTGAAAACCACTATGTCTAATGATTGCTCTTGAGCAGCCATCAGAGCTTGAATGAACTTGGCATTGATGAATTTTTTTCTTGGAACTTGAATGTTGAAGTTTTTTTTGATCTTTCTCCTCCTTTTTTTGCTTTCTTTCTTAACTAGTTAACAAAGGAATTGTAAAAGAACTCTGAAACTTTATTGAATGAAAGAAAACATTACCATCAATGCTGAATACATGAATATGAAAGCTACTCAAAGTAATCCTAAAAGAAAAACTGGAAAGAAACGAACTATGCTCAAATTTCAAGCTAGGACTATAAATTGAAACTGATTCCTAATGATGCTCTGACATGGGATTCTTATAGATATTTCCACGCTTTGAAAACTCTAACCCCTGATCAATGAGATCTTGAATTGTATGCCTTGGAGCTTTGCAGTTGTCGGTGTCATGGACTGGCAATTGGTGGTATTGACAAAATTTATTCAGATTTCCACCCAATTGATAGATTCCTTGCCAAAGGGTGAGAGGCTATAGTACGTTTTGCTCCTAAAGATTCTTTAGTGTTTGACTCAAAAATCAAACAATATCTATGAATTCCCTCTGATACAGGGCTTGTTTAGGTGGTGGTGCCACTACCTAGGCCCATGCTCTTTTACGAGCCCTGATTTTGAACCTTATCCTATGTGGTTAAACGTCTAGGATCTAATGAGGTTCTAGGTTCACTTATAAACTTAGTATAAGAACATGTTACAAAATAAAATTCATTTTAACCTAAGGTTAGCTCAATGGAACTCCTACCTGATTGCATAATTTAAATTTTTTTCCCCTTGGAAATTTAATTAGTATTCCTGCTCCAGCCCCGTCTTACTTTTGGCTCCATCTACCAAGACCAAATATGAAGCATTTTCCGAAAATACTTCATTTGCAAAACTTGTTTGTGTCATAAAATTTGCCAATGTTTGTGCCTTGGATAGTGTGCAAAGTGTATTTTGAACTGTGTTAGTTCGATAGCCCAGCTGACCATTCTTCTAAGAGCATTTGGATCGTTTGCAGTCTGTTTCAATGGTCAATTGGTTAGAACGAAAAATTTTGTGTGATTGGAAATATGGCTTAACTTTCTAGAAGCCACTACCAGAGCGTACATGACTTTCTCGATGTTTGTGTACCTTGTTTCTGATGTTGTTAATACTTTTCTTGTATTGTAGACTGGTATTTCTTTCTTCTTTTCCTCCATTACTAATACTGCTGCCACCACCCTTTCTAATACTGAGAAATATAGGAATGAGTTCTATCCTGGCTCGGGCACTCCCAATTTTGGTAGTTGTCTAATCGTTTATTTCATTTTCTCAAATTCTTACATACAATCTTGGTCCCATCAAAAGATGTTGTTCTTTCGGGGAACTTTGAAGAAAGGAATTGATTTTTCTTGAAGTTTTGAGCAAAATTGCCCTAAAGCGGTTAATCTTCCGTTTAGAGCTAGGACATCTAAGATGCTCTTTGGTGAAGCCAATTCCAGTACTGTTGTAACCCGGATTTTAGTGTAGGATTGAATTTATGTCAATATCTTGTTTAAGTGTGTTTTATGACATTTAGGCCTTGTTGTGGATAGAAGAAGTAGAAAAGGCAAGGAGGTATTTTTGGCAAATTAAAAGTAAGGTATTGATTTAGAAAAGGAAGTTTCTTTTTTAGTTCTTTCTCCTGTTCTCCTTCTCTCGTCAGTTTTCTTCTCTTCTTCTTCTTTCTTCTTCAAGTGTTCCTTTTCGGTGTGGATTGATCAGTGTCTTGTTGTTGCTGTTGCGTTAGTTGATTCGAGACTCTCCCGTTGTGTGCTTCTTCATCTGCGTTAGGTTTGATTTGTGAGTTTATTGTGGTTTTGTGCTTGGTTGGTGCTTCGGTTTCTGATTTTGGTTTTGGTCTACAATTGTCATTCAGTGTGTTCTTGGGTTCGATTTGGTCTGTGGGTTTGCTGGTTTGCGCTTCGGCTTCAGTTGAGAGATTATGCACTTTGATTGAGGTAGGTGGTGAATGGATTCGATGGGGTGTTCAACCATGGGGAGTTTAGAAATCTTTAGAAATTTTCTCTCTACATTGAAAAATACCCAAAACATATTGAAATCTTTTGAAATGTTAACACATGATAAAGGATGGGATGTGGAACATAACACCGTTGGAATTTTGAATTTTTAGATTTCCACACTTACAAACGAATTATGGGGGCACAACTTGCAATATTTATAAAATCACTCATTTATTCAAATGACATGATTCCAACTCTCAAAACTTTTAAATTCCTCCTTTATCCATGGTTAAAACTTCAGAATTAAATTCTCCTTGAAAGAAGATCACTCCTTGGTGGCTCCTTTGATATGTCTTCTAGAGGATAGGCTTTACATTGCTTTTCGGAGAGGGCTTCCAGTATGGATCTTCCGGCAAGAGCTTCCGATAGATGTCTTCTTGTAGTGGCAAGTATTTTTTTCTGGATGGATATCCACACATTCAAAACAAAACCCCAGAATAACTCCTAAAGTCCCGCTCTACTTGTAAAACTTCGAAAACCAGACTTAAGGCACTAGTGTTGGCACGGTATAATCACTTATACTTAACCATATTATCTAAAGTACTAATCATGTTCCCCTCTATTTTACATGCACCCGAGCAACGAACCCACAAGCTGAACACCAAAACCCTGACCCCGGTACACTCCGACTATAATCATCCTATATTTACAATGATTTATGCTATATTTCTCATTTATTATAGGTTTTTTCTTAGATTTATGTTTTGATGTGAATTGATGCATTTTATGTGTCAAATGTAGTAAAAATTCTTGAAAATGAAAAGATTATCTCATAAGGATTCCAACACAACAAACATAGCTAAAAATGAATCTCAATAAAGATCCAAGTTTACTATGATTGGTCAATTGACTTTCGTGTCGAAATTAATCATGAAATTTCAGTGGTAGATAAAGTTGATTTTTTACAAATGAGAGTTAGAAAAATCTCGTCTTTTTTATAAACGAGTGATTTTATAAAAATTTTGCAATCTAATACCTTTAACATTTCATAATAAATATTGAAAATTAGAATTTTCAAAACTCCAACGAGGTTCTCCCCCAAATATATTCCTATATCATGTGTTAATGTATAATGAGGTTTTGAATTCATTTGGTATTTCTCGGAGGGGAGAGAAAATTTTAAAGGAGTTTGAATTTTCCCTTTAAATTTTGAATTTTGGCTCCAGGCGAATTTTGTCAAGTTTGTGGCCATGGATAGACATGTTAACCAAGTGATGGTAAATTCTTGTCTACAACTAAGTGTAGCCAAGATAGCTACATTCAAGGGCATTGAAGTCAAATTATAGCAATAAAAATAAAAGAGATGAGAGATAGCAGGGGGAGAGCGCGCAGGTAAGTATCGTTTTGTTTTTTTGTTTTTTGCATTTTTGCATTTTTCATTTTTGAAACAGATTTTTATTATTTTATTTTTTTATTATAAAACTTTAACTTATTGTAACTTTTAATATATAAGTCCAAAATGAAAAAAAATTATATCATAGTTCATCTAAATTCGAGCTCTTCAAAACAAGACCAGTCATGGATATGTTTTGACAACTAAAAAAAAAAATTACATGTATAGTGCACAAAACGTAAAAAAAACTTGTATAGATGGTCATACAAACCTGTACAAATATTCATTAAAACATGTACATCCACAGGTAAAAACTTGTACTTCATCGCATTAACTCGACAGGTTTTTAGGGTTTGTGGTAGCGGGTTTAGGGTCCACTGCAAACCCTAAAAATACCTTCGACGTTTTTTAGCTATCCTAGGGTGGGTTTTGGTGTTTTGGGGGGTAGGGTAATCTATTTGGAATTTGTTTCGTACTTTATATTGTAGCAACTAACTCGACAGGTTTTTAGGGTTTGTGGTAGCGGGTTTAGGGTCGTTAGACCCTAAACCCGCCACTACAAACCCTAATAATGTCTTCGACGTTTTTTAGCTATCCTAGGGTGGGTTTTGGGGTGTTTTGGGGGGTAGGGTAATCTATTTGGAATTTGTTTCGTACTTTATATTGTAGCAACTAACTCAACAGGTTTTTAGGGTTTGTGGTAGCGGGTTTAGGGTCTAATACTACAAACCCTAAAATTGCCTTCGACATTTTTAGCTATCTTAGGGTGGGTTTTGAGGTGTTTTGGGGGGTAGGGTAATCTATTTGGAAACCGTTATATACTTTAATGTGGGAATGTACATATTTTAATGTGAGAATGTACATGTTTTAATGTGACGATGTACATGTTCAAATGTGAGAATGTACATGTTCAATTATGAGAATGTATATGTTTTAATTAACATATGTACATGTTTGTATGACCGTCTGTACAAGTGTTCTTCCTTATATGTACAGGTTTTAATTTAAGGATGTACATATTTAATTATTCGTACAGGTTTATATGACTATCTATATGTTTTTAATACGAGGATGTACATGTTTTTACGTGAGAATGTACATGTTTTAGTGAACATTTGTACATGTTTGTATGACCATCTGTACAAGTTTTCTTTTACGTTCTGTGCACTATACTTGTAAAAATAATTTTTTTTAAGTTGTCAAATATATCCATGACTGATCTTGTTTTGAAAAGCTTGAATTTAAAAGAACAATGATATAATTTTTTTCATTTTGGACTTATATATTAAAAGTTACAATAATTTAAAGATTTTGAAAAAAATAAAAAAAAACAAAAGGCGTGGGATAAAAAAAAGAAAAAAAAAGAAAAATGAAGTCGCGCGCGCTGCAGGGTGCTGGATGTAGTGCTGGATGTAGCCATGTCTGGCTACAATTGGTTGTAGGCGAGACATGCTCCAAGTGGAAATCCTATTTTTAGCAAGTGGAATCTTTCTTTCTATTTTTGAAAGTTTAGAGCATTTTCAAATGAAGTTAGCTTATAAATAGAAATTAACTTCTAGAATAAAATCAAAACTGAGAAAAGTGAACTTGATGATAAATATAATGTTGCTTGAAATTTTTCCAACCTTATGTAATTGACCGATTTGCCCTTAACTTTGCCTTCGTGAGCTAAGACTTTTTTCTGAGGGTCAAAATTATGGGTATAACATGCCCACGCCACTCTGCCCCAATCACGCGCCGTGTGGTCGGTCACCAGCACTCGTGTCGTGCGCTGGTGCTTTAATGCCCACGTCTGATGTCCGGTTTTGACGACGACTTCTATACATGGGCGTCTGACGCACAGTTTTCCAAAGGCATTGTACATCCCGCTTTCTAACGTTTTTCACTGATTTTTTTTAGTATATTATATTCTAAATCTATAAATAAACACAAAACATAAACTGAGACGGTATACAAAATGCCTCTTGTCAAAGTGACAACATAACATATTCAAAGCATATTCAACAATATTTTAAAACTGTAAAAAAAAACTCAGATTATGCCCCTCATACATTGCCATCAGCATTATTATCATCCAGATTATCATCTGAATTTTCAACCAAATTCGACATTCGATACTGTTTCTGGAAAGATATCAAAAAAATAAAATCCCATTTGATTCTTCAAGATCACATATATTTAAATTCGCGATTTCGAGCCTGGAGCTGGTGCCATCAAGAAAGGTGGCACCATTTTTGTTTTTTTTATCTCTTTTTTTTAAAAATTGAAATATTGTAGTTCATTAAATATAAGTCCAAATAACATAAATTTTGTACTGTTATGCATCATAATTCGAGCTCTTCAAAATAAAAGCCAACATGAAATGTTTTGATAAATTTAAAATTTTATATTTTTTGTATGTACATATGTTTTAAGATCACTACAAAAATAAATAAAATACAACATTTTATTTGTTTCAACAGTGTTCGTCATCAAATAGTTGAATGGGACAGAGTCATATTTTTTTATTGTGAGGTGGTTAATAGTCGAACCGCATTAATCTTCATTGTCGGTGTTAGCTTCTTTGACGTTGTTAGTCGTCCAATGGTTATATGTGGGGTATGGTTATATTTTTCTTGTGAATGTTAATAACTGAACCACATCAGCATTCTATAACAGTTTCACGAATCTGAACGTTGACCTGTGGGACCTAATGAAAATATGTTTACCATTTCATTTTTTGAAAAGTGGATCTTTCATTTAAGGAAAGTAAATCTTACGTTTAAAAAAACTGAATCTTATGTTTAGGAAAAGTGAACCTTTCACATTAAATAGTGTGAATCCTTTGTTTTTTCAAAGTGAATCTTACGTTTAGAAAAGTGAATCTTATGCGAGAACAATATGAATCTTTCATTTATTGAAAATTGAATCTTAAGTTTAAGAAAAGTGAATCAAAGGTTGCTAAAAAGTGAATCAGAGGTTGTTAAAAAGTAAATTGAAGGTTTAAGAAAAGTGAAACTTGTAAACAAAGATTGTTTAACTAAAGTTAATTAGAGGTTTAAGAAAAGTGAATCAAAGGTTGTAAAGAAGTGAACCTAAACCCTGCACTACAAACCCTAATAATTTCTTTGATGTTTTTTAGCTTTCCTATGGTGGTTTTTATAGTTTGTGGTGTAGGGTAATCATTTTTAAAGTTGTTCTATATTTTATAATGTCTTCACCGACTTGACAGCTTTTTAGGGTTTGTGATTTTGGGTTTAAGGTCCCTGCACTTCAAACCCTAAAAATGTCTTCGACGTTTTATAGCTTTCCTAGGGTGGTTTTAGGTTGGGTTGTGTGGGGTAATCTTTTTTAAAAGTATATACTTCATATTGTCGTCACTGACTCGACAGTTTTGTAGGGCATGGTTTAGGGACCCTAAACCCTGCACTACAAATCCTAACATTTTTTAGCTTTCCTGGGGTACATTTTTTAGCTTTCCTAGGGTATTTTTAGGGGTGTGGTGTAGCGTAATTTTTTTAAGTCATTTTGTACTTTATATTGTTGTCGTTAACTCGACAATTTTTTAGGGTTTGTGGTTTAAGGTTTAGGGTCAGACCCTAAACCGTGCACTACAAACCTTAAAAATGTCTTCGATGTTTTTTAGCTTTCATAAGGTGGTTTTCAAGTGAGGTGTAGGGTATTATTTTTTTTTGTAGTCATTTTATAGTTTATATTGTTGTCACTAATTCGACAATTTTCCCTGATGCCTAAACCACAGACCCTAAAAATGTCTACGATGTTTTAGTAATTTATGACTACAAATAATAATTTTTTTCATTTTATTATTGAAGATGATTTATCTTTTTAATGAATAAAATTCACTTTTAAAATACGCAATATATACTCATTACAAAACATAACATTCTAAGTTTACCAAAATATTTTATGATACATCTTATTTTGAAAAGCACGAAATGAACAATGGTATAATTTTTTTTTTGTTTTTACACTTATATACTAAAAGTTACAACCTTTTAAAGTTTACTATAAAACCACACTTTATGGACCAATAATCATTTGACACTGACCTTTTTTCTTCTTAATTTAATTCTACTAATAATCATTTGACACGTGGTATAAAAAGCCACCCACCACCAGAGTCTCCAAATTGTTTGAATTCATGAGATACTTACTCCATCCTATGACTTTTTTTGACACATTTTTTCACTTTAACATTAAACATATAAGATAAATTAATTTCATGAAATTAAATGTTACATTATGTACTTTATCATATAAGAAATCAGGTATAAAATTTAGATCTATAAAATATTAAAATGATAAACCCAAATAACAACGGTGGAGGGAATATGACATAAAGTTTCTTTAAATTGCTAAAAAAAATAGTTCCTTTAAATTCCAAGTGTGCTCTTTGACCCGACTGCATCTACGAATTCAGCCTGAACATAAATAGTTCAACAAGCGACGACCCATAAAGGTAACCTCTCCTCGAAACTCAATCGATGCAACACAAGACTATATCATCAAATGAGAAAATATGACAACTTAACTTACATCGTTGGACGACCAGTATAAAGAAGCAAAGAATCCTCAAGCATCCTTGCATCATGCCTAGAAGAAAGAAACAGGGGAGGGAGAAGGAAAAACAACAGCAGACTCTTAATGACCACTCAAAAACGACCCTAAACAAACGATCTAGTGTGGTCCGTCCAACTCTCAATAACTTTATCACAAAAGCCCGTATGAATTGTGCGACTTCATCATCATCGTGCCAACACAGCAAAATAGAAACTACATAACAATGGACATCGACTTGGCAGACCAAAAGACTGTTCAAAAGAATGGCGAAGTTTTAAGCTGCAGCTGCTTTATCTTTCTCCTCCTTCACTTTGTCATCAGCCGAAGCATAGGCGCCCTTCTCTTCTTTGGCTTCATCCTTTTCAGCAGTCTTCTCCTCTACTTTCAGCTTACTCAAAAGATCAGCAGCTTCAGTAGCTTCAGCACCTTCAGCAGCTGGCTGTTGAGACTCAGCAACCTCTTCAAACTTTTTCATGAAGCTTTGACAATCTGCCACATATCAAGCAAATGCATTTGCACATTGCAATCAAGCCAAATGCACTATTATATTACAATCTTTTCTCAGAGTAACATATTGCAATCACAGCATAACAGGAGTAGCATAATGCATAATTTTTGTATGCAGCAAATTTCATATCCATTTGATGATGAATTATCCTACAGAGATTGCTCACCTAATATTCCCGACTCCTGCCTACATATTTGTTCTCGATTCCAAAGGTGACAGATGAACAAAGTATGTATTAATCACTCGCATCTATAATCCAATATTCCAAAAAAGGGTCATACAAAAGGTGTGCTTAAATAGACCATGGTGAATCTACTACACCTACTCAAGATTATATCAATTTAAGTAAGGCAGAGGGATAATCCAGAGAGATTATAGAGCTGAGGGTGTCAACAATCTTGTTTTTTCTCATTTCCATAAAACTAGGTATTAGTAACACAAACATCACTTGACAGAATGCCTCGTGGAGAATAGCTCGATGCATGATGTTGTATAGTGTCTGAATCAAGGTTAAACAGGTGAAGTTTGCCTAGGTTATGCTAAACGTGGTTAACGTTCTCAAATACTTTGGTTGGTTTATGAGGTGAATTGGGGTGAACATTTTGAAATTCAAGTTACAATTTCTAACAGACCACGCTAATACAGTCATGGGCTGTGGGGTGCCAAACTTATGTGACAAAGTGTGGAACCCAGATAACAACAGAATTGCATACCTCAAAGATACTGATTACAAAACCCTAAATTCAGTAAAGAGATTCAACTACCAACAAAGTGCCGCATTAAATTTGAAACAGGGTGAAGGAGAATAAACTAACAGTCAAAATTCATAAGACTCACTCTCAACAGAAGCAAATCTAATGCAAACATCTCATCTTTCAGCTCGCCATCGGCAAAATCAGTGGCATGCCACACACAAGACTTCTCATTTCCCGCATGCTCCTGAACAGTCATGTTAGCCCGAACTGCAAGAAGGAAAAGAGGGAGAAGAGAGTTTAATTTCATATTTAGAATTACCAAAAAAATCAGTGGTTATTTATGGATTGGCATAAAAAGATTGAAGAGAAGAAGCAAACCAAGATGATTAGCGCAGATCTTAAGGGTTTTGGACTGGCGCATGACAAGGCGAACCTTGCCGGTGACCTTGTGCTTAAGAAATTCACTGTCCCCGCCCCTCTTTCCTTCCATTGATTTCCGTCCTTGTCGAATCGATACAGCTTTGCTTTTCTGCAACGAACACAATCAAAAAAGGAAAATTAAGGTAAGGTCGGCAATCACAGTTCGAGAGACCAAACATCGGCATCAAGTTCGGAAATAAAGGGCAACCGGATTGATCCTTAAACCCTAGT
This sequence comes from Limonium bicolor, assembly GCA_023374045.1. NCBI lineage: Eukaryota > Viridiplantae > Streptophyta > Magnoliopsida > Caryophyllales > Plumbaginaceae > Limonium > Limonium bicolor. The sequence goes on along the minus strand of CM041776.1, from coordinate 312,191,451 downwards.
ACTGTAACAATCAGCTAGTTCTCTTCAAGGAAAAGCCCATGAATCCTAAAAGAAAATTAATAAACTATCCTAAAACCTAGAAACCAAAAAGTTTGGTAACGATAAAATTGAAAAAAAAAAAAAAAAAAAGAGAGCCAGAGATAGAGAAGGATTTACAGATCGAGGATAGCGTCTTCATCCTCTTCCCCGGTGAGGACGGCAACCTCCTCAAGCCTGATGATGGGAGCAATTTGAGCTCCAGTGTCCTCTTCCTCCACTGGGGCGTTCTCTTCCTCTTCCCTGTGCTCTGGATCTGCCATTTTTTCTAGTGGTCTGTGGTTTTTCCTTGACCCTCTTTGCAAGTTTTCAAATTGCTCAGCAAAATGTGTGTGACAGAGCGAAAGAGAGGGCAGGAGCGGCAGAACGGAGCGCAGCAAAGCCAATTCGGCAACAAATATACTCAGGACATTTGTTCTAGGGTAATCCGGAAGCCTCCAATCTCAAAATCTTTTTCTTGATTCACCCTTGCCGGAATGAATTCTCTTTCCCTAGTACACATTGACCGGTGACATATGACCATTGACTGATAACTAATGACCATTGACTGGTGACCGGTGAATGTTGACCGACAATTAATGACCGTTGACAGGCAGCCGACAATCGATGACCATTGATCGGCAACCGTTGACCAGTTGTTTATTTCATTTCCCACAGTTCAAATAAACAACCGGGAAAATCAAAAAAATTCTTTTTTCATTCTTCTACATTCCCTTTCCTAATTCCATTATGTTTCCCCCGCTCGAAACAAATGCACCCTTAAGTCGTGTTCGCTACCCGCTGTGAATTTTCCAAACATAGCAAATACATGTTTTATCTTAAAGCTGACTAGAGTTAATGAATGAAGAGTTGTCATGTGTTACTTTTCTGACATTTAGTTAAATAAAAACCAATTAAACAATGACATCAACGTTTTTACAAAACAGATTAATGTCTGAAAAACAGTTATCGAATAACGCCTAAGGGCATCCACAATGGCTGGATTCCACCCACATGTATCAGTAAGAAACCTAAAAAGCTATGTAGTGGTGTGGATTCCCTCTTATTTCTCTCTCGTCATTCCTTAAATGAGGAACGCTCAGCAAATCAATATTATTGGCTACAACACTGCAACGATAAAAAAATTCTTAACAGAAAGCTAAAGTAAAAATAGTTGGTGAGGGGAGGGAGAATCCTAAGGAACTTCCCTATTGTAGAGATGAAAGTTTCTTAATAAATAAAATAATATATTTTGTTGATGTGACACCTAGAAATGTGGTAAGACACTCACCTCCATTGTGGATGCCTTATGGTTGTGTCCTTCAACAACTTAATTCATTTGTGGAGATTAATGTGATATATGTCACTTATTTATTTGGTTACTTTTACCTTTTGGCCCCACCAAAACTAAAATGCTATACTCTCATTGGTAATCCGTGGTGACCTTAATCATAAAGCTACAAAGCCAAGCTTTAGAGCACGTTCGCTGGTGACATACAAACGCAAGTTTTTCCACGTTTGCATAAATGCAACCGTAGTTAACCAATCTCAGTCTCCCATATCAGCTTTAGTCAGTATTAGATCCAATGACAATTTGACACTTGTACCAAAAATTTTCAAAAGTGGATTAATCTCCCTATCGTGGAGAACAAACAAGGCCTTATCTTGGAAACTTAGAACGCACCCTTAGGTACGGTTCCACACGGTAGCTTTTAAACAACAAAAGCAGTAGCTTTATTAAAAGCTACTACATGTGTCTTAACACTATTAGTTCAAATATTATATAGACCCACCAAAATTTAATTGGAGTACACTTGTAAGCTTATTATTACTTAACCACACTTGAGTAAAGTAATCAGAGGTAGCTTTGTTTCGAACGCAAACGTCACCTTAGGTCCAGTTAGGTAACAAGGTCTATGAGATTTATGGAGTTTTACTAAAAATATGTTACCAAGTGTTAGTTGAAATATAACATTAAGTGGTGTGTTAGAGCATAGTTATCTTAAATCTGTCGAACAGACCGTTAAACTCTCATCTCTACAAGCATCAACTTCCTTAATATTCTATCTTCTCTCACCAACTATTTTTATTGTAGCATTATATTAGAACTTTTATATTACTATTATTATTGTTGCAGTGTTATAACCAATAATGTTGGTTTGCAATGTCCTTCACACATGGATCCGGCGCTACTTTGTGAATAGGCCAGCAAAAGTAGGCGAAACTGGGGAATTGAAAATGGACTGCTCAAAATCTCAGAATTGGTCTTCGAACATCGGCACCAAAACATATTTTCGACACTTGAAATCACATAGAGTATCCAAGCTGCAACCTTTGGAGTGAGGTCAAACTCAGTTAACCAGGTTTACAAATCAACAACCTAGTTTAGGTTATTTCGTTTATGATAAAGAAAGAATGATTAACGCTTTAGCTAGACTTACTATTGTTGAGCAATCCATTTAACACCGGTGAATATCCTAATTTTCAATGTTTTACTTGTTCTTCTTTGCAACCTGCTTTTGAACCTATCCCTAGGAACACTCTGAAACATACAACTTTTAAGCAGTATAAGGAGCAACGAATAGCGTTGATGAAAATTTTGAATAACTTTGATGATCGTGTTAGTTTTACTAGTGATAAGTGGAGTAGTAATGCAAATGAATCTTTTATTTGGGTTACCACTCATTGGATAGATCATTCATGGACGCTTCAGAAGCGTATTATTGCTTTTGATATTTTGAATGAATGTCACACTGGGCTTAATATGAAAAATTAGATTATTGGTGTTTTAGATGCATTTCAATTGAGAGACAAGTTATTTTCAGTTTCTTTAGATAATGCACCAAACAACACTCTTTGTGTTAATCTTTTGAAGAAAGAACTCCTCTATTACACTCATGGGATTTTTTGCATGTTAGATGTTGTGCTCATGTAGTGAACCTATGTATCCAAGATGGTTCATAAGGTTTAAATTTTTTGATGAAGCCAATTAGAGATGTATGTCACTTGCTTAGAGTCTCGCCACTTGCTCGTTCTACTTTCAAAAATATGTGCAAAACTATAGGTTTGAACTTTGAAAAGCAAGACATTTCTGTTCAGACACCCATACATGTTGGAACTCGGCCTATGATTTATTAGTAAAAACAGACCAATATTAAACAATATTGACTAGCATTCATAACTCGGGCGTTACAAGTGCAGCTAATTATTTGTCTCCTGAACTATGGATTTTTGTTGTGAAGGCTTGTGAAATGTTGCAATGTTTTAGTGATGCTACCAAAACATTTTCGTTGATTTGTGAACCTAATGTCTATCTTGTAGTCAAAGAGTGTATTACAATCATGAATGCTTTCGTTAATGCAAGGGAAGAACCTATGATTTTCATGATGATTCAAGACATGATTACAAAACAGCAAAATTATTTTGGTCAATTTCCTTTAATATATTGTGTAGCTGCAGTTCTTGATCCTAATGTTTAACTAAAGGGTTTAAGATCACTTCTATCATATTACAACTCCTCATTGTTATTTTATGATTTTAATGTTGATGCTCATGTTACAAAGATTAATAAAGTTTTGCATGACTTGCATGATATTTATGCTGAAAAGTTTAGACCAATATAGATTCAAATCAGCATGGTAGTGGTAGTAGTAGTGGGAAACCACCTCTTTCTAAGCCTAAGTTTGTGAACTCGGAGATAACTAATATTCTTAAGAACAAAAGACTACTAGCTCGGGATCTACCTACTCCACTTATGATAACTATCTTGATTTGACTTTTAATTTGGATGATAATGAGGTTATTGATGTTCTCAAGTGGTAGGAAGGACAGCAATCAAAGTTTCCAATCTTAGCTCAAATTGCACAAGACATCCTTGTAGTTCCTGCCTCAATGGTTGCTTCTAAATTAGTATTCAGCACTGGTAGACGTGTGTTGGACGATAGAAGATCAAGCTTGGCGCCAGATTCAATAAAAGTGTGTGTATACAAGTACGATTGGGGTGCTACTGAGATAAGTTCACAAGGACGAAACCAAGAGATGCTCCTTTTGAAGAAGATGATTGGTTGACATTGAACTCCAGCAGTTCAGATCAAGGAACTACTGACATGATGACGTATGAGTGCTTTAAGTTTATAATGATTGTAATATTTAGATATTGATCAAACTTTGAACTTAGAAATTAGAACTTAGTATTCGTACTACTAGTACAATTGTAAAATAATTAGGATTATAATAATAGAACTATGTGGGCTTTGATTCCTTCGGGATACGTAGGCAACTTATCCTATGATGCTATATCTTAAAATATGTGCAAGCCCAAAAAGTAAATAAAATCTTGCTTTTCTTACAATACATAAGATTATTTAGAAGACATTTTCATTCTTATTATAACTTTACAGTATTACTAATTAGTCATAAATTACACAAAATCCATCAATAGAAAAAAATCCGTTTTTTAGCCTGGGACCAGTTGCGGTCCCTAAAAAAAATGGGACCGGGACCAAGATTGGTCCGGGATACTAGCGATTCGGGACTGGTCTCTCACTATGTGAATCGGACCGGTTGAGCCTGATACCAAGATCAGAACCAGCCCGGCCCGTGGCCACCTCCCTATTCTCTCAACAAGTTGTTTTTTAGGGCTGTCTACGTTTCCATTTCCCCGAACCAAGATTGATTTCCTTTTCCACATTTTTCTTTTAACATATGGATCAGTCTATGTTTCCATTTCCCCTAAACAGGATTGATTTTTTTTCCATGAATAAATTATCTCTACTGCCATATGTCATATTTTCCGTTGGTGTTTTTCAAAAGTTAAGATGCCGACTATTCTTAAGAAACCTAAAATACTACTGCAGTGGTGTGAATTTCACGTAGAGTATCCACAATTGTGAATTTCATTCTCATGTGTCAGTAAGAAATCTAAAATACTACTGCAGTGGTGTGGAATCCCTCACATTTCTCTCTCATTGTTCCATATTTAAGGAACGCTCCACAAACCAATATTATTGGTTGCAACACTGCAATGATAATATAAAAAAATAAAAAGTCATAATAGCAAGCTGAAGTAATATATAGTTGGTGAGAGGAGAGAGAATACTAAATAACTCCCCTATTGTAGATATGAGAGCTTTCTTAGTTAATAAATAAAAAAATTGTTGACATGACACGTAGAAATATGGTAAAAACTCACCACCATTGTGGATGCCCTTATATACTCTATCATGCTCTTATTTCTTCAAGCAGTTTTTCCATTATCTTGCATTTTTGAAACTGAACTTGTACGCTCAGTCATACTTTCACTTTGCGCGGTCAGATTTAAAATAAAAATTTACGATTTCACCATTCCCTCAAAATGTTTTAATAATTACGATATTACCCCAAAACTTTGACATATTACGAGGAGCCCCCCAAAATTCATTATATAATGAGGATGAATACATTTCATATCCAAATTCAGAAATCATATTGTAAGAGGGAGGAAATGGTATTGAAAGGTTTAAAGAAATAATTCCGTAGCAAGAGCTCCAAAGATCTTCGACAAGTACGCAGATGATTTTAACACCAAGGAGAACTTACGAGGGGCTCATTATAAGATACTTTTTATGGTTTTTTTTTTGCAATTTAGGTACTAATGTAGAACAAATTTTGTAAAAAAACTGTCCGAAAAAGCAAAAATGATGTCTGGGTAGTAGATGCCGACGCCAGCCGCTTGCTCTTGGCATCACCGCCAGCCCCTTCTACTGGGGTCGCCGCCGGCCCCTCTCAGTTGGCGTTGCCGATGAGTGTCCAAATGAGCATGTTTTAGAGGTGTATTTCATATGTATTATCAACACTTTTCATGCTCATTTCTCCACTGTAGCTAGTTTTCCTCTACTTGTATGTTTTATTGGTGTTTTACACAATATTTGCTAAAACAAGAGGAATAAAATAGCTAGGAATAAAGTAGACGAAAAGACAAATGTGTGGGTGCAAACAGATCCAAAATCGGAGCTAAAACGAAGAAGATACATCGTTTTGAAGATTAGCTTGCCCATAGGACCGACCCTAGGTGGGTCGGTCGGTAGTTCCAGAGGCCGGAAATGCTCGTTCCAGGGGCCAAAACTACTTCTAGTCCTGACCGACCCTAGGACCGACCCACCTTATAAATGCGCCCGAAATTGCTACTAACTCTGATAGACCATAGTACCGACCCAAGGTGGGTCGGTCGGGTCAAAATTTTACCCGGATCTGCATTTTTTAAAGCAGAAAAAGAAGGAGAGAGAGAGAGAGAGTTCAAACCCAGACGAGGGGCGATGCCAAATGAAGGAAAAGAAGGGGAAAAGAGGAGGAAGAAGAAGAAAAGAAGGAGATGAGGAAGACCCACCTCCATCGAAGCTCCTAAGCTCCATTAATGGCCATTTCTTACTCTCTCTCTCTCTCTCTCTCTCTCTCTCTCTCTTTCTCTCTCTCCTTTACTCTCTAATGGCTGTTTGAACTCTTGTATACCTTGGGATGGGGTTTCTCCCCAAAATCCCCAAATTGCCTTTGTAAACCTAACTCATCTTTTGTAGTTGTTTTCTCCTCATTAATTCTTAATTAATGCTTTAGATTTGATCTCCTATTGCATTTATTGTGGTTCCTTGCGAAATTATATCTTGAGCTTGGGATTAGACAAATTGGGGATGAACCCTAACTTCCATTTCTCTAGATTAGGGAATGGAACTTTAGGGCTATTGTTAGGAGTTTGGAATTAATGCTATCTGACTCTAGCCTTTCTTGAATTAGGAGGTGTGATTAATTAGGTAAGATTTGATTAGTCCAAGATTTGGAGAATCTTTACATTAGCTATAATAGACAACTTAGTGAGGTAGAAATGAGAGCATATTTGGGTGATTTAGGAGATTCTCACTATCCCAAGGTATACACATATCTTAGATTAATTAGTTTAACTCCATTGTTTTTCTTCAATTTCCAATATCAAATCAAAAACTCAAAAAACCCCAATTTACATTTATGCACCTTTGTTCATATTTATGCACATTTACTAAACTTATAATTGATTAGATAGTTACGAAGTCCCTATGGATACGACCTTGTTGGACTACAATACTGGGTTCACTGCCCATTAGTAAGCAAGATAGTTTAACCATTATTTTGCACAACAGTCACCGATCGGTCTTCATTACCGGCGTCGACACCTGTTCTTTGTAACCGACGCTGCCGTGAACTTTTCACTGTTGGTGGCGACATCGAAGTCCAACCTTAAAATCGTTATATCTTGTTCATTATAGCCTCGATTGTCGATCTGTTTGTGCCCACACGTTCATCTTTTTGTCTAGTTCGTACCAATTCACTTTGCTGGTAATTTGTTTGATATATCTGTTGTTTCTTCTAAAGTACACACTTACCATTTACGACTAGTGTTAGTTAAAGTTTATGATATTAATTATATCTACTTCTTGTTCAATAATAAAACAATTAAGCCTATTTTATCTGACTACAGTTATCAACAATGACTATCATCTGCACTTATTTCATGACCATCGAAGATGAATCTATTTAAATTAATTTAACAGATGATTTGGACACCATTCTAATTAATTAGAGTTATCGAAATTAGTGGACCTAGGTTCTCTCCTCTATCATGTCTCTCCACCACATCTAATTCTTTTTTCATTTATATCGCTATGGGTGAAATCCACAGAAGTGAATACCTTTACGGCGATGAACAAAATTATTAACAAAGAAATTAAGATTTAGAACTCTGGAGGGCAAACCTTCTAAGAGCTTCCACAGCAGAGTGTAATCCACTCTAGAAATGTAAAAGAAAAGAGAAATAATATGTGAAGGAGAGAGATTAGGTATGAGTGTCTTAGCTAAGAACTCAAGAGAGAGGTAAACTTGTGAGAGGATCAATAAAAAAATATTACTTTTGGAGTGGATTCAACTCTCACTAGTTGCTCTAAGTTAACAATAGGTCAATAAAAACATTACTACAAAACGGAATTAGTAGCCCATGTGTCAGACTAGACCTAGCACCTCAGCTTAATATCCCTTCAAACCAAATGGAATTGCAACAACGACTATCGGTCTATTTGATAAACCAAACCCCACAGCTGTCGGTTTTCCTATTTTTTCCTATTTCATTCAACTATATTTAACTTTTACAAATGCTTTCCAATTTTGTTATGGCAACTGACAACTGAAATCTGACAGTGGACAGCTGGTCTTGGTAGATAGGTCGATGTTAGGATGTGGAAATTCTAAGGTGTACTGGGTGCTCGTAAGACAAATGACCAAAGAGGCAAGATTGACATCCGTCTTATTGTCTGTGCAAACTTTCTCCAGTCCAGCAAGACAGGTCATAATAGGAAGGAAAAAAATGAAGTGAAGGCAATACACCACCACAACAGGGGTTTTTGCAGTTACAAATTGACTGGAATCAGGAGGCTAGTTGAAACTACCGCATACATTGAGATGGACTCAGTCATAGATGAGGTGAATGCAGGACACCTATCTTCAAGATGATAGCATTTAGGATTACAGTCCGGCCCAGCATGTTGACCGTAGCCTGTGAACTGGAGAAGAGAATATTGCTATGTTGGAGACCCTGGTATGTGATCAAGCTTGTGTAATGCCCATATTACTCAGTGTCTGCGGGGAAAATCCAACAACTTCATTTCTAAAGCATATGGAGACATGTTGCATAATGGAAGGAGCAGGTTGGATTATCAGCTATTCACCGAAATTTCATCATGCGCTCCCAACCTAGCAGAAGGGAGAGTATTAAATGAAATGTAGAAAACCCCAGCGTATTGACAGCATCCTCAATCCTGTCAGATTTATATTGCCTCCAAAATTTACTCGGTTTGCTTTCATCTGCGGATTAAACAGCACAAATGGTTATTTAAGATAACGGGATAGCAGATTAGTGCTGATGTTGGTTGAGAGAAGTAAGCTGTAAGCGTCCAATTTGTAGACCATCTTCATGTTGTAAGGCCTGTTCAGTTACTCTAGGCACGCTCACCAGCTTCAATGTTATAATTATATTGCAGTTTGGTAACAGATGATAGCCAATGTGTACAAAAACTTATCATAATCTTACCTAATATTATTTTTAGGATAGAAATGCAAAAAGGGGGTCAAGAAGGGATGGGATAATAGATTTGGGAGGGCGAGGGCAATAAGCTAGGTACTAAAGTTGATGCGTATAACTAGGGTCATCAAGAGAAATGGGGAGATTGTCTGTATATTTGGTAACAGATGAATCAGAGGTAATTTCCGTTAGGAGTAGATTTTCTTCTGTCCCTCACGGGAAAAAAAGGCCAAAACTTCCACATTCCAGAAGAACATAACTTATGAACTGGAACAAAACATCATTTCCAGAAAGAAGAATCGAAAGTACGAAGGTTCTGAATCAGTCTCAACCACGCACTACCAGAACACCACCAGGCAGTATTCACGACAACTATCCAGCTCCTCCCAATCTACCCGTCCAATTCAGCAGATTACGTAGCTAATCTCCAGGCAAACTAAAAAATAATACAATACTCTCATGAACAAGGACCTCATGGAAGCCACAAACCTGAAAGAGAGTGTGTGTGTCGGAAAAGATTAAAAAATTATCATCTGAGTTTCTCCTTTCCAGCAGTCCTCTTCGCCGCCTCCATAATCTTCTGAAGATACCCTTCAATCGGTGGAGTAAGCGTCGCCATAAACCTGTTCGCAGGGAATGGAGTCAAGTCAGGTACTAACGCTGCTGCCTTAAGGTCATCTGGTAACGCCTCAATCGCCTCCTTTTTCAATCTCAGCAGCGTCGACTCCGCTTTCTGCCTAACCCGATGCCTCCTCATCAGAACCCTACTGTACTCCTTAGCCAGCTTCCGGCCATCCTCCACAGTCAGCTCATACTTAGGGATTTTATCCACATCTACCATACCCAGCGAGATCGGATCCATCCCAGGTGGTCCCATAGGCAATGGTTTCTCGAACCCCGTCCCTTCCTTGGCCTGCTTCTTCAGTATTTCCTTCTCCCTCTGCCTCTCTTTACTCACAAGCCCGAGCTTCTCCCTCTGAGCCTCGCGTTGGATCTGCTTCGGTTTCAGGAATCGGATCGGTGTCGCCGCTGTCAAGCATTTCCCAGCCATGTCATCAAGCTCGGCGATTATTCCGCCTTTTCTGCCTGTCGGGGCACCTGCTGCATCCGCGCCTTTCTTGATTGTTATTTTGGATCGCTTCAGTGCCTGCGCTGCCTTGACCTTCCCCTTTCCCTTGGCCGTACCGCTGACGGTGCAGCGTTGGAGGAGCTGGGATGGTAGGGCGTCAACGGCGTCAGAGGGATTAAATCTCCTCAACGCAGTTCTAAACATGGTTGATTCGCGTGAACCAGAACTGCCGGATAGAAGAGAATTCAAGATCGTTTACAGTGGGAGTTCTTCTCCTGCAGCGTGAGGATGTGCTCTAGATTAAACCCATGGAAAACCCTCCCTGTTTCACCGAACGGGGATCAGAGAATGCAAATAACTGGGCCGAGTCAAATTTGGGCTACATCTCAATTTGATTCAAAAGAACGAAAGCCCAACAAAATAGTCCCATCCTTTTTTTTGTATCAACATGGGAATTTATTTCAATTCAAACAGAAGTACCGACTACATGGGGAGGACGCTCACGGGTAAGAATGGGAAGGATATTACCCGGGGGTTCCACAAGGTTTATACACCTCCAACGGCTGGACTAAATGATAGATTAGCTAGACTATCAGCAAGAGAGTTATGCTCTCGAAAAGGAGGGAGGAGGGAGGGGGAGGAGGGAGGGGAGAGTGAGGTGAGAGGAGTGAGGTGAGATTTACTCAAAAAGAAGGGTCAAGTAAGAGGAACGAACTAATGATTAGATATTGGTTGCTTCAAAAAAAAGAAAAACTAATGATTAGATATTAGAACGCTAATTTATGTTGGAACAGAGGTCAGAATAGTATATATTTCAAAGAAAAAGAAGAACTCGGAATCCAAATGTTTTTCGCTTTGTGGATTTTGATAACCTGAGGGGAGTGATTCAAGTAATTAGAAATCTAAATGGTAAAATTTTTAGAGGTAGAAAATTGTATGCAAGGATGGTAAGATATAACAGTTTGGAGCCAAGGATACGTGCAACTGATGAAGGAAGGAAATGTCAGGAGAAAGCTAGTGGGATAGTAGACATTCAAGGAGTTGTGCTGGCCGAAGACAAATTAACCTGAGGATTAGCAACACAATGAAGGCGATAATGACTAGAAGCGTAGGAGTGAAAGTGGAGAAGAAGAAATGGTTGCAAGAATTTATTGATGGGGGAGATGGAAGGGTGGAGAACATACAAAAAATCTTAGTTCTATCTGAAAGGAAGGCGCTTATGTTAAAAATATTGGGGGTGGAGGGAATAGGCCCACGAAGGAAATTATGTAAAATATTCATATAGACTAGTAAGACCCAATAACCCATGAGGTTCCATCCTAAAACCAATTGGCAAGGTGGAGTAGTTCATAAGCTATATGAACTACTTAATAGCTATATAATTTTTCAGTGTGACTCACACTTGATCTCTAACATCCCCGCTCACGTGTGAGTCTCTCACCTCCATTGTCTCCCACATTGCACCCTTACTGAAATACCCATAAAATTTTGATTAAATTTTGAGCATATATTACCTCCGTCCCACCAAAGAATGTCCTGTTTGCTTTTTGGCAAATTTTTTCATATCAATATTTAATATATAAGATAAACTAATTTTATAATACTAAAATCATCAAGATATAGTTTATTATGTAAGGAATCAATTGCATAACATAGATTTATAAAATTACTTTATCTTATATGTTAAACATTGAATTCAAACAAAATGCTCAGGACGTTCCTGGTGGGACAAAGGTAGTATGTATATTGGATTAAACATAGTCATGATAATTGGTGGATATTGGAATGTTAATGATTGGGTTATTTAGATTTGGGATGTTATTGAGTAAGTAAATTGGATTGAGAATTATTCCTTACTTAAGGATAAAGAGTAATTGGGAATAAATAAGATATAATTAGATTTTTATCTTATTCCCCTACTCTTCCTTATTTTATTTTATTTTATTTTATTTTCATTTCATTTCTTTTCTTTCTTTTCCTTTCCTGAACTTTTCTTTTCCTGACAAGAAATCACGTTCTCACTCTTCCTTTCTCTCCACGCCTCACTTCATTCTTTGTCTTCCTCTCACGTTAACTTCCTCTTCTCCATTGCTGGTTCAAACGAATTCAAAGGGGTAAGCCTATCTACCGTAGTAAGAGGTTCTGATTTGGTGAATTGATTGATTGTTGGATGATTGATTGTGTGAATAAATTGAACTCTAGATCCCGAGTTCTTCGGCAGTGATTGATTGTGTTTTGTGTGATTTCTGATTTGTGGCGGGTATGGTTCCAATTAATCTACTATGTGATGCGTGAATTGTTGGATGATTTGTTTCTGATTTGGGAAAACCCCTAGTGGGTGATTTTGGAAATTAGGGTTGGTTATATATTTGGGAATTTGATGGAATGTGAAGATTATACTATCTAAAGTGGTGGTATTGATTTTAGGAAACTTTCACTGGGATGGAATCGTACACATTGGTACATTTGAAGAATCCTACCGCGTGAGTGTAGAACTGATAAAGAGTAACCAAGCGGAATCGACAGCAGTTGAATTAAATAACTATTATTAACTGTCACGTATCACACTTGATACAAGGAATACATGTAGTGAAGTTCTTCCCTACAATCTCATGAGTACACTCAACTCTAATCACGTTGAAAGAAGCAGTCTTCCTCAACACCTATAGCCTGGTGTTCTACCCAGTTCGTAACTTCTCATAGATGTAACCCTATAATGTACATCGCACTTACAATGCGTTTCCCCAATCCCTCACCGTTGCACTCGCCCGTGTTTTTCCTCGTTGTTGAAAAGCACACCCTAACCCTAGACTTACTTCCTCATATATAGATTAGAGAATCGTATGAAAATCTATCGGTTAAGATTTTATTTATCTTTAAAAGATATATAAAATCTTGTTGAACATTCTATCTTCTTCCTTGTTTGTCATTTCAAGGCTGATAGGCATCGCTTCAGGTTCACCTTAAAACGGGCTTCAATACTGAATTGAGTTTGCCGATCAAAATAGCATCAATAGTTTTCCCCTTTTTGATGCGGCAAACTATTAAAGTCTTGAACTGACAAGTGTTTTGTCTGAGTTTAGGATAGATTCCCCCTGCGTCTTTTGCTTTGGCATTCCATATGAAAACATGATCACCTATTAGTTGTCCCCCCCTAAATCTCACGTGTATGTTGCATTATCCTGTACTTAGTCTAAGACTCAACAACTTACGAATGTTAAGTAATTCAAGAATATGAACAAATGCATTAAAAGCATAGTAGTTCATAAATGCAACAGAAGAAAATTACATCATGTTCAATAGTAATGTTGTAGAAGATCAAAAAAAAAATTCAAAAATGAATCCAGAGAAGAGATATCTAAAACTTCCAAACTAGTTAAGACTTTCATAATAAAACCAGAGAGAAGAAATCTTCAAGACTTCCAAGCCTTTTCCCCCTTTTGCCACATCAAAAAAAAGAAACATAAACAGTATGTGAGAATTCCTAGATGTCGGTGCTGAGTCTGCAACTCAGAATGTGTTGATGGTCTGAGTTCAGAACTGACGACGAACGGGGAGAAAGAAGGGAAGACCAGAATAGCATAAAGGTAGAACATTTATTATAATCACGTATTACAATGGTTACATAATCACGTATTCAATACGAATACAAACCCTCACGTCAAGAACACTATCTTGACATAACTCACACGTAACTTGAGTTCTGAACTCAAGTTACTTACAACGAAATCAGCAACAAAACTCTCCTGGGATTGACTCTACAATCTCACTCTTTCTCTCTCTTTCTCTCTATATTCGCCCTTACTATTGTTCCCCACAAATTACCTTGTATTTTCGTTTTTCTCTTTACGTTCTTCTCTCTTCACTTTGACCTAGACTTTCTTCCACTTATATAGATACAGAGGCAGGGTGAGAATCTATCGTTCAAGATTTTATCTTTAACAACTAGATATAATCTTGTTAAATATTCTATCTTCTTCTCTGTTCGTCAGTTCAAGACTGACAGACTTCGCTTCAGGCTGGTCTTAAAACGGGCTTCAGTATTGAACTGAGTTTGCCGATCAAAATAACATCAACAGTTTCCCCCTTTTTGATGCGGCAAACTCTATAAGTCTTGAACTTCTTAAACTGATGAATGTTCCCCCTGAATCATTGTAAACTCTATAAGTCTTGAACTGATGAATGTTCCCCCTGAGTTGTAGAGTACATTCAAGATCACTTTCCCCCTTTTGCCAAATCAAAAGGAATTAAGTCATAAACCTTATGGATTGGGGGTAGTGATGCATCATGGTCTGATCACCGGGAAGGAGATGATAATTCTGAGGAGGTGAAGTGCCTTCTTGACGAGTCTGGTAGGTCTGATTTGACTTTGGTACCCAACTTGTTTGATCTCAGTTGTAGGCTCAGACTTAAAGTGATTGATAGGAACCCACCTTTTAGTGTGCAATCTTTTGATTTCGAATGAGTTCTGCCTTGATGATTTTTCACGCAATTGTTTTTTCAACAATTTGGGACACCATCTAACCTTGTGTCCTAGCTGGTGGCAATATCGGCATGAGTGTAACCTTGGCTGATGTCTCGTAGTTACAGTGTGTAACTTCTCAGTCGTAGACTGAGAGAATGTCTCAGACTTATATCCCAAACCGCATTTGTCTGAGTTATTATTCCGCATCATTTGCTTCAAATTCGCCTTCCCGGTATACCAAGTTGGATTAGCAGGAGTCTGAAGTTCTAACTTTTGATTTGCCTTGGCTACCATGTCTGAGAGTGTTTCACATTCTCTTTTTAGCGATTTTTTGCTATCCAAAAGAGAATTTATCTCTTCCTGTGCCCAACAAGGAAGAGTGAGAATCCTAGTTTCCAAAGGGCTAAACAAAGTTAATCCTTGGCTTATCTAAACTCTTAATGACACGATTTTTTGCTTTCAGTCGAAGACTGACTCAGACTTTTCACCTTAGCCCTGAGTTCTTTAATCTCAGTATCATACTGATTCTTCAAGAATTTATCTCAGAGAGTGCAGAGGTTAGCTGAATAAATATCTCTTCTTTCTCAGAGTATCCTTCCAGATCTCCTTCTCCTTTATGTTATACTTAGTATTGATGTCATCATCTTCGCGAGCAATTGCCGTCAAACACATCTGCACGCACTCCCCGGGTTCCGAGTCTGTATCTGAGATATCCTGTCCCCATGCAGCTGCAGCTGTATCTGTGTGTTTCTTAATCTTCTTCTGAGAATTTTCCTTCTGCTGGAGAGGACAATCCTTGATAACATGACCAGGCTTGTTACACCTAAAACATGTGTTTTGTTCCTTCTTTGACTTACTTTGTTGGTTTGACCTTTGTTTTCTACTGCTCAGCCTCTGTATGATGTTCATAATCTTAGTGATTTCCTCATCTACATCACAATCCTCATCTTCTGATATTGTGGTAGTATCACGTGCGTTTAGAGCCAGATCCTTAGTTTGAGTAACAGTGTTTCCTCTCATCTTACCTTCGTACACCGTCAGTTCTGATCCCAGCTCTTCGAAAGACAACTTGGATAAATCCTTTGTGGACTCCAAAAGTGTGGTAAAATTTAGCCAGTCTTTACCAAGGCTATCCAGAATTCTTTCGTTCACCACATCATTGTCAAGAACTACCCCGACAGTTTTGAGCTCACACAAAATCTTGTCAAATCTCTCAAGAGTTTCAGATATAGTCTCACAGTCTGACATCTTGAAGTTATCAAGCTGTCTCTTGAGCTGTTTGCCCTTAGCCTTTTTAACCGAATCTGTTCCAGCATATGCGGTTTTGAGAAATTCCCAAACCTCCTTAGCAGTGCGCAAGCCCAAGACTTTCTGTTGGTCTGAATATGATTATGACGACATGATAACCCTTCGAGCTTGTCTGTTCTTGCTTATCAACTTATTATCGCTCTCACTCCAACTGGATCTTGGTTTTTCTTTGGTGACGCCACCCTCCTCAATTTTCGGCTTCAGGTCGCCTTCAGTCACTACGTCCCATAACTGTAGATCAATAGAGATTAATTGATCCTCCATCTGTTCGCACCAACTGGTGTAGTTGAACTTTGTCAGCTTTGGAGGCTTAACATAGTAGGAATTCATCACGATCAACCCTGAAGAAGTTTCTTCTGCGTCTAGGGTTACCTGGCTCTAATACCAATTGAGAATTCCTAGATGTCGGTGCTGAGTCTGCAACTCAGAATGTGTCGATGGTCTGAGTTCAGAACTGACGACGAACGGGGAGAAAGAAGGGAAGACTATAATAGCATAAAGGTAGAACCTTTATTATAATCACGTATTACAATGGTTACATAATCACGTATTCAATACGAATACAAACCCTCACGTCAAGAACACTATCTTGACATAACTCACACGTAACTTGAGTTCTGAACTCAAGTTACTTACAACGAAATCAGCAACAAAACTCTCCTGGGATTGACTCTACAATCTCACTCTTTCTCTCTGTTTCTCTCTATATTCGCCCTTACTATTGTTCCCCACAAATTACCTTGTATTTCCGTTTTTCTCTTTGCGTTCTTCTCTCTTCACTTTGACCTAGACTTTCTTCCACTTATATAGATACAGAGGCAGGGTGAGAATCTATCGTTCAAGATTTTATCTTTAACAACTAGATAAAATCTTGTTAAATATTCTATCTTCTTCTCTGTTCGTCAGTTCAAGACTGACAGACTTCGCTTCAGGCTGGTCTTAAAACGGGCTTCAGTATTGAACTGAGTTTGCCGATCAAAATAACATCAACAGTATGTAAAGTCAAGCAGTAGTAGTCTCATCCATTGTTAAC
Organism: Limonium bicolor; assembly: GCA_023374045.1. Lineage (NCBI taxonomy): Eukaryota > Viridiplantae > Streptophyta > Magnoliopsida > Caryophyllales > Plumbaginaceae > Limonium > Limonium bicolor. The sequence goes on along the minus strand of CM041776.1, from coordinate 312,174,485 downwards.
TAGGGGAAGGGTAGGATGCAATCCAATTAACCACTAAAATTTCTCGGAAGGATCAGAGATGGAGTTTGTTGCAGTCAGTAGAGAATCCAATTTCTCTTCTAACTGATTGATCATGTCCATCAGTTGCTTCTCCAGAGCTGTCACAGAGTCCAAGACTGAATGAACAAGGAGGTGTAATGCTTGATCCGGTGCAGGCGTATGGTCAGTCTTGGTTTCATGTTGCACTATCTGTTTGAATTACCAGCCTGAGTCTGAGAGTTCTAGTCCCATTTTAGAGAGAGTTGATACAGCAAGGTAGTTGGTTAGTTGAGCTGAGACAGAGAATGCATCTTTTAGAGAAATCTGAAGATAGTGAAGAACTTTTGTCATCCAGAAGGGATAGGGGATTGATGGTTTGGAACTGTTGATGGCGGTCCGCAGATGAGATATGATGAGTCTTGGCAGAGACAAATCAATTTTCTTATCAAGACACCACATTATAGCAAGGTCGACAGGAGTGACCTTGTCTCGCATATCAGATCGTGGTAAAATGCATGAGAAGCAATTAGGTGCAACAATCGAGGCAAAACTCTCAGATCCCATTGTGGGTAATGTTTGAGTCTAGAACTCGCACGAGATAGCACACAATGATTCACCACATCAGTGTGGGATGCCACATCTACTTTTTGAGAAATAAACTCTGCCAAACCATCTAGTGGTACCTCTAGAATCATTGCAAGCCATGCAGGTGAAATTATCATTTTCTTGCCAGCCACTTCAGTTTTGAATTCATAAGGTGAGACAAATTCCATATTTTGAATGAACGGAAATAAATGTTTCGGGTAGTAAATAGTCTCAAAAGTTGAACAGTTTATCCCAACCTTGAAATTTCAGCATCTCTCCTAGAGATTCAAGAGAGTTATTTCCTAGCCAGTCACAATCTATCAATTTCCCAGGTATGATATCTGATTCAAGTAAAGGTCGACCGAAAATAGGTTTTTGAGGAAATGTACGACCTAGGTTTTGCAATCGTTCTAGATGATACTCCTTCGCCTTTGATCTTGACGATGGTTTTCCGACAAACTTCAATCACTTTGATGATTGTGGTTGTTGAGTAAGAGAATCGACATTCTTACGCTTCGGATGTGTTGCAGCTTCGACGCCAGTGGATGATTTCTTTGCTGGAGTCCGTAGTCGACGTCGAGTGTTAACAGTTGGTGGAGAAGGTATATCGACTTCAGTTGGAGCTGTTGAGGATTCATTGTCGCTCAGCACAGTAGCATCTTCTTTAGGGTTTAGGGAATTAACCTCGGGTGAGGGTTTGGCGTTGGAATCGGGAATGTGCTGGGACTCTTCTTGATCTACCGGTTGCTCAATGGTAATTGGTTGGACATCCTCGTTGATGAGTGCAAGCGGTTTTTTATATATATTAAAAACTACGAAATTAATCCTAGAAATTAACAAATAAAATAAACCTACGGGTTACAAAATAATTCCCGGTCGTAGCAGTAAAGTAATATGAGCAACCGGGGTATCGAACCAGGGGACTAAGAAAGCAAATCTAATCCTAGCAAAAGTTGTAAATCGGGGGAAATTGTTGATCAATAAAATAGGAAACAAGCAAAGAGTAACTGAAAATATATAGCGAAAGCGGAACTCCGGGTTCAGGTGGTCTTCCCTAGTTAAGTCATGCAATTCTATTACCAGTTGATTGGGGATTAGGGTTCGGCTAATTCTAAAAAGTTTCTAAAAGACTAAATCCTAGCCAATTAGAACTCCACTGTGTATAACACGACATATTAAATCATAAACCTATCACAACTAATGTAGAGGGATTAAGCATATGAATTAAAATTGCATATGAAGGCTAACTCATCAATCAGATAAAGCTCTCCACAGATTAACAGATTATAATGACCTAGTTATCAATCACGGATCAGATCTTGACAACTTTCGCAAAGCTAAAAATAAAATAACAAGTTTCATTGATAGCGCAAACAATATTATAATCTGAAACAAACCACTGATAGATCCCAAATCAACTAATATTAGTTCTGCAAAACCTAACTATTTACAACCACCCTTCCCCGGAGTTTAATCCCTTAGCCGAGCATATCGAAAGAGGAAACAATTAGAGAAGAAGGAGTAGAAATCATCTCTATGTCGAATCCCAAAGATTTGCTAGTTGTAGGGTTGAACGAAATGAAGAAATCGGAGCAGAATTTCCTCCTCAATTGCACGGCTCTGTAGAGAAGAAAACTAGGTCGTGGTGTCTCCAATCTGAATTTTGAATCCTAAATCGTGAATTGTGGATGAGTGGATGATTTTCTCTCCAAAGTCTTCCATATTTATAAGTGTAATTAAAGACTCTTTGATGACTCATTTTAATTTCCTTCGGTTTCGCGAAGTAAATGGAGGCCCTTCAGTTGATTCAGAATTTTAAGTTACTCTTTTCAATTTACTTCCGTCATCAATAAGTTATGGAAAACTCTAGAGTTACTATATTCAACTAACTCCCTTCATCAATAACCTTTGGAGTTACTTTCTTTTATATTTCCAATCTCCCCCCTTCTTCTTCTCAATCCTTTCACGGCAGTCTCGTATATATATATATATAACACCGGACACAACTTTGACAGGGTCCAAATTCTTCATATGAGCTCCGATTTGTTCCCCGTTTACGGCGTTGGAAAGCTTGTGAGGAGATCTATGCATTTTCACCATCATTTACTTCTTTTAAAATATAAATTTGCATCAGTTTTTACCCAAAGTAAGAGTCATGAAAAGCATATGATAAGTGTGAGAAAGCGCATAAAAATGCTACATAAAATAAGAATTTAGCACCTATAAAAGTATAAATCATATCAATTTCACACTTATCAATGAGTTGTTTATAAGAATCCATTGTAGAACTTTGTGAAAAATTGAATTTAGCTCAAGAAGGTTGGAGATGACATCGGTGAGAAGAATGTTTCAGAGTGAAGCTAATGAAATTTGGAAACTGAACAAGAGAGTGTCTACGAAGAAAGACAGAAAAAAAGGAGAAGACCAAAAGTTAATATCTATGAAGAAATAAATCTTTAAAAAAATAGAATGAAAGAAAGAAGAGCGAGCAAAGAAAATGTATTAGACCGTTATTTAACATAATGTCTCAGTTCTGGACTGGGTTTTACATAATGCAATGTTCTAGAATAAGTTAAGCAAATCATTCTTTTATCCAAGGAGATAAAGCAATACTTCTGAGTAAATTGGGATGTTCCGTTCTCCTTTCAAGTGACATTAAGAAGCACGTTTGTATTTTAGATTTATCTCTTCCTGCTTGTCCACTTTCCATTGAATCGACAAGAGGTGAGAAGTAAAATCTTATTCCGCTTTACCTTTCATCGCCACAGATTCGTACTCACAGCCTACTCATTTTATGTTAAAAACATTCGTTTTATTTGTGTTGAGTATGTAGGGTTGACATAGTATATATTAAGCAACACCTTGACTTTTACTCCTCATCTCTGTAATGGCGTTGGGTCAACTTACCCAGAGTAGTTACCCTTAGGAAGTTAGATGATAAGACATCCTGTGAGACTTAATAGCCAGATAAAGGAGGCCAATTTTATTTTGTTTTCTGTTACCGGGCTGTGAGCATTGGAATCTCTTGTCTTGTTCATGTCACCGATCTATCCTTCCAACCCAGTTGATCTTTGAATACAAACGTGTTACTTGATACATACTTCAAGGAAACTTAAAGTTTAGAGAATATAAGAAGTTCCCAATTTATCCAGTCATATTTCAGTTCTGATCTCATAATAGTAAGAGCTACTTTCACAAACATTGGACTTGTTAACAAAAAATTCTAGTAATTGATTATGTAAAGACTCACCAATAACCGTAATAAAAATGTTAAGTAACTGGAATTCACATATTCAACTTATAGAATGAAAGAAAAAACTTTAGGTTTGAACTGAAGATTACAAGTTAATCAAAACAAAACAGAAAAAACAAAAATGAAGATAAATTAAAAAGAATAAAAGAAACAAGTGCTTCTCATTTGGTGTCAACCATGCCAATCTCAAACCTAAGTTTCTCAAAGGTATCTCAAGGTAAAGGCTTGGTAAAAATGTTGGCTAACTGCTTATCCGTTGAGCAATGAAGTAATGTAACAGTGTCGTGTTCGACATGATCTCGAATGAAGTGATGACGAATATTTATGTGTTTGGAATGGGAGTGGTGAACTGGATTTTTTGTTAACTCAATTGTGCTTATGTTATCACAATAGATATGGACTGGTATGAAGGATAAGCCATTGTCTTCAAGTTGTCGATAAAGCCACAACACTTGAGCGTAACAAGCAGCAGCTGCAACATATTTAGCTTCAGTCGTAGACAGAGCAACAAATGCTTGTTTTCTTGAAGACCATGTGATGAGATTTGAACCCAAGAATTGAGCCGTACCGGTTGTGCTCTTCCGATCAGTGAGTGAACCTCCAAAGTCCGCATCAGTGTATGCGGCAAGAGTAGGTATTATTCCTTGGAGATAATGAAAGATACGTTTGATGGCTTTAATATGTGGTAACTTCGGATTAGCCTGGAAGCGAGCACATAAGCACACACTTTGCATGATATCAGGACAACTTGCTGTAAGATAGAGAAGAGAGCCAATCATCCCTCTATACACTGTTGGATCTGTAGCTTCTACATCTGACTCCAGTCCTAATATGAGAGTATTTGACATTGGGGTGAGCATTGGTTTATAATCATTGAACTTGTATTTGGACAGCGTTCCAATGTATATTTTGTTTGACTGATAAACGTGCCATCTGTTATCTGTCTGATTTGTAGCCCAAGAAAAAATGTGAGCTCACCCATGTTGCTCATTTGGAATGCTTTCGTAATAATGGAAGTAAAATCCTGTGTCAGATTTGGACTGGTGGATCCGAAAACGATGTCATCGACATATATTTGTATGAGAAGTTTATCTGCTCTCACTTTGTTTTATGAACAAAGTGCATCGACATTCCCGCATACAAAATGCTGATTAAGAAAGAAGGAAGTCAATCTCTCATACCAGGCCCTTGGTGCCTGCTTAAGACCATATAATGCCTTCTTCAAACGATATACATGATCAAGCTTTTATGTGTCTTCAAAGCCAGGTGGTTGAGAGACATATACCTCTTCCTTGAGATGTCCGTTTAAGAAAGCACCTTTCACATCCATCTGGTAAAGAGTGAATCTATGTAAAGTCACAAAATCAATAAGAATATGAATGGCTTCGAGTTGTGCAACTGGAGCATAAGTTACGTCAAAATTCAATCCTTCCTGTTGATTGTAACCTTTAGCTACTAAGCACGCTTTATTTTTGGAAATTTGGCCATTTTAATCAAGTTTATTTCGGTAGACCCACTTTGTTCCAATGATGTTATGATTTGCAGGTTTCACAACAAGTTCCTATACATCATTCCTCATGAATTCATTCAGTTCCTCATGCATGACATTAATCCAACTTTTATCCTCTAATGCCTCTTTCATAGTATTTGGTTCCATTGTGGAAACAAAGCCATAGAAAGCACCAAATTTTTGTGTGGTAGACCGGGTTTGAATGCCTGAGTTCAAATTTGACAGAATGTTATTGATTTCTATACCTGGAGCATTTCTAGCTGTCAGATGATGTGTTGTTTATGTTTCCTGTGTTTCAGCTGTAACACGTTCTGACGGTGCAGGTGGGTGCGGTTCTGAGTTCTGAACTAAGGATGGTGGATTTTCTGTTGGAATCAGTTCTTCTTCTGATTTCGCTCCTGAAACTTCATCATGAGTTGCTTCTCCATCTTTGTGCTGAAATAGATCTTCTATTACTTCTTGACAAATTCTGCCGCCAAAATTATTCTCATCAAACTTGACGTTTGTGGACTCTTCAACTAATAGGGTACATTTGTTGAAGACCCGATAAGCTTTGTTATTCATAGCATATCCAAAAAAGACTCATTCATCACTTCTTTTGTCAAACTTACCTAACTGGTCTTTTCCATTGTTAAGGATATAGCACGTACACCCTAACACCCTAAGGTGTGTTGTATTTATGGCTTCACCCCAAAAGCTAGGAGATAGCCCACAACTATTCAACATGGTGTGTGCCATTTCCTGAAGAGCTCTATTCTTTCGTTCTACAACCCCGTTTTGTTGAGGTGTCCTGGCCGTAGAGTATGTGTGTGTTATTTCGGTTTTAGTACAGAACTGAGACATCTTTTTATTAAGGAATTTTGTTCCCTGATCAGTTCATACGCACTTCACCTTGTTCTCAGTTTGAGTTTGAATCTTTGAGAATAAGACTTTGATTTCATCAAAAGTTTGATCATTGCGATGAAGTAAGATGATCCATGTATACCTTGAATAGTCATCGAATACTACCAGTATGTATCTCTTCCCAGACCTACTCTGCACTCTTACGGGCCTCATCAAATCCATGTGGAGCAGTTCCAAGGTCTTGGTACTACTAAACACATTTTTTGAAGCATGAGGAATGTGAATAAGTTTGTTTAATGCACAATCTTTACAAATTGTATTGTGCCTTCTCTATGGTAACCCATTGACTAAGTCCTTTAGTCTTAGCTTTTTGATGAGCCGATGATGAGCATGACCTAATCTTCGATGCCACAATAGATCATCATCATCATTGATGGTAAGACAAGTTAAATCATTCTGATCATTTACATCTGCCATGTAGAGATTTCCTACTCTGCAACCTTGAAGTAAAACTTCCTGGGTCACCTTGTTACGAATTTGAAAATCGTTGGAATCAAAGATGACTTCGGATGGACCCTTATCACATACTTGTGAGACACTAAGTAGATCATGACTGAGCCCTTCCACAAGACTAACTTGATCAATGCAATGTTCTTTGCCAATCATGTCAATTCCAATTATTCGCCATTTGCCATTGTTTCCAAAAGTTACTTTTCCTCCTTGATGTTCAACAAGAGTATTAAATTTTTCTCTATCTCCACTCACATGTCTTGAGCAACCATTATCCATTAACCACCAGTTATCATGTTGTGTGGTTGCTAGTGCCTAAGAATAGACAATCATTTGTTAGCCTTAGGTACCCAGACTTGTTTGGGCACAATTCTTTGTGAACTAGGAAGATTGTTTTTGTTTTTATGAGTTTTGGACTGAGAGAAATTTTTAGGTGCACAAAGTGTACTTCTAGAGTATAAAACTCTGCAAAAGCCTATACTATGCCCATGTTTATGATAGTACTGATAGAAATATTCAGATTTAGTGTTTTTGAAGTTTTGAAGTTTTTCTTACGGGTGTGTAAACAGGTGTTTCAACCTTTGTCTTTCCAGTTAACATTCGTGTTAGATCCACTTTTCCCGTGTACCAGACTGGATTTTGTTGCATGAATATCTCCTTTTCTCTCTTGATTTTTGACAAATCATTTGTAAAACCTCATTTTATCTTTTTTTAACTTTTCACATCCTTCTTGAAGAGATCTAAACTCAGTTTGTACCCAACCGGGTAAACTTTCGATCCTCTCCATTAAGGGTTTTAGAAACTTTATCTGAGAATTTCCCTTAGTTTGGGATTCAGTAGCAGTTTCTTCAGATACCTCTAATTTTGACAACCTTAATTCTAGCATCTTAATCTTCATAACAGCTGAAGTTAACAGATTAAAAATATCTTTCTTAGACGAAGAATCAAAAGCATCTTCAATGAGTTTAGGACTTACCTCATCCGCTTCTAGGACCTCCTGCCATTCTTCGCTTGCCATCATGCAGAAGTTCTTGTCTGACATCATATTAATATTTTCACCCTCGTCTACCACAGTTGTCATGCACACCTGTGTTGTCTCTTCTATTTCTGAGTTTGAGTCTGAGACGTCTTGCCCCCATGCCGCTGTTGCAGCTTCAGTAAACTTCTTGACTTTGTCACAAAAATTATCCTTTGGCTTCAGTGTGCAGTCCTTGACTACATGTCCAGGTTTGTTACACCAGAAACATATAATTTGTTCCTTTTTTTATTTGAACTTATCAAGCCTTGACCCAGAACCTCGTCTTCCACCAAATATCTTTCTGATTCAGTTGGCTATAATGGTAATCTCCTCATCTTCGTTTGTATCCTCATCCTCTTTTTCTTTTTCACTTGAGGTTTTCTTGGCTTTCTGTGCTAAATCCTTGTTAGCACTTAAACTTACAAGGTCTCCTCTCATCTTCCCTTCGTACACCGTCAGTTCTGATCCCAGCTCTCTAAAGGACAACTTGGATAAATCCTTTGTGGACTCAAACAGTGTAGTAAAGTTTAACCAATCTTTACACAAACTATCCAGAACCTTTCATTAACCACATCGTTGTCGAGAACCACTCCGACAGTTTTGAGCTTACACAGTATCTTATCAAATCTTTCAAGTGTTTCTGAGATAGTCTCTCCTTCTGACATCTTGAAGTTGTCAAACTGCCTCTTGAGTTGTTTACCTTTAGCCTTTTTTATAGAGTCTGTTCCAGCATATACGGTTTTGAGAAACTCCAGAAGTGCACAAACCTAACACCTTCTGTTGGTCTGAATCAAACAATGACGACGTGATAATCATTCGAGCTTGTCTATTCTTGCTTATCAACTTATTATCGTTCTCACTCCAACTGGATCTTGGTTTTTCTTTGGTGACTCCATCCTCCTCAAATTTTGGCTTCAGGTCACCTTCAATCACTACGGCCCATAACTGTAGATTGATAGATAACTGATTCTTTACCTATTCACACCAACTGGTGTAGTTGAACTTTGTCAACTTTGGGGGTTTGACACTGTAGGAATTCATCACGATTAACCCTGAAGAAGTTTCTTCGAAGTAGAGGGAAACCTTGTTCTGATACCAATTGAAGAATCATACCGCGTGAGTATAGAACTGATAAAAAGTAACCAAGCGGAATCGACAACAGTTGAATTAAATAACAGTTATTAACTGTCACGTATCACACTTGATACAAGGAATACACATAGTGAAGTTCTTCCCTACAATCTCACGAGTACACTCAACTCTAATCATGTTGAAAGAAGCAGTCTTCCTTAACACTTGTAGCTTGATGTTCTACCCAGTTCGTAACTTCTCAGAGATGTAACCCTATAGTGTAAATGTAACACCCCTACCGCTAATTCTATACTTACCGTCTAATCATCTCGGTTATCCTACTACTCGCAGCGGAAATACAAATACTACGGCGGGTGATACAACGCCGCTAACCGCCCATACGGCTAGCAAGGCTTACACTACATACGGTAACGGTCTGATAATCATAGAATATACCGAGCTACTAACATTACTTCCCAAATACACAATATCATCTACTTACAATTATAAAGTTTTGGTAGGCTCTTTGGGTCCTAACCAAGTTCATTCCAAGCTTAGAGCATATTTTTGCTCAAACTGTGTTTAAGGTACCTTATTGTTTTTGCTAAGGTTTAAATTGTTCACGAATGTTTCTAAGGCACTTTTTAGCCTTTAAATACCATAGTTTAATATTTAAACAACATATCAAGGTTTGAGGTATTTCACATTTACAACTCTTTTATAAGTTCTACTACTAAATACATCACTTAATTATAATCTCCTATTTTGAATATTGGTAATAAATGTATTTTATATGGCTTATCTAATTTTTAAGAAACTTAAGAATTATTATTTAGATTAATTTCCTAATCATAGTTTCATATCATGATCCTTTTAATGATTTTATCTTACGACATTAGGTTATTGTTCAAAACTATAAATGTTATGAAATGATTAAATCCAGGCTTATTAATCCACTTCACAATTAGATGTAAAAGTGTTTCATGTATTTAATGATTAATTATATAATAAGTTCTATTTGTGTAACATTTTATGTAATCTAATTACAAATTCTCCTAAGTCTTAACTTATCAATTACTTAACCCAATTATAGATTTACATTCTCATCATTGACAAATAATCTTAGAAATTAAAAGGTAACTCCATAAGTTTAATTTCATAACCATAATTTAATACCACCTCATATAATATTCTTTTAATAGTATTATGTATAGGTTTAGTTTAACTTATTAATTCCTTCATATTCTATTTTCCTATAAGGTATTTTATTCCTTTTATTTTTTTTTGTATCTATATATATATATATATATATTAGGATTTATTTAAAACATTCTTTAAGTAGTTTTATTGTATTTAATTACATCGATTAACTTTTACACATGTCCACACCTAATATATGGTTTATGGAAAAATTACATCGCCCACCCATGACGTTTGGCGAAATTACACAGCCCACCCACGAGGTTTCAAAAATTACTTTGCCCACCCATGTGGTTTCCACAATTTTACATCCAGCAACTTTTCTAATATTTGATCAACTTAAAAGATGGTTAATGATCTCCAAATTTGATGAAACTTTACATGGACGATATTAAAGTGTTATATTTTGGTAAAACGTGAAATCCAACGTTTTTTAAGCTCATATATGATCCGTGGGACCTGATGAACGTGTCTCATGTTTCATTGGGTCCCACAGGTCATATATGACCTTAAAAAACTTTGGATTTGGCATTGAACAAAAATATAACACCTTAGCATCGTCCATGTAAAGTTTTCATCAAATTTGGATATCATTTAACCATCTTTTAAGTTGATCAAATATTAGAAAAGTTGCTGGATGTAAAATTGTGGAAACCACATGGGTGGGCAAAGTAATTTTTGAAACCTCGTGGGTGGGCCGTGTAATTTCGCTAAACGTCATGGGTGGGCGATGTAATTTTCCCTTTATAAAATAAAGTATTTTCCTTAGTTTCAATTAAGCATATTAACTTCCATCTTATATATTTAATATAAATGTAGATTAATTTAATTCCTTGATTTAAAAGTTACTATTTTTTTTCTTTCATATGTATAGTTATATATATATATACATGTTTTTCTCACTTAAAAGTTAACACCTAAAAATACTTATTAACATTCTGTATTAATTTCAGTTAAGTCTTCTTATGTTATTCCCAACCTATAAAGTTCATTAATCAACTATAATTTAATTTCTGGTTACATTAAAAACCATATATTATAAGATAACTTATGAAAATTTCATAAACACAATTTTTAGACCCATTTACTCTTGTCTAAAAATTCCCAAATTTAATATATAGTAACTATGATATTTTAGACATATTATAAAAATTTTATTTCATAAAAATATCTTTTAAAATTATCTAAATAATTTCATAATACTCAAAACTTACAAAAATTATAACTTACGTTTAATAACTCAAAATCCATATTAATGTACATCAAAATAAACTAGATTTTAGAAGGAATCTATGGTTAACATTTCGTGTCAAAATACATTCGGGAAGGCAACTAAATAAATCCAACAAGTTAGGGTTTAATTCTGGAATTAATAAAACTGAAAACAATTAAATCTATCCACGTTTTAATCTCGGACATCCGTTTCTATAACCTACGATCGGACGGCTGATATTCCCCGAGTTCATCAGCGAATTCCCAAACCACCACGATAGAGATTCCTCGATTTCTCCCAACTCACAGAACCAATTTGACTGATTTTTGTTTCATTGGATTCGAAATCTTCTTACGGTTCCAATTGTACCAAATTTATGATCTAAGGTGCACGAATACGCAAAAACGATTTTGGGTTCAAAGTTAGGGTTCTTTTGGGTTTCCGAATTCGATTCTAACAAATTCTCTCAATCTAACGCGTAATAGATGAAATTGAAACACGGGTTTGACCGATAATGTAAAAGCGAATGACAATTGAAATACCCTTAACCTTAAAAACATAATTAAATGATCTATTAATGATCTAAGAAGATTAATAAACATCTTAATACCATTGGGGAACAATCTAAGATCTCAACAAGGCAAAAACATGTCTTAAGATCGGTTAAGCCAAAAATGTGCTTTAAGAAACCATAGAGATTGTATGACCTCAATTAGGATCCAAAGTGGATTCCTAAGTATTATAATTATGTAATGAACACTATAAAACTATTCTCAAAGGAACCAAGCTCAAAAACATGTTCTAACACAAATTGTGCTTTAAAACTCCTTAAAGCACGTTTTTGAGAAAATTGACTTTCTGAGTGGGTTTTGAGTGGTGTTAGGCATTGGATTAGACCTTGTTATACTAATGTACTATAATGTACCACATTACAAGGTATAAATCCAAGATTTTCAAAAAAAAACAGAAATATGGCATTCATTTGTGAATAGTAATCCAAAAAGTGCATTTTTAAGCAAAATTGACTAAGTCAAGTCAATGGTCAATACATGACTCATCTATATCCAATATAAGGTGGCACCTTAAAGCATGGAGGACAGCACATTTATTTGGTTAAATTTGGAGTTAATATGGATTATATAAGTATAATATATGATATTTTACATCATTGTTACATATAGGTAACATACATGGTGGAAACCGTAAATATTGAAAGTATAAGGTTAGGAATGATGTTTATAACCTTTTGGTATAGTTTGGTAATTTTTGGAGTTATATATAAGGTTTTATTAAGATATATGTATAATATATAGTTTTAATGACATAAGGTATCCAATAGTATAATTAATTACATCCCTTCTCTTAAGTTTACAAAATAATAAGTTTAAACAACCCACTCATTCCTACCAACTCATAATCCTTTCTTTATACAAAAGGGTGTACCCCATGGTACACCGGCTAATAAAAAAGGCCTATAGTCATGTACAACTTGGTACACCATTCATAATCTATTAATTACACAAAAAAGAAATCATCCTGATCTCATCACAATCTTCACCCTTCATGAGCACCTGTAAAATTAAAAACAGTGCCCCAAGGGGCTCAGCAAAACGCTGCATATAAACTTCGCATATACCGCGTGCTAACTAGGGTACGCCGACTAATTGGTCGAATATACATGGAGTTCGTTTTATACATGCATACATGCTATTAAATTTAACCATACATTCATACAAGATACAATACATAAAATCGAAGGCAATACACAAGCCAAACAGTATTACAATACCATACACAATTCTTACCTCATCATCATTGGTTAGCCAGTTACCCATCCGGGTCAATCGGATGTTCTTTACTCTTTTACTCGGTACACATTCTTACACAATCTTGCTCATACATTACTTACTCACTTCTTCTTACTTACTTACTTACTTACTCTTACTTACGTACTTATACTCATGTTAAATCGGTGTGACCTCCGGGCAGGGACTACACCGTCCCACCACCGGGCTTTAGGGTGGCTCACTAATCCAGGATGCTATCCATTTAAGAGGTTTGGTCCATGGAAAAGATTAAGGCCAGGATTTGGATCCAACCTCTTGTGTCTCCTCCTCCTCACGCGTGGCCGAAACTATATCGGACTTCTACTCATTCCAATTTACCAATTTCTTATGTTAGAATGGTTAGCTAGTTAGGAATCAGTTAGAAGTCCTATACTACATTACTTGGTCAATACAATAAATTACGGGGCACACACATATCATTCTCATCCATTCATTTCATGAATTATACAAACTAAGAGTTAAGATAAACATTCAACAAGGAACAATATCATATAAGCACAAGTAAGCGCAATAAATCAGATTCGTGCGTTTTATCTTGTTTAGGTGATCAACTAGCACACAAACACACAAATCAGAGTAGCCAAGGTAGCATACAGGGCATGAGAAGTTCATACCGTTCACCGCTGTACTCGAATCCGACTTTCCTTCGGTGTTCACTATTCAAGTCCTATAACATACATGGAGTTGTATGGTTAATGACCTATTATTGGTTTAACTTCTTATTCCATTACCATTCCCTATGTACACTTACTAGTTCTTACAAGTCATAAGTGGTTATGAAACCCATTTCATACTTTAAGTCTATTTTCTTACTCAAGTACATGTTTTCTTATTACTTTTACCCAACAATGATGTACTTATATATATATATGTGTGTGTGTGTGTGTGTGTGTGTGTGTGTGTGTGTGGTGTGTGTTGTGTGTGTGTGTGGTGTGTGTGTGTGTGTACACATATATATACATTTGTTTATTATAATTGTTATATATATTTTTTTATATGACTCGACCGACCTTACCCAGGGTCGGTCCAAGTCAGCGTGTTCTGTTTCTGGCGATTTAAGACTCGACCGACGTTGCAAGGTAGGTCCCAAGGTCGGTCGAAGTCAGTGACTTCTGGTTACTCATTTTTACGACTCGGCCGACCTTGACAAGTTCGGTCCCAGGGTCGGTCGAAGTCAGTAGACTTCCGCCATTGTAAATCTGGGCTCGACCGACCTTGCCAAGGGCGGTCCCAAGGTCGGTCTAGTCCAGTATTCTCATTTTAATTTCTGTTTAAGTTCCTTCTTTTACCCGTTACTTCCCCAATCATCCTACAAGTAATCTAACATGTTTTAACACTAATTAGACCATCTAACTCACCTTAGTTCATCCATTAACTCATTACTCTCTTCTATCACACACATTATTTTCTAAGTTTCATTCCAGTAGTTGTATTTATTCTTCCTATTCTTGTTATGCTACAGATTTTGGTTCCCTCTTCTACCATCCATGGTTTCCCTTCCTAATGCCATTTCTAAGGTTTAAAATGCATTATCAAACACTCTTAATCTACCCACTACTTAGCTCCTTTTCAAATCTGTTTTCAAAGTGTTTTTCTACTTATTTCTAGCTCTTAAGTCCTCTAGTTTCCTAGATAAATTTTGACATAGTCTCCCCTAAAATTTAACATTCTCACCACATGTTTTTACCCACACATTGCCATTTTTTCCAAACATGTTCAACACACACATTATCAATACCCATACTAAATGTGTATTCGTATTCGGAACCGGTCTGGGCGGTTCTGGTTCTGGTTCCGGTTCTGAAATCTGGATTCGCTTCGGATTCGGTCAAAAAACCGGTTCCGGCCGGTTCCGGTTTCGGTTCCGGTTCTGATCGGTTCCGACCGGTTCCGGAGCGGTTCCGGAAAGATTCGATCGGCTCCAGTTGCTTCGTTTTAGCTCCGATTTGAGATCCGTTTGAGCGCACACGTTGCTCTTTTCATCCACTTTACTCCTAGATAGGTTATTCTTCAAGTTTATAATCTTAAATGTGTAAGAAACAAAGACTTAGGAAATTTTATTGAATTTACAAAAATAAGGAACAAAGAGAATTTTATTATATGATTCACTGCCATTAAAAGCTTATTAGGTAAAAACCCTTTGAGAAAACCTTAATAAGGAAAAAGAGTACAGCTACTAAGAGGTTACATGATTTCAATTTGCAAGTCTTAAAAAAAAGATTACATGGAAAGAAAGTAATACTAAATTACTAATACATTCTAAAATATTAGAAGATAGAAGTCCTAAGTGGTGTTATCCCCATTCATCTCATACCAATCATGTTGTTGGCCTTCATATTGCAATGCGCGTGCTTGGGATCTAACGACTATTTTCTTCAGAGGAGCGCGGGCCCGAGACCCAAAACGACGTCATTTTGGCCCGATTCCAACGGTAACTTCAACCGGTTCCGGGGCGGTTCCGGTTGCGGTTCCGATTCCGGTTCCCGGTTCCGAATCCGACGACGGTTCCAAGTGGTTCCAGCCGGTTCCGAGCGGTTCCAGTTCCGGGCCCGGTTCGGGCCCGAATCTCAAAACATGTATTCGTATTCGGAACCGGCTGAGGCGGTTCGGTTCCGGTTCCGGTTCCCACCGGTTCCCGGCCGGTTCCGGTTCCAATCGGTTCCGGGTAGAACCGGACCCGATGGCCACCATTACTAAACACTAATTTAATTCCTGCACACATCATCTATTTTCTTAAAGTGTTTACAAGCTTTAAAACATCTTTCAAGAGTTTCAAAACAGATTACTTATCTTCCTCATTACACCATTACTCAAGACCATATACACTACTAATTCCAAGCTTCTAAAATCTGTTACATAGAGCTTATAAAAACTACACAAGGTGAGTACAATTTACCTTGATTTTCCAGCTTCCTTTCTTTTCTTCTTCTTTCTTTCCTTCTTCCTTCCTTTCCTTTCCTCTCTTCTTGACCAACCGGTTATAGAGGCTCAACTTCTAATGCTACAGCCCATTGATATACAAATATTCTAAGTTAAAACTAACCCTTAAATCATCCTATGGTTTAAGACATCTTTTTAAGGTTTAGAAAAGGCCTTACCTTGCAAGGGTGTAGATGAAGTTTAGAACAACAACCAAAGCAAGATTTCCACTCCACAAGAGAAGCCAAAATCGGCTGGAGAACAAGGAATAAGAAGCTCCAAACTTAGAAATTCTATTTTTGCAAATAAGAGCTAGAAGTGTTAGTTTTTTGGATTTCTTTTTACCATAAACCAACAAGGTGAAGGAGGAGCTTCTAATGGTGGTCTTAATCTTCAAGAAGAGGAATACCCATGGAGATGAAAGTGGGTATTTTTGATTTCTGAAAAGAGGAAGGTGCTGTCCTTGCCAAGGGCATTCCAATGGTATGATTTTTATAATTTTTTGGAGAAGGTTTGAGTGTTAAAAAATGAAGAGGAAAGTGAGGGCTGGTGTGGTGCTCTCAAATTGCCATTGGAGGGCTGTTTGAGGAGGAAGAAATCAGAGAGGGGGAGTGCTTTACGGTGAGGGTGAGTGAGGGTAGGTGAGAGAGTGTTTTTATTTTCCTTTTTGCTTTATTGTTTTTGTCTCGTAGCATATTAGGAAAAATAAAAGAGAGTGAGAGAGGGGGAAAAAACACCACCGGCCCACACACTGTACACAATCACATTTTAAATTTTTATTTACAAAAGTGGACACACTAGTTTAACTTATTTACGCTCACACCCCACAACTTCCCGTTTTTTACAGTTTTTACTACCGGAACCCGTTTTTCGGAATTTTCTCGTTTAATTGATTTTATTGGTTCTAGACCTTCACTAATGTTTATTAATGACTATTTGGTTGACCAAAATTATTACGAGTCTATTTGACCCGCTTAGAGTCCTGTTTTCCCGGTTTCCTCAAAAAACGCGCTTTAAGGTTCCTTTGTGTTTTTAATCCGTTTTAAGGATCCGTTTTCTTCGGGATTTGTTCCCTCATGTTTATTTAGGCATAATTAAGCCTTTAAAATCTTCATTAGCCTAATTAATCACTATTTTTAATTTTGGGGTATTTCAGTAAATCACACTTACAATGTGTTTCCTCAATCTCTCACCACTGCACTTGCCTGTGTTTTTCCTTGTTATTGAAAAGCACACCCTAACCCTAGACTTACTTCCTCATATATAGATTAGAGAAATCGTATGAAAATATATCGTTTAAGATTTTATTTATCTTTAACAGATATATAAAATCTTGTTGAATATTCTATCTTCTTCCTAGTTTGTCAGTTCAAGACTGATAGGCACCGCTTCAAGTTGACCTTATATCGGGCTTCAGTACTGAATTGAGTTTGCCGATAAAAATAGCATCAACAACATTGAATTGAACATTTTGTGCTACGACCACTATATCGCAGTTTAAGCTCTATAGATCTACTTCTTTGTGGTCAGAAGTACCCTTATAAGGATGTGCACACTTAGGACTTAGAGTGAGGTGAAATTTGTATTTATGACCTTACTCGTTTGGGTGTTCGTTGGTGGAATTATATATTTGCGACCCCACTTATTTGGTATTCGTTGGTGGATTTTGGTTGCCAGTGAAAGGATCTCATACTCTAGTTGCATTGTGATATTGATTGTGTTGGAGTACTAAATATTGGATGTGATTGATAATTGTATGGAACTAAACTTATTGCTTTTCAAATTAAATGAATTTTACACTGCAAAGTAGTGGTTTACTCAGTTTCATCTGATTTGTGTGATCCTTTTTGTGTGTTGTATGCAATTTTCTGATCACATGTAATGATGACTAAGGCATGAGAATTGGGGACACGACACCACTTAGGAATAGATTTTGGAATTGCTTAACTATTGATATTGTTGTTAACTGAGAATTGGGATTTTAAACGTTGTTGTTAATTGCGAGTTAAGATTTAATCATTGTTATCATTTGCTTTGAAACTTATGATTTGGGATGCTTTTCCATTATTATCATTTGCTTTGGAACTTATGATTTGGAATGCTTTGGATTGGTGGATAGCCTTAGCCCCCATGGGTATGGGTGTGGCGGTAATATCTTAGATTTAATCTTTCTGCTATGATCTTTCGTGACTGACTATAGTCACGGTTTACTTGAGAAGTTTGTTTAATTGGTTTATAATTGGCGTTATTGTTATTGAAGGGTATTCCCAAAGGTGTTTTGTGGCTGATTTTGTACTTTTGGACCAGTCCGAACGTCTATCTGGACGTACAAGTTCGGACAGGTCCCGAACTATAATTGATTTCTAAAATCTGGGGGTGTTTGAACTTACATGTTCAGACACTAGGCAAGGACGAGTCCGACTGTAAGTTTTGGTATTGGTCCAAACTTACATGTTCGGACGAACGTTCAGACGCACCTGGATAGGACTAGTGTCCGAACTTCAATGTTCGGACTTAAGTTTAGACATACGCTTTTGAATCTCAGACCTTGTTGACATAAGGCCAGACACACCTGAAATCGTTGTTTAAGACTTGTTTGTTCTTCGTTTCTCAATCCGTTTGCGACGTTATCTTCCTAACTCTTTATACTATATTTTGGAGTAAAATCCAGGGTTTACACTTACTGCTTGGACCTCAATTGGTACTGCTTAGAGTGGCAGTTTGAAGGGCTTGTTATCTTTGTCTATACCCCTAGTTTTAGTTGCCAACATAAGGAAGATGTACCAGGAAATATTGTTGATACTCTCAGCAAATCAGAAACCATTGATGGTGGTGGGTTGATTAGAGCAGTGCGTGAAAGAAGTGGATTAGATAATCGACAAACTTTAACCGGTATAAGGGAATTTAACAGCTGGCTAGATGATCTAGGCTCGATGGAACTACCGCTGGTGGATAATAATTACACGTGGACGAGAAATAACTTAATGAGCAAGATTGATGGGCCAGGTGGATAGTAATTACACGTGGACGAGAAATAACTTAATGAGCAAGATCGATAGGCCATTCGTCGATTCAAAATGATGTGCAACATTTAGAGGTCTGATCCTGGAATCCCAACCATGGCTAGTTTCGGACCATAAACTGATGGTGATAAACATCAAGAGTGTTAAATGGGGACCAAAACCATTCCGATCATTAGATGCTTGGTTGATCACCCAGATTTTGTGATCTGGCACAATCCAGTTGGGAGGCATTGGGGCATGTGTCAATTCAACAAAAGTAGAAAGTTTTGAAGGCTTCATTAAGCAGTGGAATCGGGAGGTTTCGGGGATGTGGAGGGCAAAATTAAAAAGTTTAAGGAGGAGCTAAAATCAGTGGAATCAATAGCGGAAGTAAGAGATGGGATAAGGAGTGCAAGTGCCAAAGGGTGACAGTTGAAACACAAATACCTTTATTACTTAGAAGACAAGAAATGTATTGGATTACAAAGCCACATTTGGAACTAGATAAAGACTTGATGGAGAGATTTTCCTATCCAATCAACTATGTTTTGTGGATAGAAAGGAATATGAAATTGTATCTGAAAAGAAGGGAGAACATTATTATTGCATTATGAATTGGTCATCATTGGTTTAGTGTGTTTTTAGCTTGTGTAAAGATTAGGTCTAAAACACCCTATTTTTGTATATGTTATGAAAAATGATCATTATACTGAAATTGGTAGTTTGATGAAGAGAACCCATTATGCTCTAGAGGGTTCATACTACATATTCTTTTGTGTGGTTGTCTAGTGGCTGATTTTCAGTAACTTTTTAGGATGTAATTCTATAATGTAAGGCTATTAACCAATATCTATATAAAAAAAAAAGTTAGAGCCTTAGAGGCATTTAGCAAATGGCCAACAGAATTGATAAGAGCACTGTTATTCAAAACCATTTACAAGCCTTCACATCAAAGTAGCAGTATCATCAATACAAAGGGGGTGTGTATCTGAGCAGTAATCTTCCGGTCACGGATTTGGATGTGGTCATGAATTTATTAATGCAATGGGAATGGGCATTAACTACCAAACAACAGATAAGAAATTGAACACAATGCTTCATGCTACTATTCTACGGAAGCATTCTAGACAAATTGCTCTCTTTACTCATTACATTGAAACGGTAGGATTGACCAATTTGATACAAGAAAAACTATGTTTTACATTACGATACAAGAAACTTGTTCGTCTATTTATTCAGTTCCAGCTATCTTCTTCTTCAACGATTCGATGTCTTCTGCCAACTCCTTTCTGCTGGACTGCAAGACAACAATTATGACAAGAAAAAAGAGACAGATTGTCAAATCTCATCAATGGTCGCAGATGAACCGACTTAAAGAGATATTTCATTGCAGAATTTACCTTGAAGAGAAGGTAGCGATACACAAACCACCCGGTGTATCCAAGCCCAACCAATTCCATGATCTTTGGAAGCTGCAACAGGGAGCACAAGCACAGACGCGCTAAATCCACAAACCATGCCAACGGCAAACAGAAAAAGAAAGCAACGAAAGAAACCGGTTATTACCAGAGGCACTGAGTTAATGGCGCCAACAACAGTGGAAGAAAGCCAAATAGCCACAATGGCACCTCCGCCATATAGAAGCACAGTCGACTTGTTTTCCACAGCATCCCACTACATGCAAACCAAAAAAAATCCCATATTGTGAAACAGTCATTGAAATCGTTTTCGTATACATGCAATGCAGGTGACAATTCATTCCTAGTTATGTCTCCTATTGAGGCACAGAAGGAAATGTTACTCCTGACCTTCTCCTTTAGATCTGAAAGCAATTCTCCAGCATCAGCTGAGGATGTCTCGTCTGTGGATGAGGCCTTGACGTGGAGAGAAGGAAACCTCTGAGATCCTACTCAAGCAGGAAATGGATGGAGGGTATTAGAACGTATGTATGCTAGGTATTTATTGTCTACATATGGTTCTAGTTAGGTAAGTTACAAAGTAAACAAACTCAAGACTTTATGCTTACATAAACAGTGTTACGATGGTTCACACAGGTGTATACGAGAGCAACGTGAAAATTAGTCCTATTCCACTTTGTCATAATACAGACATAACAGATTACAAGTATTGAAAGCTATATGACTCATTATAAAACCTAAAATTACCTTACTAGAATGAGAGAGCCACAGCGAAAACGACCACAAACTGACAAGTTTCATTCCTAGATTTACTCATCTTGTAGGTGTAGTTAGGCATTTCATATACACCAGAGAAGCTAATAGCCCAAAAGCATGTCCTCATATCAAACAGACAAGATCTAACACTGTATAAAGGCATCATATGGGGAGAGCCAATGTAAATGGAGACAATAGGATAAGATCAAGCTAAGTCAAAAAGTCATGGTAAACACTGGATCTAGGACTATCCACCAGAATTCCTCGGTGATGTTATGCTCTCTATTCATAAGCAGTTGTCAAAACCATTACCTTGACATGAAGCTGGTACATGTTAGTTTGAACCTCTTAAACCGTTTGCTCGAGTCTCCAGAGAATTACAGATAAAACTTAAATCGCTCTTGGCCGTTAGTGTGGCTACTAAAAGTAAATCAATTTTCCCCACTTCCAAACTATCAAAAAAAATTTTCCCCACTTCCAATTACCCAATCTGCAATTGCAATATTTCACATCGTCTAATGCAGAAGAAAAAATCACATTCCGCAGAATGATAAGCAAATACCCTGTAGATATCAGCTCTAACAAACTCCCCAATCTTAATCATTAAATTGAGGGATCCACATGTCAGAATACAAATTCTAGTCCAGATGAATGGATAAGCAAAGCCACTGATCCTTCAAAGAACCCATTAATATTAAGGACCTCAAATTGCACCCAACTAAGAAACTCTCCACCGAATCGAAATAGGCCATAATGGAGCGCCCAAAGTCACGGAAAAGTTACACAATGGGGCAGAAATGTTGGTTGGGGTAAGGGAGGGGAGGGAACTCACCAGACAATGTCTTGGACGGACAAGAAAAAGATAGAGAAGTGGAGGCGGGGCGGGGTGGGAGTGGAGGCAGCGCCAAGCAACGAGATGGGTGTTGGTGGCAGCCGCAACACGTGGCAAAAAAACAGCAGTAGCAGCCGCCATGGAAGACGATGATGATGTCACTGAGTAAGCTGTCGCCATTGAAGTTTAACTCCTGTGAAAGAACGAAATCCTCTCTTCTGCTTTCTCTCCCACCCAAGAGAACACCTTAATTTGGAGGGAATTAAGGGTTTGTCGAGAGTGATGGAGAAATTTTTTGAATCTGTGTGGAGAAATTAGGCTTAGTTTTGGTCCATTCGTAGTATATCCAGGGGATTATTTCTTTTTCTCCGCTTCACTGGTGCTGTGCCTCGTAAGGAGCAGGAGGGTTGGAGTGATTGCACAGAGCGACACGTTGACTGAACGCAGCACACTGATTGGTTGCCTCCCTATCTTCAAATCCACGTTTGATTGCCCACCCACCCCGTTTGTGGAATCAAGTAGTGATAATAAGATAAATAAACGTACACTAAAAATAAATAAAGAGGAAATGAATAAGAAAACCATATTGATTAAATTGGACACAAAGTGCAATTTTCATAGAAGACATTAAAATAAAATTTATTCGGTTTGGAATTGGATGAGACATCTTCGTTTCCAAGTGTAAGTCTATCTTGTGTACAAAATTGATCTTCTATTATCCATATGATGATACGTGTAAGAAACAAATCATGGATATATAATGAGCTCGTTTGGGGAACAGCTTCCGGCAGCAGACAACTTCTCAATTTCTAAAATCAGCAGACTTCTACCAAATACCCAAAACCAGCAGCTGACAGCTTCTGCAAAATCATCAGCAGACAACTTCTCAATTTTCAGCAGCAAGACCTAACAACTGTCTCTATTTTTTAAAACCGTCAGCAGGTGTTCCACCAAACACTAAAACCAACAGCTGACAGCTTCTGCAAAACCATCAACAGACAACTTCTCAATTTCCAGCAGCAGAACTCAGCAGCAGCCCCCAGCAGCTGTCCCCAAACCAACCCATTATCTTTGTTAACTGTCGTCAAGTGATTGACATCCAAGTGGTGGAGAATTGAAGTAGGGGACGGAAGGTCCTGAGTTCGAATCCTCTTATCACCCACTTTGGTCGTTCGTCCATAGTATTAATGTCTTGCTCAAAACGTTTTGCAAAAAAAGAAAATGTCTTGCTCAAAACGCAGATGATATCGTTGTGTTTAGAAATAGTGTGGGTGCGACCGAAAGAATGGTTCCCAACAAAATTTAAAAAACTTCTATAAAGATATATTAATATTCCCCCTTCCATAATCTTCTAATAAGCTCCTATACGGTGCTAGAGAACTCCCGCTCCCTCACCATTCGATACTCCCTTATCCTCCTTACCCTCATCTTCACCATGGAAACTATACAAGTTAACGGAGTCCGTCTGACAGTCTACCGCTGTCTTCTTAGTCAGCTCTTCTCAGTTATGCCCATTTTTACAACCTCTTGAGCTTTCATCCTGAAAGAGTGTTGGACTGAATTTGAAGGGTTTCAATTCACCAAGGCTGGGCATGCAGAATCTATTTTGGGTCAGGAACTACAACATACCACGGCTCACCACAACCTCCAGTTCACACGAAAAGTTGCGTAGAGATTGGGTCGCTTTTCGGGAGTCATCAAGGACCGTTTCTCTTTCGGGTATAAGTACTTACATATTAAGGTTCATTTAAATGCTTAACTTCTTGTTCTTCGAGCACTTCCAATGCTAGTGGATGGGTGATATTGCATCTTTACAATCACTTATGACAATATGCATCTCATTTGCTCCAACTGCGGTCTTTTTCTCCACACATCTGATGCATGTCCTAGTTCACGTCCTGAAAACGAAGAATGAACTTCCTATGGCATGTGGCTTGACACTAATGTTTACCTAGCAAGAAGGTGCTCACAAGAGTATCACTCACCACCGGACACATGGAACTATCCACAGTCGACAAGGCATCAATAGCTTGGAGAACCCATTCCTGTGAATGTTTCAAGTTGGACAGATTGACAGAAGACCCCTATGCAGGAATGTGATGTTCATTGATGACTAAATGAAAGGATATTCCAGACGCTTCTAATGGCACCTACAAGCGTAACTTCAATGATGTACTGAAGGATGCCTCTAGAGTGGATGTTTGGGACCTTCGCTTACTTAAGGCAAGACGAAATGGCAAAGAGAAGCCATTTTTTAACCAAGATGTTGACCGTTCTAGGGGGGGAGGCTTGCGACAGGTTTGGAACACTTGACAAGGATAAGGCGATTCTGAGTCCAGCTTTGAATCGCCATGGAAGCTAAGAATGAGATCACTAGTAGAATATAGATTTTTTGTAACAACAAAAAAGCATTATCAAAATATAAATCGTTACTAATTTAATTATTCAAATGACAAAAGTCATTATATGTGGTGTGATACGTAACCAAAAATCAATTTATTTATTATAACGACTTTTATTTGTTACTAAAAAATTTATCGTTACTAAAATAATGATTTCGTAACAAGTGTATCATTACTGTATTTTAATTTTTTTAAAATCTTTAATGATATCTTTGGTAACAAAATACTTGTCACTAATAATAACTACTCCCTCCGTCCTGAATTGACTGTCTTGTTTACTTTATGGCACGTTTTCCACTTCAATATTAAGCATATAAGATAAAATAATTTTATAAAACTAAATTTTGTAACATATAGTTTAATGTAAGGAATCATATGCAAACTTAAATTTCAAAATTATTTTATTTTATATGTTAAAAATTGAAGTCAAACGACATATCCAAATAGTAAACAGGACGGTCAATTCAGGACGGAGGGAGTATGATAACAAAATTAAATAGTTACCAGAATCTTTGTAACTAAAAATTTGATTTTTACTAGTGGATATCTAGTTGCATGGCTGTGGACACAGCCCGTGTAGCTAGCCGCTTCAAATATGTGTCGTGTTTGATTGTTTCTCGGCTAGGTTTAACATTAGTATCTATGATTGATGGTATTTCTGGTTTCTTTAATGTGATCTTTAGTGGCTTGCCGCCTAATGGTTCGGTGATTTTGTTTGTGAAGTGTAGTTTTCTTCTGGAGGCAATTATGTAGAAGCATTGTCGGGCTCCTAATCTAACAAAAACACGGCCTTCATCTAGGGGTTTCATGTGTATGGTAGAAAATTGGTTCCTTTTGAGAAGGCAGCAAGTCTATCTTGAACTATCTAAACTTTTATGTTAATTATGTACTTAGAATGATCATTAGGAATGTAATGTTTTTACTTCTAATATAATTAATGTTTAAGAAAAAAGTATTATACCAAAATAAAATAAAGACCACCGTAGAACAAGGCTTTAATGAATTTTTGTAAAAATAATAATAACAAATCTGGTTAAAATATGGTTTTTCTTTATTTTAGCAAAAGATTGGTCGATAAATAACATAAGATGGTTTGATGAACTAAATGAACACAATTAGCTTGTTTTTTTAAAAAAAAAAAAACATCAAAGACCACTGAGTTTTTGCTTAATTTATGATATATTTTAAGTTATACATATAACACTGAGTTTTGATTAATTTATGATATATCACTATGTTTTTGAAATTACACAGATAACACTGAATTTTAAGTAATTTCACTAGATAAGTCACACTTTATTTTTTAAATTACATTGATAACACTAATTTTTAAGTAGTTTCACCAGATAATACTCTGTCTCATATTCTGTTAATTGTTTCATTATATCCTTAGAAAAAGTCTAAAATACTTTTGTTATTACATGACAATGTTTCCTAATCAATAATACATGAACCTTCCTTACATATCACTGTCAAGTGGTTAACAAATAACAAATGTATTTTGTACTTTTTAGGGATATTAACGAAACAATTAAAAGAATGTGAAATCGAATGTTGTTTAATTTGCGTGTAATTGTAAAAACACAGCGATATATCGTAAATTAAGCAAAAACTCTATGGTATTTGATTAAATTTACTTTAGAAGAATAAAATAATAACATATATACTATTATTAATTTACTAGGGCAAACACCAATAACCTATTTAAAGAAGTTGAAACTCGGATGACTAACTATTTGGATCCGCCCGGTGAATCCATTGACATTGAACAACTCTTCATAATTATTATTTGGTCATTTCTAACTTACTAGGAAAAGTTGATAATACTTAAAAAGTTTAGAAATATCCATATATGTCACTGAATTATGTGGGTTGCACAAATGGCAAATTACAGGAAGTTAGAAGTAGAGTTTGATTCAAAATCATGTGTTTTGCACTTTGCAGAGGAGATATTGGATTGGCTATATAACTAAAGAGTTTGAAGGGAAACTGAAGTTCCGCCCTAATAATAATGATTATGGAAAAATTAATAAGGTAAATGATACTCTGGGCTTTCTTCTTAATTTGTGTGGTTATTTTGTATGAGGTATTATAATTGAAAAAAGAGGCATGATTGAAATACCCAGGAATTTCTCAGTTAGGAATAACATAGTAGATAGTATTAATGATATGTCTGAGATTAGTATCAAGGTGGCCCAGAGAATTAAACGACACTCATTTCCAAATTAACTTTTCTTCTTAAAATGTTTACAAGTGATTGTAACGTTTGCCTTAATTAACTTTAGCTATATTCGGATATCATACCATTTAGTTATTAATTCACCTTTTCAACTTCACTATGTTATTTAAATCTCCCAAAATATCATTCTAGAATCTTCTTTCTAAGTTATTAATTTTAAATACATAAGAGTCCAAATTCAATTTGACTTTCTCCTTGTAGTTATTTGATTTCAAGAGTTCAAATCCTATTTGACTACTTAATATATTATTTATTAACTTTCCTAATTCTTCCCTTAATTGTTATATTATTGGCATTTTGATTTATTTAATAAACCCTCATTCTTCTCCCAATATTTTATTAATGATATCCTAGAATCTTCCTTCAACGTTAGTATTCCGAAGTTGTTATATCGAATTTCTTTCTAATTTAATTTTATTATCACATCAACTAGATACTGGTTATTAACTTCTCTTCTATTTAATTACACTCTCTTAATTGTTTCAACGACTCACTTCCTCGGTTAACTTCAAACTAGAAATTATTTCTTAATTTCAAAAGGGGTGTTGTTAGAGGATTGACATTCTTCCTGATGATTCTCAACGTTTTTATTTCTTAAAAGCAATTTACAATGGTTGTTATTTATTTGAACTCCTCTTCTAGTTATTTATTATGTGTATTTAGTTAACTCCTTTATTTTGGTAGAAATGATTAATAATTTATTTAACGATATTAGTTCTCCTTTACCTTAAATTGTTTTATTTAAACGCCCCGATCTCACGCTTCACTCCTTTATCCTCAATATGCCGTCCTGCGCTTATACTCTACACAAATTTTCACGTTCTTCTTCAAGCTCTTAACGAGTTCACGCTATTTCCTAGCAAGGTCTAGTCCGTTCCCTGGTGCCAAGTGGTAATACAACGGGTAAAGTTTTGGTTAATTTATGTGTTAGTCTATGTCACTTGGGTTTGTTGATTCCTAATTACGAACTGTTCTGATCTAGACGTTGGTGTCGAGGACGAGCGTTATTGGTGAATCTGTTGGTTTGTCTTCCTGAATCGAGGGAACGATCAGGTAAATTCTGTGCTCATTGTCGGTTTTGGTTGTGGATTGTTTTCTGTCACAAATTGCGTTTTGAGGAATTGTGTTGAGATTTGGTAATGGTTTTGTTTTTGTTTTGGGAGTTCTTCACTGGTTGTGTTTATTCTGGAGTTCTTGGTGCTCCTTGATTCACCATGTTGGTTCTCTGCACCGTGAGCATTAATTATTTACACTGATATATACATTATTGCGTTCTATACAATGACTGCAGTTAAGCCCTTTGATCTACTCTGTGGACTGATGTTTCATTGGGGGTGTGCACACTTAAGGACTTAGGGTGAGGGTATTGATATTCCAGTCCGTTTGTGACTGTTTGGTTGTTCTGTGGATACTCCAGTTGAAGGCTCCCCGAATGGTTTTACTGATTGTTGGATATTGAAGAGTGGAAATGGTTTACTGGATTACAAACTCGAATGTTTCGTTTATTCACACACTCAAAGGAGTTTCTAAAATATATTTTACGTAATGAGATGGAATTTACTCAGTTTCACTGATTTACGCAATCCCTTCGTGCTTTTATTGTTGTTTTCTAATCGCAGGTACAAATTGCTGACTTGGGGAAATGGGGAATGCGCTACGACTTAGTGTTAGGAGAATTGAGACTGTTTTGTGTTGATTAGCTGAGTTATGGATTTCTGGAACACAACGTTTTAGTTATTACTTTGATGTTTCAATGTTGATTTCGGTTTAAGCTTCCGCATAACTTGGATTTAAAGTGTTGAGTTAATATTTTGGAATGTTTTGTGGTTTGTTAGCCTGAGCATCCAAGGGTTTGGATGTGGCGGTAGCACCTTGGATTGTGAGGAAGTCTTCCGCTGTATTTCATGGTAAAACGTGTTGTTTAAGTTTGTTATTCGATGAGTTACCTTTGTTATGGTTTTGTGCAAGTTTTGGGGTGCTTTTGGTCTCTGGTTTACATTCTGGAAACGCATACAGGGACCTGTCCGGACGTTCGTCCGAACGTCTATGTTCGGACAGGCCCCGAAGGATTTCAATGGTTTTCGCTGTTGAGTGTGTCCGAACATCTGTCCGGACATCTAAGTTCGGACAGTATGCGAGGACGGGTCCAACTTGCAAGTCTCGACCTACGTCCGAACTTGCAAGTTCGGACCAATGTTCGGACCACGTACGAATTTTTTTTCGAAACTTCAATTTTGGCTTGTGTCTGAGCATCGAAGTCCGGACACAATTTCGGACGAGTCTCCCTTCTGTTTTCTCAAGTCTCGACCTGTGTCCGAACGTCAATGTCCGGACACAAGTTCGGACCAACCCTATTTTGCACTTCTAGGACTCGTTTGAAGTCCGTTTTTGATTCCGTTTGCGCCGTTAGATTTGTATTTTTGTAAGCTATCATTTGAGGTAAAATCTAGGGTGTTACAATGATCCACACAGAAGGTTTTAAAATGTGAAAAAACTAAGACAGTTCAACCCAGTATGGAATGGGTCTTCCTATATATATGAGCAATGAGCTTATTGCTATGACATGGGTGAGATCTCTAAGATCTCCTTTCACACTCTCCTATTGCATAAATTGACCGTATCTTCTCCTAATTAATTCCTACATCATCTAGTAAAGAGAAGCCAAGTGTTTCTATGGTAAGAGTACACTACACACGGATCACAATCGAACTGCAGAAGTGCAACTCTCTTATCTCGTAGTTAGAGCTGATCAAAATGTGTCCGACCCGGCAATCCGGTCCGACCTGGACCGTAAAAAAGCCCAACGAGTCCAAATCTGATTTAGCTTCCAGGTTGGCCTAGATATAAAATCAAACCCGAATAAAAAACCGGGTCGGACCGTGACACATTTTTTGAATAAACCCAACTAGACCCGATTTTATATTATTTACTATAATTTTTTTAAAATATAATATATACATATTTAATTTTTACATAATATATACGAAAATTATATACAATATATAAATTTTAAATAAGTTATATATGATATATATTAAAATATATTAATTTTAATTTATTTTTTATTAATTAATATAAAAAATTAAAAAACCGAACAAACCGGACTTCAGCAAAACCTGAAAAAAACCGAGTCTAACCTAGTTCAACCCGAGCATGTAAAAAACTTGGTTTTTTTAAAATAGTTCCGACATATCTACAATTTTCCTATAGTCTGGCACGAACCTGGCCCGCCTGAATGATCACAACTCCGTAAATGAGATTACAATTTTATTTTATTTTTCAAAAGAAGAAGACTACAAACTTAACTGACTAAATTATCTACCATGATCCAACTAAATAGCTACAAATTTGACTACCAAACCATGCCCATCAATCCGTCAGCCGATGGAACGGAGATGGCACATCCGATGGAGAGGAAAAGGCGGGTCGAAAATGGACCCGTTAAGAATAGCTTTGGCGACGATCTTATTCGCAGCTTCAGAGGCATGAATCCCATCCCAGCTCACATACTCCTTCGGTTTATCACAAGCACCGGCTGTCACGGTGGTATTTTCCGGATGAACCACCTTGCTATTGCCGCAGAACACTCGAGGATCGAAGTTGTACTTCCCACCGCCGTACCCACAGCAGGCTCTAGTTCCATAGTTCATCCCTGTACACAGTACGTTCGTGATTCCACTCAATTCAATAGATCAACCCACAAATGGAACAATTCATAGCGCGCTGTAATCATATAACAAAGTAAGTTCTCTCTGTGCGTACCGTGCGAAGTCGGGTGGCGGAAGAGTTCTAGCATGACGGAATGGATGTCGACGTTGATAACCATAGCATCGTCGGGGAGTTCTTGTCGTGTTTTGTTCAAGGCTTCCTGGAGCATGATATTGTAGTCCTGAACCGCATTGTTGTAGGACACCATACAGCCGTACGGATCAAGATCTGAGTTCTTGTGCGGAAGCTCCACCAGGAATGCTGGGTAGCACCCGATTGGTGCGAGGTTTAGAACCCAGAAAGTCCTCCCGCCTATACTGTATAATTCCTAATCATAATAGAAGTAGATGTTCTTCAGCCACAATGAATTATAGTGAAGAAGGAATTGATAGATATTGAATATTGGATGTGGGAATGTACTTTTATGGTGTCTGTGATTTGGGAAACGACTTCTGGAAGGTACTTCTTCACTCCTTTGATGCCGATTTTGGCAAGGTTACCGGTGAAGTCGTTTTGGCCGATGTAGAATGTGTAAATCGAGTTACTAATTATGTCTGGAGTGGGAAGAGGGTTTGATCCTTCAAAATAAAACAATTAGTATCAGATCACAGCTCCATGGTTATTTCGATCGAATTTATCTGAGTCGGTAAAAAGTAAGTGTCAATTTTTTAACCAAAATATGAAATGTTTCTTGCTACACGTTCACCGTGCCCACAAGCCTAGAGATCTAAAGAAAGGATGCTTCATAATCATTTTTGATGCAAGAGTTCCCAACCAGAGTTATAAAGAAGGAACTATAAATAGTGTGAAACTTTGATTGATATAAACCTAATCAAGTCTATTTCCTAATGTTTCATCAGGATTCTATCATTCTCATAATTAGAGGCTGAAATCTACGAAGAAACTATCCTAAGGAAGGAGTGAAACATTTCCATGAATAAAAACTAAATGATTGGGTCCGTCTGATGAAAACAGTTATCGAATTAGATGTGAAACTATCACCGGAAGAATTGAAAGCAAAGAAGAAAAAATAGGTCTTACAACAAACAGAGATGAGAGACTATTAATAGATGTTGGCCTTTTCCCTTTCAAGGCAGTGTCAGTCACCCATATTAAGACTCAATTGGTTTGCTCAGTGTCTGTTGATAGCGTGATTCTACTATTATGTATAGACTAGATGTTTTTTTCTCTTATTTCCTTCTTTGAATGCTACAAAATTCTTACATTGTCATATGTAATTGCCCTATATATATAGTGCTTTAAGTCAAGTTTTCACTTTTCAGAGATAAATAAGATGGGAATATTTTCTCTATTTTCCTTATGTAATTATTAGTCTATTTGCTTTTGTCTAAGCTAGATCTTTGTTACATGTATATTTTGAGCAAAAGGACTCACCTATCTTTTTACAGAAAAATACACTCACAATAACATAAAGATCATATAGGGTGTACGTAGTAATATCAAGGTTAAGCATTTACGACCTGCAGATTCCTCAGTGGGTAGCTGAGATTGCTGAACCACCAGGGACTTGAATTCCTTCATTTGGTTGAGCTGAATCGCCAGAGAGAACGGGCTGACACCGGTGACAAACAGTGACGACTGCGGTAGTCGAACAGTGGAAGCTAGAGTGGCGTAGTTGACTCCATGCCGGAAATCTGACCCTATTGACTTCAAGTACGGGCTTAGGAACGGTATTCCTATCCCCTTCGCTAGTTACAAGCCCAGAGTGTTGTCGGTAGATAATAGTACGGATAGATGCCAATTGCCAACCAGCATACTATACATATATGAGAAATCATGGACTTAGACCGAACAACATAAATTGAGGGAAACAAACATACCCAGGAAGTCAACGATGAGCCTGCCGTCACAAGCTCGGCCCGCCGGCCGTTTAAAGTATGTCATCCCGTTAGGTTTCGGCGTCTCCGGGAACACGGCCCAAAACCCGCCTGTGTCTGAATTTGAATCTCCGAAGTTAAATATTCCTTTGAACTCGCATTTCCTCCCATCCACTACTCCTGCTGCAAGTATCAACATCAGAACAACAACCGGCGCTACCGCCACCGATAACCGCGGCCGCTTGTTGAAATCCTTCATCTTTCAGCGCGCGATTAGACAAAATATTCCAGCCGGGTAGGAGAAACAGAATTAATCATAGAAAGGACGATGTCAATCCACTGATTTCGGCTGTATATTGGGCGCATTTTGGTGGTTGTTTTGTAGGAAGCAGCTGCAGAGGTAAAAAATAAAGCGGCAAAAAGAAAATGTGATACGGAAATGGAAGAAGCGGACAAATTACAAGGTGTATTGTTGGCCCCCCGAGCCAGTCACAGGAGGATGGGATTTTCCCGCTATTGTGATAATCTGTAGCATGTTGATGGATGCTTTGTGTTGCACGTGAGGAAGAGATAAGGTTCCTATTCTCTGTACTGAATTTGGACGCCATGTAAAGAGTGTGATTGAGGTTTGTGTCTTCTGTTCTCCCTCGGAAGTACAGAGAACAGGTTTGTTTTTTCGAAACTGGGAACGGTTAGATATGCATAAGAAGTAGTAGTAACTCTCAACCCAAATAAAATTGTACTTTGTTTAGGCCCAGCCCATATAGGGTCCATTACGCTTCTTTCCTGTGAACACTTATTCTTTATGTAAGATACTGAGAAGTTGGATTGGGCGGCTGGATTCGAACCCCTGCCCTAGTAAAAACTTCCCCACAGCCTAGCTTTTGTTTGGTTACAAACTTTCAACTACAAGTATACAACAAACCTTCAACTACAAGTATAAGTATAATTAATTAAGTTAATGTTACGTTTAATTATTCTAAAGACAAAGACAAGCAGATTGACATCATAATGTACTTGTACATATCGATGTAATTGTAAGTCTTCGGGCCTTGTATCTCAATAATAAAAAAAAAAGTAGTCTTTTTGTACCCGCGATGACTCGGTCTCTCTCTATTATACGCCCTTATGCTAACTTGCAGATAGCAGAAGAGCCCATTAGGGATGGATCTTTGAAGCTAGGGTGCAAGCTTTTATTACCCAGATGTCAAGAGCTTACGACATCAATCGAGTATGTCATAAGTTAATCTTACCCTCGATGTGTGAACGACACGCCGTTAGAGCCTTTGTGGCTCGTACAAGGATGAGTTGGATTAGGATGAAGATAAGTGTGTTGGCATTCGCCCAACGCCCTCACCCTTAGGTGTCGGTGCTTGCATTGACTGTGTGGGTTAACCTAGTTGTTACCCGGACACCGGTGTTACTCATACCTTGGTTGCGCACTTGGGAAGGAGTTGCAAGTAGTGCGCAGATTCCCTTTGACCTTGATGTGTGAAGTTAAGGGAATTGAGATGACCAGAGAACTTTTCTGTTAAGGGTGGTACAAAGTCCACTCTCAACCTTGGGGTTGTGAGTGGCACACCCGATATGCTGGCTATGTGCCGTATCACCGAGGCCCTTGGTTAAATTACCCAAAGGCTTGTCAAGTTATGTGCTTGACGTCGTTAACGTGTGAATGCATGTTTGCTTGTATGCATGTGTTCATTATCTCTGCGTGCATGTGTGCTTGCTTGTCGCTAGAATGTTCCTAAGTGTCTTCCTCTACATGATTGCCTGAGTTTTTTTAAAAAAATTCATATGCTAAAATTTTGGTATTAGAGCCTAACCAATCGACAAACTATGTTTTGTAGGCTTGTAAAGTGTTAAACTTGTCGTGAGGCCACGTTGCGAATCGAGTTAAGGTTACTACCGAAAACCAAGCTTGCATACAGATTTTCGATCATGGGTCAACAAGGTCCAGAGGCTACAACTCTTTGAGCTTACTTGGAAGAACTAAGAGATGTAGTGGGTTTATCAAGTTGTGAACCTGATATGGTGGACCCAGATATGGATTTATTAAGTGTTGTTGAAGGACTTGTCAATGAAAACAAGTTCCTGAAAGATGTTGTTAATGTGTTGGCCAATGATGTCGCACAACTCACAACGAGATTTGAGAATGAAGAGCTATAAGGTGATTATGAGGCTCGAGTAGATGAACATGCCTCATTGGCTAAGCAAAACGTTGATCTTTTCGGCAAAATTGAGCCAGGCGCTTGAAGCCTTGGCAAACCGTGGAGTGCCCTTCGATGATTCAAAAGCTAAACCAAGGGATCTAACCCCCTTTGATGGGACCCGCGATGCTGAAACCATTCAAAATTTCTTATACAACATGGAAAACTACTTCAATGCCTCAAGGATAAGAGAAGACTTGAAGGTCTTAGTGGCTAAAACCTATCTTGTTGGGCATGCCAAAAAGTGGTGGCGATTGAAGGAAGAGTTTGATCATATTAATGGAAATTTTAGTCCCAAGAACTTGGGATGATTTTAGGGGAGTCTTAAGGGCACTTTCTTCCCTTAGACACTGCTCATAGAGCGAGGACTCGTCTTCGAGCTCTCAAACAGTCCAGTTCTATTCGAAAATTTATTAAGGAGTTCATCTCCATCACTTCTTATCTCCCAACGATGGATGAAGGTGATATGTCCATGATTTTATTGAGGGATTGAAACTTTGGGCTCAGAATGAGCTAAGGAGAAGTAGGGTGACCACAATCTCCCAAGCTATCACAGTTGCTGAAGGATTGGTATATTTTTTACAAGAGTCATGATCTGGAAAGGGTGACTCTGCTAATTCAAGAAAGGAGGGTGATTCCTCCTCACGGAAACAAAAGTGGTCCATAATCCAACCTGGGAGGACACCTAGCCACCTAGGATCAGTGAAAGCTGATGTGATGGTTAATGAAAAGGAGTCAAAACCCTTTAACAAGAAGGGGAAGATGATAAGTCGAGAATTTACCTATTTATATGGGGTCTAATTATGCCTAATTTGTTGTTATTTACTAATAAATTCTCGTCTTATAGTTTTATTTGTGTTTTATTTTGCAATTGTCTTCTATGATGGGTTTTGTGTTATTTCAGGTAAAAATCTCAAGAAAACATGTTTCCCATCATTGTACGATATTATTGATTTTCAAACAAGCTGAATGAAGCAAAGACATGCATTTTTCATCAATTTTAGGTTGGGTCTGGGACCTTATACAGGACCTAAGTCCCGAACCAACCTTTAGCCAAACTTTTGACCAGAACTGAAGACTGGTTCGGGACTTGTTACATACCTTAAGTTCCGGACCACATATAGATCAAACTCTCGACCAGATTTGAAGACTGGTTTGGGACTTCATACATATCCTAAGTCCCGGACCACACGTAAAGACATTCTCTCGGCCGATTTAGAGGATGGTCCGGGACCTTAGACATGGACTAAGTCCCAGACCAAGTAGATAAAACGCGGCCAGGTCGTGACTGAAAGGGAGAAATTTGAAAGATATACAAAGGATACTAACCTAACGTCAGGGGGATGCCAGAATACACACACAATCGATTTTTACATAAGAGAAGAGAGAGAGAGAGAGAGAGAGAGAGAGAGAGGTTGTGCTTGAGGAAGATCTTGGAGATTGTTGAAGAGAGAAGACTAATGGTTTAGAGCAGAGAATTTGTGACAGCTACCGAAATCAAAGTTTCCTCTAGTTCTTCCTTCCCTGAGTCTGTTCTATTCAATTCGAGCATTGTTATCATGAATATGTTTGTTTTAATTCTGGTTTGCTATGTATCCCTAGATTGGTTATTCCTGTACCTTTGTGATTTTCTACAATTCGATTGAATAAAGTTCCTTTCTTTACTGAATTTCCTTAATCTTCTATAATCTGACCAATTATTGAGATTACTATTTTGATAGCTTATAAGTGGCGACTGCGGCTTTCAATTGAATATAGGAAAAGAACCGGTTAGTATAGAGATGGTAATTCCTCTAAATTGCTAACTGACCATTAATCTAGAATGTTCTTAAAGCAATTAGTCAACAGTGGGTTCATAGCGAGAGTTAGGATTCGGTCTTTACTAATTAGAATTTGTTGAGCGGAGGTAAATTACCGTTGTTCTAGGGTGTTTTTTTGAATTATTTAGGAAATCACTTAGGGAAAGGAATTACAGATCTAGGGGAAAGTAGTGAACCGGGATTTCCTCCCTAAATCAGTTTCGAATAAATTATTTTTCTACTATATACTGTTTTTCAATCTGTTTACAACAATAATTTACATCAAATCAAAACCCCCAATTTCCTATTTTTCATACGTTTGTAGTTTTCTTACTTTATTTAATTTAGTAAAGATTTAAACTAGACATCACCTCCTCTGGTTTGATACTTAGGGAATACTCTAAGATTAAAACTTGCTAGAATTGACCAGTACACTTGCCGTTAGGTTTTACCCCATCAAGTTTTTGGCGCCGTTGTCAGGGAGGCACAGTTATTTAGTTTAGTCTTTATTCTATTTTATTTATTTTGTTTTGATTAATTTATTTTTAGTTTATTTTTATTTTATGTTAATTTGTTATTAATTAGTTGGTATTATATTTTGATTGTTTCAGGATTTTATAGTTATTTTATTTTTATGTTTTTTTTTATTTTATTAGTTTAAGTTTTGTTTTTGTTTTGTTTATTTTTACTATATTTTTTTCTTTTATCTTTCTTTAGTTTGATTTTATTTTATATTTTCCTTTATTTGTTAGATTTGTTTTCTGATTTTATCTTCAAGATTTTATTCTAAGTATATTTTCTTGGGTTAATAGGATTTTTAGTAGATCGGATTTTACTTATTTTTCTGAACATTGTGTGAGTTAATTCTTTTATTTAACTTTGGATTTTGTTGGTTCAATCTAACTGATTTTATTTTCTTTAATTACGCTAGTTTATTTTCAGTTAACTAATTTCTGCTTATGGTTAAAACTCGATCTTCAGGTGAACCCGAATTCGAACTCAACCTCGAGATTGATAGATTAACAAGGCAGATACGTCAAGGGTTGAATCTGGATTCACCAGTAGAGGAGAAGGCTCCCGAACCACTTGTTACTGAAGAGGTTCAGGTTATCCAGCCAGGAGCTAACATGGGTGATAACAATCAAAGGCAGATGAGGGACTATACCCGCCTAAGTGTTGAAGGGATGGTTTCACCAATAGTAATTCTAGCATTACCAGCAGGGGTGCAGTGGCAGTCCAAGGCACACTATGTGACTATGGTCATAATTGCACCTCAATTTAGCGGAACAGTCACTGGAGATCTCAATGTCCATCTCACCACTTTCTAGAGATTGGTAGGAGCATGTTCTACACCAGCTTCGCAGGAGGTTGCTAGACTGACTCTTTTCCCATTCTCCTTGAGGGATAGAGCTGCCGAATGGTTGAACTCGTTAGTGCCTGACAGCATCACCACCTGGGCGGAGTTAGCTAATGCATTCTTGGCAAAGTATTTTCCTCTTTCTCGAATGCTGACCATGAGATGAGAGATTACAAACTTCAAGCAATTCGCTGGTGAGACACTATCTGAAGCTTGGGAGTGTTTTAAAGGGATAGTGTGAAAAGTACCACACCATGGTTTAGGAGAAGAGGTAGTGTTGCAGTCTTTTTACAAAGACCTGGATCCTTCTAGCCGGTATTGGTAGATACTTGTGCTGGGGGAAGTCTCATGGAGCTGCCTATTGATAGAATTAAAGAGTTGTTGGAGACTATTACTACTGCAGCTAACCAGTGGGGAGGTACAAGATTTGAAGAGGTTGCACCGAAGAAGATTGCTGGTATTTATGAGGTTGATTCGAACACCTTTCTAGCTGCCAAGGTAGAATCAATGTCGAAGCAGTTTGAGAAGATGTGTGCAGTAATGAACCCACAGTCGAATGCAGCAGCTGCTCCTAAGTCCTATCCGTCTTATGAAATCTGTGGGAGGAATTCAAACATGTGTCAGTGTGCTTCGCCACAAGAAGAGGCGGCTAATTATGTGGGTAACATACAAGGAAATTATTTTAGTAACCAAGCTAATTCAGGTTACCACCCACAGCAGCAAAACCGTTACCAAGCTGGTGGTAACAACAATTTTAATCAAAGACCACCACAACAGTATAATTCTTCTTATCAGAAGCCACTACGGAATCAGCAGGCACAAAATTTAGGTATAGGTGCGTCCTCGAGTATGGATGAAGTTTTGGCCTAAATGAATGATTTTATCACTGTTAACACAAAATAAATTTCTGAGCTAGAAACTTTCAATCAAGAGCAGAGGACCTTCAACAATGATTAGAGGACTTTTAATCAGAATATTGAGACTCAGTTATCTCAGATTTCACAGCAGTTGGCTCAGCGTCCTTTGGGTTCTTTGCCTAGTCAGCCAGAGCATAATCCAAGAGAGCATGTTAAAGCAATCACCTTAAGAACTGATATACAGCTTGATCCGGTGGTCCCTGAAGCTGAGGCCTCTCCTCTTGGTGATGAACAGAATGTGAAGGCTAATCCAGCAAAGTCCTAGGAGCAGCCAGCTGAAGAGGATGTTTCGATTAACAAAGCTCCTACATCTTCACCACCTCCACGACATGCAGTTGCTGAGATACTGGTTCCTTTTCCTAACCGGTTAAAGAAGAGAAACTTGGATGAGCAGTTTGGTAAGTTTCTAAGTATTTTCAAAAAGCCAACAATTAACATTCCTTTTCCTGATGCTTTGAAACAGATGCCGATATATGCAAAGTTTATGAAGGACATCCTGTCCAACAGAAGATCTTTGGTGGAAAAGGTACTGTGCAGCTCACCGAAAGTGTTTCAGCTGTTATTTCGAAGAAGTTGCCACCTAAGCTTAATGATCCAGGTACTCTTGTCATACCTTGCGCGATAGGTAATGTGAACTGTGGTAAGGGGTTGTGTGATTTAGGTGCTACCATTAATTTAATGCCCTTGTCTATGTATTTGAAGCTTGGTTTAGGAGAATGTGAACCTACTAGAATTACTTTGCAGTTCATTGATAGATCTATCATCTTGTCAAAATGGGTGGTAAGAGATTTAGTTGTTTCTGTCAGTACTTTTGTTTTCCCTGCTGATTTTGTTATTCTGAACATGGAGGAAGACAAAGTGGTGCCACTTATTTTAGGTCGACCATTCATGCGAACAACAAGGACCCTCATTGATGTTGAGAGGGGTAAGATAATACTAAGGTTACATGACGAGCAGCTGGTGTTTGATATGATCAAGGCTGCTACACACCCTTCTAATGTTCATGCTTGTTTTAGTATGGATTGTATTGACACTCTGATGCAGGATTATTCATACAGCCCAACGGAGCTTGATGCATTGGAGAAGTGTTTGGTAGATTCAATAAATAGCACTCATGATGATTCTGAGGCCTCTGCCACAGCATTTCAGCTTTCTGCTGGGAGGCCATATCGAAAGAACTACGAAATTGAGGAGGAATAGCTGGACCGAGTTCCAAAGACACTTGCACCTTCTGTGGAATCACCGCCTTCTCTTGAACTGAAACCTCTTCCTAGTCACCTTAAATATGCTTTCTTAGTTCCTCCATCTGATTTGCCTGTTATTATTTCTAATGCTTTGACTGATGAACAGAAGGAAGCTTTGCTCCAAATTCTCAAGAGGAACAAAGAAGCATTAGGATGGTCCATCGCTGATATCAAAGGTATTGCTCCCACGTTCTGCACTCATCGCATTTATCTTGAGGAGAATTACAAGCCGTTGAGACAGCCTTAGTGAAGGTTGAACCCAAACATGAAGGAGGTAGTTGAGAAGGAGGTTATCAAGCTCTTGGATGCAGGTATTATCTATCTAGTTTCTGACAGTGAATGGGTAAGTCCTACGCAGGTAGTGCCTAAGAAGGGAGGTTTAACTGTGGTACCTAATGATAAGGGTGAGTTGGTTCCTCGGCGTACTGTTACTGGGCATAGAGTTTGTATTGATTATAGAAAATTGAATGCCTCCACTAGGAAAGACCATTTTCCCCTTCCCTTTATTGACCATATGTTGGAAAGGCTTGTAGGACAAGAATAATACTGCTTTCTAGATAGTTACTCCGGTTATTTTCAGATTCCAATTGCTAAGGAAGATCAGGAGAAAACCACTTTTACATGTCTGTATGGTACCTATGCTTATTGGCGCATGCATTTTGGTTTATGTAACGCACCAGGCTCTTTTTAGCAGTGCATGACTGCTATTTTTACTGATTTTATTGAAAAGTGCATCGAAATCTTTATGGATGATTTTTTTGTGTTTGGTTTGACTTTTGATTCTTGTTTGAAAGACTTGGATTTAATATTTGCCAGGTGCAGGGAAACTAATTTGGTGCTTAATTGGGAGAAGTGCCACTTCATGGTGCATGAAGGCATCGTTCTAGGACACAAGATTTCGAAGAAGGGGATTGAGGTAGACAAGGCCAATGATGAGGTGATAGAGCAACTGCCACCGCCATCATCGGTAAAGAATGTCCGGAGTTTTCTTGGTCATGCAGGTTTTTATAGGCGTTTTGTTAGGATTTTTCTAAGATCTCTAAGCCTCTTTGTGATTTGCTAATAAAGGATGCTAAATTTGAGTTTACAAAAGAGTGTTTAGATGCTTTTAATTTGCTTAAGGCTAAACTGGTTTCTGCTCCTGTAATTGTTGCTCCTGACTAGTCACTACCTTTCGAGATTATGTGTGATGCTAGTGATTATGCATTGGGAGCAACTTTGGGTCAGCGGCACGACAAAGTTTTGAGGATAGTATATTATGCGAGTAAGACCATGAATGATGCGCAGAAAAAACTATGCAACCACGGAGAAGAAGTTGCTGGTAATTGTCTTTGCTTGTGACAAGTTTCGGCCTTACATCATTAGAAGAAGTGTCATTGTGCACACCGACCACTCCGCTCTCAGGTATCTCTTTGAAAAGGTTGATGCTAAACTTCGTCTAGTAAGATGGATTTGCTGTTGCAAGAATTCGACATTGAGATTAGAGATAAACCTGGAGCACAGAACGGCGTGGCTGATCATTTATCCCGTATGGAGGTTCCAAACGATGGTAAACCAATCAATGAGTATTTTCCTGATGAGTATGTCTACATGGTTGGTTGTTTAACGGACCCCTGGTATGCTGATATAGCAAACATTTTAGCTAAGGGGTTGGTCCTTCCAGAACTATCATATCAGTAGAGGAAGAAGTTCGTCTCCACTGTTAAGCACTATCGTTGGGATGATCCTTTTTTGTTCAAGGTTTGTGTAG
Organism: Limonium bicolor; assembly: GCA_023374045.1. Taxonomy (NCBI): domain Eukaryota; kingdom Viridiplantae; phylum Streptophyta; class Magnoliopsida; order Caryophyllales; family Plumbaginaceae; genus Limonium; species Limonium bicolor. The sequence goes on along the minus strand of CM041776.1, from coordinate 312,133,026 downwards.
ACGGTATGATTCGTAGGTGCGTTTCTGAGGCTGAAGCTAGAGATATCCTTTCACATTGCTACTCTAGAGAAGCAAGAGGTCATTTTGGTCCGGCTAGGACAGCCGTGAAAGTTTTGGAGGCTGGTTTCTTTTGAAAAACGTTGAATAAGGATTGTTATCAATTTGTTTCCACGTGTGACCAGTGCTAAAGGCAGGGGAATTTATCTAGACGCCACGAGATGCCTTTAATTTTTATTTTGGAAGTTGAGTCGTTCGATCTTTGGGCATTGATTTCATGGGACTGTTTCCATCATCTCAGGCTAACCTCTACATTTTGGTAGCAGTGGATTATGTTACAAAATGGGCTGAAGTAATAGCAGCACCTAGCAATGATGCAAGAGTGGTGCTGAGGTTTTTGAAGAGGAACATATTCACTCATTTTAGCGTTCCGCGAGCAATCATTAGTGATGAGGTACCCACTTTTGCAACAAACAGTTTGACGCTCTTCTGCAGAAGTATGGCGTAAGGCATATGGTTTCTCTACCATATCATCCACAAACTAACGAGCAAGCTGAGATAACAAACGGAGAAATTAAGTGGATCCTCCAGAAATCTATCATATCCTCTAGGCGAGATTGGTCGCTCAAGCTAGATGACGCCTTGTGGGCGTACCGCACTGCCTTCAAAATGCCCTTAGGTATGTCTCCATACAAGTTGGTTTATGGCAAAGCTTGTCACTTGCCTGAGCATAAGTCTTTTTGGACCATCAAAGCGTTAAATTTTGATCTGCAAAAGGCAAGTGAGAAACACAAATTGCAGTTGTGTGATTTGGAAGAATTTAGAGAGGAGGCTTATGAGAATGCCAAGATTTACAAGGAGAGGGCAAAGAGACGCATGATAAGCTACCGGTCAAGAGAGAGTTTCACGTTGGGGATAAGGTCCTGCTATTCAACTCCTGGTTGAAATTATTTCCAGGGAAGTTGAAGTCTCGTTGGTCCGGTCCATTCACAGTGACTAGTGTCTCACCTTATGGAGTCATCGGTTTAATCAACGCAGAAGGGGAGACATTCAAAGTCAACGGGTCCCAACTAAAGCATTATCTGAGTGATGACATCACTGAGGTTCATTCGGTGATCATTGTTCACGACCCTCCATAATAAACATGCAGTTGTAAGGTCTAGCCAAAGACCGAAAAGACGGGCAGCTAGTTAGAAGGCAACCTAATTTTCTTTCATGTTCTTTCTTTTTCTTTCTATCTTTTCTTCTTGTTTATTGCTTTTAAATGTTCTAATGTTTCTTTTAGTTTGTTTTTCATGTTTAGGTTTATTAATTTGTAGGAGATGCGAAGGGTGGTTAAGCAAAGTACAAAGAAGGCTTTCCAAAGGCAGAATTCTCAATGTGGTCCAGGACCTTGCCTTGGTCCTAAGTCCTGGACCGAGCAAAGACAGAAATCTCGACTTGAATTTAGAGGTAGTCCAGGACCTGTTACAGACCCTAAGTCCCGGACCCACAAAGGATGGAAATTTCGACAGAAAATAAGAGGTGGTCCGGGACCTGTTACAGACCCTAAGTCCCGGACCCAAACTCAAGAAACTCTCGGCGGAAAATTGGAGCTGGTCCAGGACCTTACCCATACCTTAAGTCCCGACCATACATGTTGCAGATTCTCGACCACTTTTATCACATGGTCCGAGACCTAACCCAAGACCTAAGTCCCGGACCGTTTACAGTTTAGAAAAAAAAGTAACGCGGGCTTCTTTTTCTTTCTCCCAGAGTTCCCATCTTGGCAACCCTAACTTCTGCAGACCACCAATCCTTCGACCTTCACCACCCAATACTACCACACCCCACCTTGCTCCACATCGCCGCATCCCTCCACCCAACCCTGTGCTCCAACCTCCATCGTTAGTCGCCCAACCCCAGACATCCACCACCCAGTCCCGCCTTCCGCTTTTAACTCCAACCTAGCCTGCGTAACCCACTCCCTATTCCATCTCCCTCACCTCTGTCGCCTACCACACAAACCACCTCCGCCTAAGCCTGCGCCCTCCCCACTACTAATCTCGTCGAAGTCGCCCCACCTCTATCCCTACTTCTGTTCGCACATGTAACCTCAGCCACACTCACCACCAATCACCAACCTAGCCACCATCACCGATTCACCAGTCGACCACCACCACATTCAGCCCAGCCCCGTGCTATTTTTGCTAATTCAAAAGCTGATGGCTCCGAAACGTGCTCGCGCGCTTCCACCGCCGGAGCTTCCTCATCTTCAGAAGCTGCTCCAATTTGGGTACGGGAGACGGACAATTCAGAATTCATCACTGAAGTGCCCAATGGTTGCATGCGCGAGAGCAAAATTATCGCTGAAAGGTCAGTTTGCCCGACTCTCATTGCTGAATTTGGTTTGGAATAGTTGTTTGGAGATAGAAGATGGTTATGTCTGTTGAATCGGGGTGGAAAATATTACCCGAGGTTAGTGAAATTGTTTTATGCAAATGTGACTTTGACTGAGAATAGGGATGCAATTATATCTGTGGTTAAAGGGAAGGACATTCGGGTGGATGCCTCCCGCATTAAGAGATTTTTGAATGTGCCTATAATGACTAGGATGCCGAAGCAAGAGAATAGAGATAATCAGGTATTCCTAGGGCGTCAGGCTAAAGAATATTACATAAATCTGATTATTAATGATCTCGTGGTCTAGAACCGACAAAGGTGAAACAACCAGGATGAGCAGGTGGTTACAGGGGATAAGCTCCCTACACCAGTGGAGCGTCTCATTTTGGGGATATTAGTGTATAATGTTTGCCCCGGGAGTACGCAGATTTGAACACTACATATTGTTGTTTCTTGCGCTATATTATGGATGATGATTTTGCCCGAGCAGTGGTCCCAATTTCTTTGCATCAGATTATATTTCAGTCCATGGTCCGGATGATTGACACAGACATCAGTTCCTCACTGCCCTTCCCGCACTTTCAGCAGTATTTGTTTGATGCTGCTAACGTGGATTTTTTGGATGAGCAGCCCCAGTTCCCTCACTAGTAGAAAAAAGGCCTATTTCGGTGGTTCTAAAGGGCCTATTTCGGCGGTTGTAAACCGCCGAAATGAGCACCGCCGAAATAGGTATACCTATCTCGGCGGTTGTAAATAAAACCGCCGAAATAGGTGGGCGCCAAAATCAAATTCCGACACGTCTATCTCGGCGGTTCTTAGCTCACAACCTCCGAGATAGACTCATGGTCAATCTCAGCATCGGTCAATTCCAGAAGGCACCATGAGTCTATCTCGGCGGTTGTTAGCTAAGAACCGCCGAGATAGGCCTATTTTTGTATCTATTTCGGCGGTTCTAAGTTAAGAACCGCCGAAATAGCCCCCCCCCCCCTTTTTTTTTGTTTTTTTCCATCCCAGCATATATATATATCACCGCATTTGGTTCAATAAGACCTGTAATAAAGCTTCATCCACACAGGGAGCTCCAGCACACATTTAAAAAGTTATAAAAGCTCCCAATTAATATCAACGACGCGCCACAATTTGAGAGTTAACAAAACCAATGCAATTACACTTAATTACACACTTTCATTACAAATAAAAAACCACATTACAATTCAAATCTACCATTACACCACCCACAAGTGTACAGAGTTACAATTACATACTCGAAAAAGTTCACAAAACATCTTCATGATCATCAATTCATTAAACTTGTGCAGACGAACTCCGACCATTCCTCAAGCATCTCAACAATTTGAGCATCATCATACTGACCACCTTTGAACACTTCTTCGTAAGCCTTGAAAAAAAATGAACATTAATCTAAAACGTACAAGTCTAACAACATGTAAAGAGCATAACTGAAACTTTCAAAGAATGTTACCTTGTCTAACGAGTGCTCTGGTAAAAGGTTCGACACTCCTACTATGTCACTCATGAATCTCATGACATAGTATCCACATTCTGAACCCCCAGGCTGCACCGGACACTATACAAACACACATATTGACAGTTATAAACAAGTTTAAACATTATCACACAATTAATTTATCAATTAATAGAGTACCTTGACAATGTTCCAAGGGATGTTACTCTTCATTGTTTTATTCTGGAGAGATAATGCAGCTCTCATGGAACTATATACATCAGCAATTATATAGTTTTAAGCATCAATAGCAAGTTATGAAACAGTTAATGTTAAGTAATAATAATTGTTGTTTACGATAACAAACAAATAACCTCAGTATTGCGGTGGAGATCTTTGGTCTCTTGGCACCCTTACCAAGTGAGTCAAATTGCAAGATTCGTGGGTGCTTCAACATCACCAGCACAATCAATGACCAATGTCGACTGTCCACAAATTACACAATGTGTTGAAATCATTAAACAACTAACACAAACTATATGTTTTAGATAATACTAAGAGAAATAGTCAAATATCATACCCTGAATGATATGGCAGCATAATAAATGACTTGTTAGAACATTCAAAGATGGCATTCGTCATATATTGCATAAGGCCTTCCATATCACTTGTCATCTGGACTTCACTGTACATAGCAGGACACAGGAATCCGAATCTGTGATCTTCATAGACATTGATCGCCTTATTATACACCCACCTATGAGGCAATATCATTAGTCATTAACTTTTTATTCAAACATCTAATTCATCACCGATCAATGAATTCAAAATATAAAAGGTAGAAGTCACTCACATGGCGGCTGACTTGATAATCGACACATTCAACCAATCCCTCCTGAAACACTCCTCGAAGTCGGATATATACATCCCAAATCGATGTATATCTTCTCCTTGAACTTGATAGTGAAATATCCGCTCGGGATCTTCCATAGTGAGGGAATCACAATGAGGTGGTAGTAGCAACAACGATGAGTGCAGAATCTGCATATTAGTCAACAAGCCGACCAATATTCTTTTCTCCACCAAATTAGGTCTAAGCACGAAATTTGTGGATGCCTTTGATTGCGCAGGTGCAGCAATTCTTTTTCCTTTTCCCTTATCAGTCTTTGGTCGGCTCATATCCTATGATATTAACTAATTAAGTATATGGATGCAAGGTGGTACATCAATAGTTTTATAGCAACGGTTAAGAGTAAATACCTGCCCAGGGAGTTTGACCAATCGTGCTGGCCACTGCACTGTCGCAGTTTGTGCGGAACACAAGGTACGTCTTTGTGGGATCGGCACCGGTAAACAGACGTCACCATGCTCTGCAACAAATTCGTCCAGAAGCACTCGTGCATGGTAATGTCGGAGTGGTTCACCATGCACAATATCACTTGGAACTGAAGGGAAAAGTTTTCCCCATGCCACCATGACCTCTTCTACTCCAATTTGTAAAAACAGCTGGCACTCAGTGGGTGCCTGAGTGTTATGTGGAACTTGTTTAGATAAAAATTGTGAATTCCTCTATGATTATATTAGTGATCAAGTGAAAAATCTTAATCGTCATGTACTCAATTGAAATGTTAGTCTAACCTTTAGAGATGCATAGGGAAACGGCTCAGCCGACTGGACATTACTTCCCACTACCGGTGAACTCTGATGATGAATGGGTGACTCAACTGGTGGTCGAGAAACCTCTTGGCTGCTATGCTTCTGTGTCTCAAGCCTTGACATAGCCTGAGCGATCCTCTCGTCGACGCTCTGATTAATCCTCTGCTCCATCTCAGCCATCTCTCTCAGGTGCTCCTCGTAGCTAATCATCCTTCCCTGTGCACTTCTGGACCCGGGTACGCCAAATGCCCGGCGGATACCAACGTGCCCACCAAACCCAATGGCACCACCTGGATGATCCTTCTTACCAAGAGCGCGTGTAAGAGGATCATCATTCCTCTGTGAGGTCCAGGTGCCCTGGGTGAGCTAAGAGCTTAATTCACACTAATACAACACACAAATACAATTATTAGTTTAACATAAGTTCATATACAAATGAAATGAACAGTTCGACTAAAAATGAAATGATATCACTTACCATTTGAGCAATAACTGCTCTCGTGGCATCATCGTATTGAGGATTTTCGGGAGTAGAGTTCTTCGGAATGTGGCTTAACTCCCACACTTTCATTTTTGCCACTGGCATCCAATGAGCCATCCGTGGGCAGATATCCCTTTTGCTCCCATTCTGGTACCCTTTGAGCAATACTTTTTCCACCTAAGTGGTGAGGGTACAGATTCTTCTTAGCATTTACTTGTTGCTTTGCACGGAGAGCCTGCATAAATTAATATGATCATGTTTAGTGAAATTGAACACAAAAGACATAAGAAATTAAGAGTTATTTATGTATGTATGACAATAAAGTGCACCTGGAACTCCGGTGTGTGACGTGACTCAACAAATTGTACCCATTACAAAAGAAATGCATCAAAAAATATGGAATGAAGCTAAATTATGTACTAGCACTTATATTTAAATACATAATTGCATTTATTAAACAAAAAAAAAGGTTTAGTTACTTACTTGTGCACAGAGGAGGAAAGTGCAACCGTAATGGAAGAAGGCGGGAAACAAGAGAGGTGATTCACGGACTTGAATGTAGTGAGACCTGAAAAAAAAATTAGATATTGTTAGACATATACACATAGATGTATAAATGTAATAAAAATAAGTCTACAAGGACACAACCATGCTTATTATTAAGCATTCACCAATCATTCAACAACACAAATTTCTATCATAAACCAAACTAATATACCAAATTTATTCATCAAACCAAATTCCAATAATTTGTGGAAATCAAATACAAAGTAAAAAAGAGAAAAATGATAAGTTAGATTATATTACCGGTTCGTAATTGAATTGTTCTCCGCTCCGCTTTCAATCTACCATGAAATGGTTAAGAAGCTTCTTAAGTATTTATCTGTAGAGACACAAATACATATAGATACAAGAGAAACGCAGTAGTTGTGTACGTTCCTTGTTCGTAAATATAGGATTGTAATTATAATGGACTGAAAAATGAAGACATAAGTTGACTATATTACATGTTCACAAGTGAACTGTTTTCAGCCCCGTACGAGTTCAATCAACAACAGCAGCTTAGTAATTACTCCTTACAAAGGCACAAACACACAAAATGAGTAAAAAAAATCAAAATTTTCATTTAAACATTTCATCGAACACCTTATGAGCACATGTATTTTACTTATTTTAAATTGAATATATACATAAATCTTATACACACCACAAACTTAGACATCCACATACACATTTACAATCTTAATATCAACATACAACACAACAAATACAAGATTGGAACTCTAAAAATCAAGTTACCTTCCTCTCTGATTCGCCACTTTTGCTGCTGCTGTTGTTGGAGTCGAACTAGGGGCGGCGACGGCGAACAGCACGGCGGCACCCACGGGCGGCGAGGACGGCGACACCCACGGCCGGCGAGGTCGACGGTTGCGAGGTTGGTTTCGCCGTTCGCAACAGAGAGGAGGGAGCAGTAGTGTTATCGGTGAGAAAATACGATGAATTGGGTTCGGGGGGGGAGGGTTTAAAAGGACCTATTTCGGCGGTTCTTAGTTAGGAACCGCCGAAATAGGTCTTTTTTATTTAATCCTATGCTTACCGTCTAATCGTCCTGTTAATCCTACGAGTTTGCAGCGGAAGAATTCTACTTACTTACTACGGCGGGTGAGACAATGCCGCTAACCGCCCATACGGCTAGCAAGGCTACTAATACTTACAGTCACGGTCTGATGAACATAACGTACCGAGCTACTAAATAACACTTAACAACTTACAAAATACCATGCGCTTACATTCAAGGACTACCGAGTATTTAGAGTATATCAGATTACATTCCCATTTCTAAGCTTCCAAAAAGATTGAGTTTAATTCCTATTCATCTATACCAATGCCACTCCTTCCATGTCCAAAAAGGTGTACCACATGGTACACCGGCTAATCAAAAACTGTAGCCCTGTACTACTTAGTACACCCATATCAATTCATTGTTTACAACCAACAAAGAAGATAAAAGAAATGAAACTAGGTCTTCACATCTTCATCACTCGCGGGTACCTGCGTGTAGTAAAAATGGTCCCCCGAGGGGGTCAGCTTACGCTGCGCATGAACTCCGCATATACCGATTGCTAGCAAGGGTACGCCGACTAATTGGCGACCGCTAAACATGCTTGTTCATTACTCATACATACATGCTTTACATACAATCATACATGCATCACAATACATCATTCACTTCGAGGCAACAATACAATAGAGTTCACAATACTTACCTTCACAAGGTTAGCCAGATTGTGCATCCGGGTTAATCGGAATGCATATTACTCTTTTGCTCATTACTTACTTCTCCTTACTTACAATTACTTACTTCCTTTTTACTTTACTTACTCATTCTTACTTACTTACTTATACTCAAGTCAAGTCGTCGGGACCTCCGGCCTTGGGGACTACTCCGTCCCACATCCGGGATTTACTTGACTCACTAATCCGGGATGCTACCCACTTAAGGGATTTGGGCCGCGGACCAGTTTAAGATCAGGAATTGGAGCCAACCTCTCGTGACTCCGCATCCTCACGCGTGGCCGAAACTATATCGGACTTCTACTCATTCCAATTTAATTACCATTTTAAGTTAGGATGGTTAGATTGTTAGGAACAAGTTAGAAGTCCAGCTCATCACAATCGGTCACAGTGCAATACATCTTACATACACACATTCATATCGTCCATACATTTCATGAAGTATACAACTAAGATTTAAAGAAAGTATACACATCATACAACACTACATATTCACAAGTAAGCATATTAACTCCGATTCGTGCATTTATCTTTATTGGTGATCAATTAGCACACAACACACAAATCAGAGTAGCCATGATAGCATTCGGGGCATGAGGAATTCATACCGTTCACCGTCGTACGTGATTCCAAACGTTCTTCGATGTCACAAATCAAGTCCTAAGATATACATACAAATAAACGATTAACTAACTACAATTACTTTACTGTACTCTTACTATGTTCCCTAACTCATACTTACTAAGTCTTTACATTTCCTATACTTACATTTTATTTACTTACTCTTATTTACTTACCATGGTTCACTTCCTTACACATATACATATACATATGTATAGGTGGGTATACATATATATATATACACATACATACTAATTATAATCATTTAGTTTTTTTTTTTTTTTTTTTTTTTTTTTTAAGTTATGGGTCGAACCGACCCACCGACCGACCCAATACCCTGGGTCGGTCCATTACCGAAAGTTTTCGTCTTTGAAATTTCTCCCGACCGACCCAGAACCATTCCGACCGACCCGTACACCTCTGGGTCGGTCCATTGCCGAGAGTTTCGATCTGTTGTCCAAGCTTCGACCGACCCACCGACCGACCCACCTCTGGGTCGGTCGAAGTGCGAGACTTCGACAACATAAATTCCGAGTCCGACCGACCCACGTCCGACCCACGGCTCCTGGGTCGGTCCTTTGCCGAGAGTTTATTTTCGTTTCTTAAGCTCCGACCGACCCACGGTCCGACCCAGACCTGGGTCGGTCGGTAGCAGAATTTGCTACAGACCTTGTTTTTCAATTCCAATTTCACCCATTGTTTCCCCAATCTTCCTACATACATCCTAACATGTTTTTACACAATTTAAACACTCTAAATCATGCTAATTCATTTCCTAATTCATCACACAACTCTTTACTAACTTATACACATAATTTTCCTAGTTTCACTTCAACTCTCACCTAGTTTTCTTTCCTTACCATATTATGCTACAGATTTTAGTTCTAACTCTCTCCAACATTAGTTCCCTCTTCTAATGCCATCTCTAGTACTCTCAATGCATTAGAATACATTATCTATCTCTCTCAACTTATCTCCTATCTTCCTCAAACAAAATCTGTTACAACTCATATTAGTTCACCTAGTTTCAATTCTCTAAGTGTTCTAATCCTAGGCAAATTTTGCCATAGTCTCTCTTGTAATTTTATACACTCACCACACATTCTAGTTCACATTTCGACACTTGTCTCACCTGTTACAATAACCAAAACTATACAAGCTCCCACATACAAATATCAACACCAAAACATCATTAAATTTCCTGCACTCAATACTCGATTCCCAATCTGTTTTATAACAGTTTTTACAATGTTTCAAAGGTTTCAAAATGCTTAGTTCCTCTTACCCATTATGCTACTAATGCATTATCATTTTACAATACCAATTTTCATTACTAAAAATCTGTTACATATACATTTACAAGGCTATACAAGGGTGAGCATCATTACCTTGGTTCTCTTCTAGATTTCTTTTCTTTTCTCCTTCCTTGATAAAATAAAAAAAATAAAAAAAATAAAAAAACCTATTTCGGCGGTTCCTAGTGAGGAACCGCCGAAATAGGTCTATTTTATTTTTTTTATAATTAAAGTGGGCCTATTTCGGCGGTTCCTACTAGGAACCGCCGAAATAGGTTCCTGACCTTTTCAGAAACCAACCTATTTCGGCGGTTTGTTAACAACCGCCGAAATAGGGGCGCCGAAACAGGCCATTTTTGTACTAGTGCCTCGGTCCCCTTTCGACATGACTATGATGAAATTTTTCCTGTGGGAGAAGATCGAGGACCAGTGGGTAAAGCGTTGTCGAGCTCTGCCTGGTGCACGAGTTCCCAGAGCTGCTGGAGCCGATGAGGCAGAGCCTTTGCTGCTGCTGGTGGTGAGGTCTCTACTGTACCAAGGGCTGCTGGTCCGACCCTGGGTTATGAGGAGTTACTCAGTTTTCTGATTGGAGGGGGATAGCCACAACTCGGTTTGATACTTTTAATGCTTTCATGACTCGGGTAGACACTCGGTTGAGATGAGCTAGGGACTTTATGATTATGGCGCCTGCATTTCAGCGTTGGAGGCTCACCAGACAGAGTATGAAGCTAGGCAGGAGGCCCGTTTTGCTGACTATGATGCACGCTTTGCTCAGCTGGAGTCTTGGCGTCTTCCTCGCGATTACCCTCCACCACAGTAGCTCATTTGTCTGGTTTAATTTCTTTTAAGACTCTTTATCCTTTTAATTTTTGTTTTCTTTTTCTTTTATTTCTTTATTTTCGCTATTTTGATGTCTTTTTAGATTTTTAGTTTGCATTTTCATTAATTTTTCTTTTATGATTGGGCTGTAATTGATAACTTTGCTCATTCTGCTACTTACACTCATTGGATTATGGTCCCTTATTCTGTTACAAAGCCTTGTTTGCTGTTCATTGATATTCCTACAGGCCTGTCAATGTTTTGTTAGTTTCAAATGAAAAACAAAGGAGACTCTGCTCCCTCCGACGGCCATTCTTTTTCTTGATGTGGGGAGACGATCTCTTCACCACTTTTTCAGGGGAGTTATGTTCTTCTTTTTGCACTTTCTTTTTATTAAGAAAGCAATAAGGGCATTGCTTATTTTTAAAGTGTGAGAAGGGGGGTTGCACCTGCTATTGTTAAGGAAGCAATGAGGGCATTGCTTATTTTTAAAGTGTTAGAAAGGGGGGTTGCACCTGCTTTTGTTTCTAAACATCAATGTGCTTATTTTTCTTTGACTTTTGACATTATTTACTTCCTTATTACTTACTTTTGCTGACCCTCAACAAAATTTTTCTGTATTGACATACTTGGTTTTTTATTTCTGGTTGGATGAGTCAGTTGGGAATACCGTACAAGTAGCACTTATTTTGAAATTGAATCTGGACTTCGGTCATAGAAACTCTGGTTATACTGCTTGTATGTAAAAGTTTTTGTTAAATTTTTTATCTATTTCTACCATTTTGTGACTATTTTTGTTTGGACTAACTTGGGGCTTTGGAAAGTTATGGAATGAAAGGAATGAAAGGACAAAGGCAAGGTACTCCTCTAATCTATTCTAAACCGAAACAAACCTCTCCCATCTGGTAATCAAGTCTTTGGAGTGCCTCATCACTCATCTACCTAAGCTCGTCTGATATGGGATAGAAGGCCAAACACCGCTACATGGATGGGGAGAAAAGTCTGGGGGATGAAAAGAATAATGCTAACTCAAAAAATCAGGAGAAAAGTACTTTCATTTTAATAAGTTAATTGCAAATTCTTCCTTGATTATGAGTACGTTGCAATGAAAGGTAATGTGGAATATGACATTACTTCTTGCCCCTTGTTGTCCATTGGATTGTGGAAAGTAAATGGAAAGTAAAGCCCTAAGTGAAATCTGGACTGAATGGTTATGATAATTTTCTCATGCATTTAACAACATTCTCGTTTCACTCTTTATGAAAACCTGCAATACTAATCATTGTAACTTTTGATTGTTGTTCAGTATTAGATTTCCTTGTACACTTTTCCTGAGCTGATGATTCCCCGCTATTGAAATCCGGTATATTCTTATTGTAGTATTTGTTTGAGGGCAAGCAAAGGTTAAGTGTGAGAAAGTTGATAAGTCGGGAATTTACCTATTTCTATGGGGTCTAATTATGCCTAATTTGTTGTTATTTACTAATAAATTCCCGTCTTATGGTTTTATTTTGCAATTGTCTTTTACGATGGGTTTTTGTGTTATTTCAGGTAAAAATCTCAAGAAAACATGTTTCCCATCATTGTAACAGTATCCTGGATTTCAAACAAGCTGAATAAAGCAAAGACATGCATTTTCCATCAATTTTAGGTTTGGTCTGGGACCTTATACAAGACCTAAGTCCTAGACCAACCTTTAGCCAAACTTTCGACCAGAATTGAAGACTGGTCCGGGACTTGTTACATACCTTAAGTCGTGGACCACATACGGATCAAACTCTCGACCTGATTTGAAGACTGGTCTGGGACTTCATACATATCCTAAGTCCCGAACCACACGTAAAGACATTCTCTTGGCTGATTTCAAAGGATGGTCCAGGACCTTAGACATGGACTAAGTCCCGGACCAAGTAGATAAAACGCGGCCAGGTCGTGACTGAAAGGGAGAAATTTGAAAGATATAAAAAGGATACTAACCTAACGTCAAGGGGTATGCCAGAATACACACACAACAAATTTTTACAGAAGAGAGATGAGAGAGAGAGAGAGAGGTTGTGCTTGGGGAAGATCATGGAGATTGTTGAAGAGAGAAGACTGAAGGTTTAGAGCAGAGAATTTGTGACGGCTACCGAAATCAGAGTTTCCTCTAGTTCTTCCTTCCCTGAGTCTGTTCTATTCAATTCGAGCATTGTTATCATGAATATGTCTGTTTTAATTCTGGTTTGCTATGTATCTTTAGATTGGTTATTCCTGTACCTTTGTGATTTTCTACAATTCGATTGAATAAAGTTCCTTTCTTTACTGAATTTCCTTAATCTTCTATAATCTGACCAATTATTGAGATTACTATTTTGATAGCTTATAAGTGACGACTGGAGCTTTCAATTGAATACAGGAAAAGAACCGGTTAGTATAGAGATGGTAATTCCTCTAAATTGCTAACTGACCATTAATCTAGACTGTTCATTCTTAAAGCAATTAGTAAACAGTGGGTTCATAGCGAGAGTTAGGATTCAATCTTTACTAATTAGAATTTGCTGAGCGGGAGACCAGAGGTAAATTACTGTTGTTCTAGGTGTTATTCAAAATTATTTAGGAAATCACTTAAGGAAAGGAATTACAGATCTAGGGAGAAGTAGTGAACCGGGATTTCCTCCCCAAATCAGTTTTGAATCAATTATTTTTCTGCTATTTACGGTTTTCCAATCTGTTTACAACAATTATTTACATCAAACCAAACCCCCCAATTTTATGTTTTTCATACGTTTGTAGTTTTCTTACTTTATTTAATTTAGTAAAAATTTAAACTAGACATCGCCTCCTCTGGTTCGATACTTAGGGAATAAGATTAAAACTTGCTAGAATTGACCGGTACACTTGCCGTTAGGTTTTAAACCATCAGAAGAATACTAAACCCATCTTTACCCCCAACTTGTTACTTCTGTGGTGATGCACATTTTGCTACATCTTGTCCTAAGCGAGTGAACATCTCCATGCTTTTGAATCCATCCAATGAGGGTGCTCACAAGGATGTTGTCCTACAACTTTTGTTGGCTCCATTTTACATCCATCTAAGGTAGCGCGTTCTATAATTTATGCTCCAAGTCCACATCCTAATTTATTATATGTTGCGGTAGAAATTAACTAAAGTCACAATGTTATGGCTATGGTTGACAATGATCCATGAGCAACTTCGTCGACCTGAGTGTCATGCGGACACTCGGGATTTTGGCAACTCCAACCCATACTATTGCGACGAGCGTGAATGAAGGAGTTATGTCTGTTCATGACACGTGTAAATTATAAGTAAAAGTCACACAATGGGTGAGAGTTGAGACTTTTGTGGTGCTGAAGATTCCAAGATTCCCCATGATCTTGGGATCACCTTTTGCAATATAATCTAAGGTTGAGCCCGCAATACATCTTCAGGGTATTTGGATTATGGACGAGTGTTCCCCCTTTTTTGTTGATGTTGTCTAGATGGGATCAGTTGGTGCTCTAAGTTTCCTTACTGGCCTGTTGGGATCGATTGACCCTTATACGAACTCTAGAATTGGTCCGGTTGTACTAGTTATGGAAAAACGCGAAAAGTCATTATCAAGTGAAGTTGTCCCTAAGGATATGAAGCCTCTTCTTGAAATATTTAAAGATTTAATGCCTTGGAGCTGCCAAAAGATCTACCCCCACGATGGGTGATAGACCATAAAATTTAGTTAGTCCCAGGGACCGTCCTTCCTGCTCAGGCCCCTTATCGCATGTCACCATTGGAATTGAATGAGCTAAAGGCACATGTCTCTAAGCTTCTGGCGTCTAGAAAGATCCATCCCTCAACGGCGCATATGAAGCTCTTGTGCTTTTCTAAAAGAAGGTTGATGGCTCACTTCAATTCTTGTTGATTACAGAGCTTTGAACAAGGTCATTGTGAAGAACAAGTATCCTATTCCAAGACTTGATGATATTCAACCGCTTGTCCAAAGTCTCGTATTTCATGAAGCATGATATTCGATCGGGATATTGGAAAGTCCATATAGCAGAAGGTGATGAAGGAAAGACTACATGTGTAACTCATTATGGGTCTTTTGAGTACCTTGTAATGCCCCTGCTACATTTGGTAATGTAATTAATGATGTCCTCTTCGGATATCTCACTGTGTTCGTTGTTGTTTATCTTGATGACATTGTCGTATATAGCAATACCTTGGAGGATCATTTGCGTCATGTGAAACTGGCACTTGATCGTTTATGGCACATGAGCTATATGTGAATAGGGAGAAGTGTTCTTTCGATCAACGATAAATTATTTTCCTCAGCCACATCATCTCTGTTGGGGCAATTCACATGGACTCATCCAAAGTGAGAGCGATCCTAGAGTGGACCACTCCGAAGTATGTATTTGAACTCCGCTCTTTCCGAGGTTTAGTGAACTATTATCATTAATTCGTGGAAGGGTATTCTCAAAAGGTATCCCCTCTTACCAACTTGCTCCAAAAAGGCAAAACGTGGGCATGGACGGGTGCGCACCAGGAGGCATTTGACTTGTTGAAGAGAACTATTTACTTGATACCAATGCTTAAACTACCTAAATTTGACAAACCGTTTGAGGTCCAGATTGATGCCTCAAACATAGGGATTGTTGGGTTCCTCGTGTAAGAGGGTCACCCGTGTGCCTTTGAGAGTCGGAAGTTAACAGGAGTTGAACAACGTTATTCTGCTCATGAGAAAGAGATGCTTGCGGTAATTCATTGCCTTACGATTTAGAGGTATTACCTTCTGGGAACTAAGCTCATTGTTGTCACAGATAATGTGGCTAACTGTAGAAAATAGTAAAGAAACTAAATTGCAAACTATGGGCAGTGAACCCAGTCGTAGTAGTACAACAAGTGTCGTATCCACATGAAGACTTCAGAACTATCTAGTTAATTATAAGTTTAATAAATGTGCAAGAATATAAATAAAAGTGCATAAATGTAAATTGGGGTTTTTGGTTGTAATTGAAGAAATAAAGAAAAGTAATAAACACAAAACTAACTTTCTAGGATAGATGTAGCCCATAATGAATATTTGTACCCATCCTCCCCTTACTACCGATTGTTGACCCTTGCACTTATAGTTAAACAATAAAACACTTAATTAATTAGAAACCTAATCTAGGCCTACTAATCCTAACCGATTTAACCAGAACTTCTCAACAGCTAAGCCCCGGGTCAATCGATAGCACTAAGCTTAAGTTCCCCTAAGTTGTAATGTAGTTTAATATAAGAATCATCAAAATTAGAGTACCGATTTAGTCCCCGCTGTTTAGGTTTCTATCTCGAAATCACATGTTGATTGAATCCCAGATTAGTGCTAAACTAAATCAAACCAACCAATTTAGCACAATAACAATTAATTGACCGAACCCTAACCAAATCATCCCCAAATTCAATGTAAACAAGGTTAAAAGTCATTGACACTCAATAATTGTCTTTAATAAGCTCAATAACTAAAATAAAGCATAAAAACAAGTTCAAGGTTCAACAATAGAGGTTTTAGGAATTTTGGGGCAAAATATTTATCCCAAGCTACAAGGAGACTACACAACCATTAAAGCATAAAAATAAGGGAGAAGAAATGACCATGAGAGGTTGAAGATGAGCTTCACTGAAGGTGAGCCTTGTTCTTCTTCTTCTTCTTCCCCCCACCCCTCACTCCCCCTCTCATCTCTTCTTCTCCTTTTAAAAACGAAAATCTGGAAAAAAATTTCAGCCCGACCGGCCCATTGCCCCTTGTTGAAGATGATGCACGTGAGCGATTTTAAGTCTGATCGACCCACCTGGGTTGGTTGACTTCAGTAGTTCAGGGACGAATCCAACCGACCCACATGGGTCGTGGGTCGGGTCGGCTCCAGTAGCTTGACGACGCTAAAGACTGAGCTCGACCGACCCATATAGGTCAGTCTACCAGGTACGTCGGACTTTAAAATGCTCTATCTTCTTTGTTATAGCTTCAATTTTGGATATGTTTGTGCTCACACGTTTGTATTTCGTCTACTTTATTCCTAGCTATTTTATTTCTCCTTTTTCATCAATGATTGTGTAAAACCCAATAAAACACAAAAGTATAGGAAAACTAGCTAGAGTTTAGAAATGAACATGAAAAATGTTGATAAAGCATACTGAATCACCACTAAAACATGCTCATTTGAACACTCATCACACCCCACACTTACCTTTTTGCTTGTCCTCAAGCAAAACCAAGCACCCAAACAAGTAAGGAATGCTCAAGACTAACAAATACTAACATGAATGTAGGATAAGAGAGAAGCAAAATGATTAAAACTTTTAAGGAGTGTGAACCATATCTTAGTGGTGGCATGGATGTGCTTAGGGCAAAACAAAATATAGAGTTTTGGGATATGATCCAGAGTGCTTTAAAGCTTTAGATATTGAGAAACTTGGAGACTTTTACCATGGTCAACTTCTCTCAGAACGGGCATCGAGAAGAAAATAAAAGGAGAAATAGATTTTACATTTGTTTCACTTTTGCATAAGAGATGAGAGACAAAAATTGGGCATGAAGCCTTCGCATTTAGAACATTCAACTCTCATTGCTAATTACCAATGTCGTCTCACAAGTTCCTTAGAGATTTTCATAAAGAAACACTCCTACCAATCCCTAAAGAGAAGACAGAAAAAATCCAACCATTTATGATCACTTGGTCACACTGCACAAAAAATGCTCCTCAAAAGCAATAAATTTTTTTATAGCATTTATCCCACAATTCAGATTTATGGATTGTATTAAACTCGACATAGTTTATGGATTATTGTTTATGTTGTATATTAGCCTGGGAAATTATACGGTTAGTCAGACCGTGCCTGTGATTTAATAGACCTAGTTAGTCACGCGGGTGACTAACGACGGTAACACCAACTTAGTATGATTTTCCGCTACGATATTAATGTAATGTCATGGAGGTTTAAGTGATAATCATGGTATTAGTGGTTAGGGTGTTACACATACGAGAGCCAAGATTCCTTATAGAAAACTCGTTCTCCGTTTTCCAAACTTTCGATAGAGTACGTTCCATCGCCTTTAGGTCTACCGTGTGGGACATGAAAGTTTTCCCTGTAAAACACACTGGAAATGGTTACTGGAAGTGGAGTGCAACAAATCTTCAACATCTAGGGAGCTTTCTCATCAGCTGTGAAAGCAAGACTGGCACATTGGTTTGTGATAGCGTCGAGGTTGTTTGGTGATTCGGCCATGGTGAAAGCAAGGGTTACATTGGTGCTGGTTTGAGATATAGGCGTGTGAGATGAGAAGTCGGAGGAAAGTAGAGAGGTTGAAAGATGAAGAACAAGTCCAAGTTATGGATGATGCTGTAGAATACATCATATTTAAACTTGAAGAAACACGGTTATCAGATGAACAATCGCTCTTAGGCTTCTAAAATATACTCCCTCCGTTCAACAATAACTGTCATTTTAGAAATTTGCACACTTATTAAGAAAAGTAGGACAATGACGCATGTGCCCCTACTTTTTACTTTTCCATTTAGATAATAATTACTTTTATATTGAATAGTAGGGGTAAAAGTGGAAAGAAGTGTGTCAAAAAGCTAGAATGACAGATATTTTTGAACAAGAATCACATCCTAAAACGACAGATATTAATGAACGGAGGGAGTAATGATTTGCATGGTTAGGGCATAGATTGGTCGAGTTAATAGTAAACGTGTTCAAAAGAGAAAATCACATGCGATTGGATTTGAAGCGGCGAGAAGCTTCAACCAGTACATGACCGGTAGAAAGAAAGGCGTCGACTGTAGAAAAATACACAACTTATATTACTCCTTCTGTCCCACCTTGACCGTCCTATTTACTATTTGGACATATCGTTTGACTTCAATTTTTAACATATAAAATAAATTAATTTTAAAAATTTAAGTTTTTTATATGATTCCTTACATGATAAACTATATGATACAAAATTTAGTTTTATAAAATTATTTTACCTTATATGTTTAATATTGAGGTGGAAAAACGTACCAAAAAACAAACAGGACACTTATGACAGGACGGAAGCAGTAACAATTTAAAGTTAAAAATATCCATGAGAGTAGATAATATGGGAGCGCGTGTCATCGAATTTCCGCCAGCAGACGATCTATCCAGGTTTTCTTACTTCACGCGGGTAAATAGTACTCGCACCACGTTCTTCTGTCCCCTCTGGCCCTTCCTCCCCTTACGAGAGTGTGATTGAACTCCAAGAATGTGTAGTCAATTAATTGCTAAAAATTCCTTTCTCATTGAAAGTTAAGGAAGCAAGCTATGAACCGTTGGATCATATAATGTTGTGTCCCATCGCGGACGCCAAGACGCCCGTTCCAATTTAGTTAAATCTTCCCTCCCTTTTTCAAAACGAAATTTAGTCTTTTTACTAAAAAAGAAGTGCAATAGATAACTAACGCCTGTTCAGAAGAGATAATGAAAGAGAAAAAAAAACCACCCTAAAAAATAAGCCACGTGACGTTAATAGGTGGACTTTTAGATTAGATGGTCCCTCTGAATATTCCTTTTCTCATCCTCTCTCGCTCAATTGCAGAAAAAGAAAATAGAAAATTCAATCCCGTCGGAACGACGTGTAGTTCGATCTATTTGGGGAGAGTCCGTGCCACGTGTGGGGTCCACGCTAAAAGTCGTGGGGATATGAGCGAGATTACCGAGGTGAGATAGCCAGCTCATCAATCCCACTCTCCCCATCCTTAATTTTATACTCCCTCCGTCCTGAATTGACCGTCCTGTTTACTTGACACGTTTTTCACTTTAATATTAAGCATATAAGATAAACTAATTTTATAAAAAAATTTTGTAAATATAGTTTATCATGTAAGGAATCATATGTAAAATTTAAATTTTCAAAATTAATTTCTTATATGTTAAAAATTGAAGTCAAACGACATGTCCAAATAGTAAACAGACGGTCAATTCAGGACGGAGGACTACGTACAATCGTCCTAACTCTAAACACGTGTCTGATGACGTGGATCTCGCCTTGGTGCACCTCCCATCCCCCGCGCCTCCCCGCCTCTTTCTTTCTTCTACCGTCTTCTCTGCGATCTTTTCCCCCTTCTCTTCTCTTTTCCTCACCCGTGCTGGACAATTCTCCCTTTTTCTCCGTACGAGCAAACAGAGAGAGAGAGAGAGAGGAACAAATGCAAAGGTGTCTCTGTCGTATTGGTAGCTGAAAGTCCTTTTTTGTTTTTTTTTTTCCTTTGATCTCCCTCTTCATTTTGTCCTTTTGAAGAAGCACGATTTCACACGCGGTTGGAGCGCCCAGCGTGGGCATAAGAGTTTGAAGGTGTGGTAAATTGTTTTGTTCTGTTGTTTGATTGTTCGATTTGAAGTTTGAATGTTGTTTGCTCATCTCCGAAACTTTAGTGCTTCTCATCTGATCTTGCCGGAAATTTGGTTAGTAGTTTCTGAATTAAGTGCTTGATTTGAATTTTGTCCAGTTTCTGAGTGCGTCTTCAGTTAGCTGATGAATGATGAAGAGAAACGACAGATATATTGTTTGAAAGATGGCAAAATATCCTTTAAAAGTTAAAACGAAATATAGCAAAACAGAAAACGAAAAAACGACTTGTTCTTTTTCAGACTTTCTCGTTCTCGGTCTTTCTGTGAACAGTGTGGATTTTCATTTTGTGCAAAAAGAAAGAAAGAAAGAAAGCGCTTCATGTGCCAAGCTGGTGCGCTGGTGTGGTTGTGGAAGGGTAAACAAGTCATGTAGGCCATCCGGGGCACCTGCTTTTCTTTTCCACGGGTTTGCTCACGTCGTCTTTCACTCTGTTCCAATGTCGTAAAAGCCCTTCTCTATTTCCTGTATTTTCCATCTCTACTTTTCGCTGTCCCTCACTCACTGCGATGTTCTCTATTCACAGCGGATTATTTTCCTTTTTGATCTGTTGGTTAACCCCTTATGCGATCAATGTTGCAGTGCATACTGAATTCATCTAATTTAGAAATTAAGACTAATTCTTAAACTCTTCTGGGGTAGATGTGGTTTTGGTAGACCAGATAAGAGTAGTGGTTCGGTTCAAGTGAGCTCTGGGTAGTAGAGATCTAGCTGGAACACTAGTGGTTTGTTGAGATCTGGGTGGTACCTGAATTCCGATACTGAAAAAAATATATCACCGAGTAATACAAATATATTTAGAGGATATACCTATGTCAATCTGTCTTGTCTGGGATTCATCCTATCCGGGTTGAACATTCTATGCTCCCTTTTCCCATAGTCCAGCCATTCAAGTTGCTTAGATGAGTGAAGAT
Organism: Limonium bicolor; assembly: GCA_023374045.1. Classification (NCBI taxonomy): domain Eukaryota; kingdom Viridiplantae; phylum Streptophyta; class Magnoliopsida; order Caryophyllales; family Plumbaginaceae; genus Limonium; species Limonium bicolor. Next base: position 312,111,706 of record CM041776.1, on the reverse strand, counting down.
GGTACGCACTATCCCAATTCATCTTTTCTATTATCTCCTTTGTTTACTAGTTTGTACCTGCTACCTTTTGAATATGTTCTGGAAGAAGATCTTTTGAAACTCTCAACCGAGAGTCTGTCAGAAGTCTAAAGCTGTTTTTGGTTCCTGTTTCCTCCTGTGTGGTCAAAGAAAGCTAACTGCGTTTCCTGATCAGTCTTTTTGAAGTCTGCTATTTTGATTTTTATTCTCACGACTCAACTAGGTTTGACTCACTGATGGTATCACGAGCCGACTGTCACTACTGTGTTTTATTTGATTCAGGATTAGTTATTTTTCTGAGCTGGTGACTCGAGATGGGTAACAGTGAGGAAGGGAAGAACTCAAAGACTAATGATAAATCATCCTCACCAGCAACGGTAAGCTGATCATGTGGAGTGAACTAAGATTTGTATTCCTTTACGTTCATAATCTTCTGAAGGAAATTTCTGCATATAATGGATCAAATCCTCCCCAGGAAGATGCATCCAATAACATTTATCTTTTGATATCTGTAGAAATACTATTGGTTCTTCTGGTTCTATAATTCAAGCTTTTCCAACCTTTACTAAGTATTGTCTGCCTCTATACTTGAATTTTACAGGAACAGGGTACTGTGCATGTTTATCCCGAGTGGCCTGGCGTGCAGGTCAAGTCCGTGGAATCTGTTCTGTGGGAATACATGTGCAGGCATCTAACAATGTTCTAGAAATGTAATCTTCTATAGAATAGTTTTCCAAGTTCCTAATAATTTGTATATTCAGGCATATTACGGACCCAGGGTAGCCTTACCACCATATTTCAACTCAGCTGTTGCACCTGGTCATCCTCCTCCCCCATACGTATGGGGACCCCCACAGGTACTTTCCATTGTGGGCTATTACTCGAAGAATGAGAAACCAATGAAAGGAAGAATAAGTTATTGATTTCCTGATTGTAAGATTTGTTTTGACATTTTATAAGAATTATTTGGCTCTTTCGTGTGGAAGTAGCTGATACAACTTGGGGCAGCAGCTAGATGGTGGCAAAGTAATTTTCCTAGAAGTGTAGATTGTTTCGATTTGCTCTTCACATAATGTGACCCCTAATAATATGCTCAGGCTATGATGCCACCTTATGGTGCGCCATATGCTGCAATCTACTCCCATGGTGGAGTTTATGGACATCCTGCAGCACCCTACGTAAGTATTTCTCCATCCAGCGCCTCTATCTTGATTAATTAATGTGTTCTCTTGGAGGGTGTATAATCTGGAAGATCTGTATCATGGAGGTGGTAGTGGTTCCAATCGATTAAGTGTCACTACTCTTCCCGACATGGGTTCTTAACCCAAGTCAGTTGAGTAAATAAGATCGTTTGGGTCTAATGCCTGACAGTACTGCAGGGATCGCAGCCGTCTGGACAAGGACCTCCGACTGCTAGTGCCAAGACTGAAGCCCTGGTAGTGAGATCTATGACAAAAATAATAATTGCTTCCATTTGTCCTTTTGTTTTCTTTTTGAGCTATGGAATTTACCTACCTGATTTCTGAGGAGTCCTAAGGTTCTTGGCTCTCTTTTCAAGGGTGGTACTGCTTTGAGCATAGACAGACCTATCAAGTCATCTGGAAACACAGACCAGGGTCTGGTGAAAAAGTTGAAGAGTTTTGATGGCCTAGCTATGGCCATCGGGAATGGGAACTCGGAGAAGCATGAGGGTGTATCCGAGAATAGGTCTTCACTGAGGTTTGTAACCATAATCTTCTGTTTATTGGAAGCTGGAATAGGCCTAATTTTGTAGACAACTTCAGTGTGCATCTGCTGCGCGCTCTTGGCTAGATGTTTCTTCAGTTAATCTTAATGTAATTTTATGGAATATTTTGTAGTGGAGAGAGTGCAGGCTCCAGCAATGGAAGTGGCGGGAGCACGGATGAGGTGAGGAAAGGTTTTTTTTTTCCCTACTCATGGGAAGGCTTTGCATAAACCTGCTTTTGATATGCATTTGGCTTCAACTGCGATGCGGTTTATTTGTTGATATCTTCCCATTTCAGACTGAAGAACTAAGAGAAAACGTAGTCGTGAAGGCTCACCTGTTACTGGTAGTATTTGTTTTGTGAACTTATAACAATATTTATAGAGAGTGTGAAGAGGCTGCAGTTTTTTATGTCTTCATCTGGTATTACTTTGCAGCTGGGAATAAAAATCCAGAAACCCAACCCGCCTTACCTGGGGATGGGAAGACCAGTTCAGCTGGTGAAAAGGTTATAAGGGTCCCGGTTACTGCAAATGAAGAAGGGAAAATGAGGATTGCTCCTCCTCCTATTGCAACGACTTTAGAGTTAAGGAACCCTGGTGTTGAAGCAAATTCTACTCCGTTGGTGGTTGCTCCTAACGCAATCATTCCATCTGAAACCTGGATGCAGGTAATATATTCTAAAATTTCAGACGAATAGTTTCTTGGCTACCACATTTTCCAATCAGTTGGGTGCTGTTATTCGTCTGTGTTTGATATCACGTACCACCAAAACATCTTGTGCTTGATATTCTTTTGGTCAGTGTCTTGTGTTTGAGATACATTAATACGTATTAATCAGTATGCTCTTTTCATCATTGTTTGGGTTAGAATGAACGGGAGCTGAAGAGGGAGAGGAGGAAGCAGTCTAATAGGGAATCTGCAAGAAGGTCTAGGTTAAGGAAACAGGTGCGTTGTATATATGATGCTGTGCAAGGCGCGGCTATTAGCAAGTTTACCATGTTCTATGAAATATGCCTTCAAATTTTGGGTCCTATTATTTTTTTTAAATCTATATAATTGTTTTAAAGTAAAAATATATATACAATCAAATAAGCAATGGTAGATGAGATTTTAATAATATTAAGCTTTTAACCATACAAGTAAGTGAATGTTTTTAACAGTAGTATTAAGTTTTTTTAGCACATCTACCTTGTTTTATGTAAGCTTTGTAGTTTATAGCATTAGTTTATTATATTGTTATTTTTATGATTTTATCCCTTTATATAATTCAACGTAGAATTATGACATAGTGACACAGTTAAATTTGATTTTTTATACTTTATATTAAAATTTAGTCAATATAAAATTTTATGTTAAATATTTAGATACTGTAGGTTGCAAAGGCCCCTTGTTGTGTACAGTTGATTATGATCTTTTAAAAGAACACAAGGCTCATCCTTGAATAGTGTTGGACACTTGGTTATCAAAAAAAAAAAAAAAGAATAGTGTTGGACACTTTTTTATTCTGGAAAGTTTTCTTTTTTAGGCTGAGACTGAGGAACTAGCTAGGAGGGTTGAAGCCCTGAATGCTGAGAACATGGCACTCAAAGCAGAGATAAAGCTTTTAGTCGAGAACTCTGGGAAACTAAGGCAGGAAAATTCAAAGCTCATGGTAAGTTGAACACTAGATCCCTTCCTTCCACTCGTAAAATCACCATAAATGTAAGCTAAAATCTGGGCTCATTAGTGCTTGTTTCTCATGTTAAACCAGGAGAAACTGATCAAGAACACAAAACCTGACCAACAACCAGATGAGACAGGTTTGAACAGAGTTGGTGGTGGACGCAAGGCCTCTCCTATGAACACTGAGAATTTGCTTTCAAGGGTGAACAATTCCTCCATGGGCATGAGCAGCTCAGGAGAAGGTGGCGAAAATGGGGATGTGTATGAAAAAGCGTCAAACTCTGGGGCGAAAATGCTCCATCAGCTGCTGGACACGAGTAGGAGAGCCGATGCTGTGGCTGCCGGTTGATGTGTGGTGGATAATACGCCCCCGTTGGTAATATATATACATGTACGTAATTATCATCTAACGTTTGGGCGATAATTGAGCTGCCCAGAAATTGGTTTGACGATACAAGGAGCGGTATAGTTTTTTTACTAGATAGAGGATTAGATATGAGGGGATAACTTTTGCAAAAGCCTTTTAAAGTGAATGCGGTCTACTAATTATAGTTTAGTGTGATGGTCCCCTTCAAGTGGGAACCGATGGTGCTCTGTACATTTATAATGACTTAGATGCGTGTTTGAGTTGCCGACGAGAACTTTGTTTTCTGTCTGTGATGACGGGGACGGGCTATGTGTGATAACTATTTTATGTTATGGAGAAATTATTCAGTTGTCTTATTATATCTATACAGAGACTAATCCGTTTAATCTCTCGTGAACTTAACTGGCGCCATTTGTGTTTTATAATTGATAATTTATTAAAGGGAGTTAATCTGGACCGTTTTGGTTTTCCATGGCTGATTTGCTAATGGAAATGTGTTTACAATGATTAATAATTGGTGCATTTTCTCCTATAATAATGATAAAGTATCATAGTTTAAAAGAAACCTCGAATCTTTATTGAAGGCTTGAGTGATACACAACGTGGAAAGCTTGAATTCCAGAAGAGAAGAAGAGGAAGAAGAAGGGGATCGCTGCGCAGAGCAAAGGAAAGGGGAAAACAGAGAACAGAAAACCCTAACTCACCGAGCTAAGCTAAGTGAACTAACCTAAATAAAACTAAAAGGGAGGTATTAACATAAGTTAAACGCTGTGTTTTAACTTGTAACAGCCCCCCTCAAAACAAGCAATCTCATTGCTTGTTTTGCAAGACAAGAAAGTTAAAACACAAACCAAAAATTGAACAAAAACAGAGAGGAACTACTGTACTGAAAACTCAAGGCACCCAACATCCTCTACCCCCAGTTGTCTAAGGATTGTAGGATAGGAACTTCCAGGGAGGACTTTGGTAAGCACATCAGCAAGCTGATGATCAGAAGAGACAAAGTCAACTCTTACTAGCCCCTCGAGGATTTTCTGCCTCACAAAGTGACAGTCCACCTCGATATGTTTGGTCCTTTCATGGAAGACCGGATTCTTTGCGATGTAAACCGCTGCCTGGCTATCTGATTTGAGTGGAATGGGTTGCAGCTCCTCAACTCCCAGCTCATGAAGCAACCTAGTTAACCAGCTCACCTCTGCTACTGCTTGCCTCAGAGCTCTGTACTCTGCTTCAGCTGAGGAAAGAGCAACGTTAGACTGCTTCTTGGACTTCCAAGACAGAGCACAACCACCAAATTCAATATAAAAGCCACTAATAGACCTCCTAGTATTTGGGCATCCAGCCCAGTCAGCATCACAGTATGCAACAAGTTCAAGACTGCTAGAATCATTAAACATTAAACCATAATTCAAGGTGCCCTTAATATATCTTAGTGTATGCAAAGCAGCTTTCATATGTAAATCAGTAGGTTTTTGAAGAAACTGACTTAACAACTGAACAGAGAAAGACAAATCTGGCCTAGTGTGTGTAAGGAAATTCAATTTGCCCACTAATCTCCTGTACACCAGAGGATCATCTATAGGCCTTCCATCTTCCAAAAGCAATTTCATGTTCAGTTCTAGCGGTCCTGCAGCCCCTCTTAACCTATCACATCCAAATTCAGCTACTAACTGCTCACTATATCCTTTCTGCATCAATATTACACCCTTCTCAGTCCTAAGGAACTCCATGCCTAGAAATCTACCCAAGCAACCTATATCCTTGATTCTGAATTTCTTATGCAAACTATCTCTAACCTTTCGAATCATTTCAGAATCATCTCCAGTGAGTAATATATCATCTACATATACTGCCAGCACAGTTATCTTACCTTGGTCTCTTCTAGTAAATAAGGAATAGTCATTTAAAGACTGGGTAAACCCTAATGTTTTGAGGAAGCCACTTAGTTTTTCATGCCACTGCCTAGAAGCCTGTTTCAGCCCATAAAGGGATTTCTGTAATCTACAAACTTTCCCTTTGCTTTCAGTTTCATAACCTAGGGGTAATTGCATAAAAACCTCCTCATGCAAATCTCCATGCAAAAAGGCATTGTTGATGTCTAACTGTTTTATACTCCATTTTCTCTTAACAGCTAGAATAATGATGGCTCTAATTGTAGTAAACTTCACTACTGGAGAAAAGGTCTCTAAATAATCTATTCCTAGCCTCTGATTATAGCCCTTAGCAACTAATCTTGCTTTGTACCTCTCAAGGGTGCCATCAGCTTTATACTTTGTCTTGTAAACCCACTTAGAACCTATAGGCTTTTTTCCTTTCGGGCAATCCACTATTTCCCAAGTCTTATTTGTCTCTAAGGCTCTAATCTCATCTCTCATGGCCTTAACCCAGTGCTCATAATTAACAGCCTCATAATAATCCTCGGGTTCTCCCTCATTCCTTTTTGCTAAACAAAGGACATGCTCAGCATTATTTTCACGAACAACAGAAGGCAAAGTAAATAAACAGACATGCTTAGGTGGGCTAGAAGTAATGCATAAATCTTTATGACAAGAATTATCAGATAGGTCTTTCTGTTTGAGTTTTTGATTAACTGACAATTTATTAAATAATAAGCTGGTAAAAGCATCAGGAAACTTCCCTTGGGGAAGTTGCATAGCATTCCCTAGTTGGTAGTCCTCTAGATATTGTGGTGTTCTCTTGCTTCTTGTAGACCTTCTCAGCTCCATTTCTCCTTCTTCCTCCTGGGTGTTATTGATTTCCTGGGCGTCATTGATCTCATCTATGTTCTCTGCTGCTATCTCTGGTTCTGAATTCTGGATTTCAGCTTCAATTCTACTTTCAGATGTATCTTTCTGTCTGTATTTTCCTGGCATCTCATCAGAATGGTTAGTAGAATCAGCATTTAAAGGTGGAAACAGAGAATGTTCCTGGGCATGTTCCTTTTGCAATGATTCTGTTTCTGCAATGTGCTTTTCCCTAAAGGGATATACATTTTCATAGAATTGAACATCCCTGTTAACAATGACTCTTTTGTTGTCCAAATCAAACAATTTGAAACCTTTCTTGTTTGCTGGGTACCCAAGGAAAACGCATTTCACAGCCCTTGGGTGAAATTTATCAGATAGGAGCATTAATGTGAGCAAAAGCAAGACAACCAAAGCATCTCAGACTTTCATAGTCTGGGTGTTTTCCATACAGAACAAAGAATGGACTTTTTCCCTCTAGTACATCCAGAGGCATCCTGTTAATTAAATACACTGCTGTTAAAACGCTTTCTCCCCAAAACTCCTTAGGTAAACCAGTGTGAAGCATTAATCCTCTTGCCGTTTCTAAGATGTGCCTATGTTTTCTTTCCACCACACCATTTTGGTGTGGTGTATGTGCACAAGACATTTGATGTTTTATCCCTTTTCCTTTCAGGTACTCTATTCCTTCCTTACTAGCACCCAGCTCATATGCATTGTCAGTTCGTATGTACTTGACTTTCCTCTTGAATTGGGTTAAAACCATTTCAATAAAGTGTTTGATAACCCCAAAACTATCTGATTTATGTCTAACCATGTGTACCCAGGTAGCTCTAGAGAAGTCATCAACAAAGGTGAGAAAGTAAGTGAAATTGTCATGAGTTTTGGTCCCATAGGGTCCCCACAAGTCTATGTGAACTAGCTCAAAAATATCTGTAGACTTTATTGTACTTAGAGGAAAAGGTAATCTGTGGCTTTTAGCCTTACAACAGGACTCACACAGAAACTGTTTATTTCCTAGACTCTTATCAAACAAATGCAACTTCTTCATTCTTGCTATGGGTAAGTGTCCGAGTCTGTGATGCCACAAACTCACCACATCTTTACAATCAAAAGAATCAATTAAACGCCTAGAATTGCACACAACAGATGGTATTGAAGCTTGAAAGCCATTCTGGTCACACAGAGCATTCATATCTAATAGGTACAGACCAGCAATCATCCTCCCAATAACATGCTCAAGAAGAGAATCACATTCCTGAAAGACACAGCAGGTTTTATCAAAATAAATCTTGCCGTTGAGTTGTTCTGCCAACTTACTAATTGATATAAGATTAAAATTGAAAGCAGGAACAAACAAGGTATTTTTCAGAATCAGAGACTCATTAATCTTGACATCACCAACAGTGTTCACAACTTGGGGGTGGCCGTCTGGCATACCAACTGTGTGGGGGTTTTTCATGACTTTATAGCTTAGGAAAAAACTAAGATCACAGCACATGTGATCACTAGCCCCGCTGTCAAGTATCCATTTTCTAGTTAAGCTGGAAGTGGTATTGGTGTTTTGAAGGGCTAGCTCTGTGTTCTCAAAGGGTTCTGGATTTGTGTGTGGGTCTTTGTTTTGTGTGGCTCGCTATTGCCTTGTGGCACAGTGAAACAATGGTGGGTTTTACACAGGGATTCACAAGCAGATATATAGCAGTTACTAACAGGGATGTCCCTGCTCTTTCCACCTGGATCTAATGCATCAGATCTATAACCAGGTATTGAGGCATTCAGAGTTTCACACTGAGACTCAGTGTAATCACTAGTAACAGCAAATTTAGACACACATGGTGGTGCAAAAGCAGTTTCATGTTTCATGTTTTCAGATGCTTCACAGATAGTTTCAGACAGATCAATAAAATTATCCTTCACCTGATAAGGACCAAGATAAAGTTTAGAAACAGTACCCACGAAGCCACAACTGGCATTTGCAGGGTCCTTTTCTGGTGCTTGGCCTCTTGCAAAGTGAGAGAGCAATTGGTTCACTTGCTCCAATGTAAACATGGCATTGTTTGTGCTGTTCCCTTCATGTTTGGTAGGTGTCTGGTCGGTCTCCACATTGGCTACCGTGGCCCTTTTTTTTTCCTCCATGACTGCGGGTAACCATGTATTTGGTAGCATCTCTCCACTGTGTGACCGCTCTTCTCACAGTGAGTGCAAAATAAGGTTGGGCGTTTCCCATCCTTTGGCGGTGTGAATTTGGGTTTCTTGCTCCCGTCGACTGCAAAAGACAAGGCGTTCTCCTCCTTAGCAGTAGAGCAGACATTTTTCTGGCGCTCCTCATGAGTCAAAAGAGAGTACACAGTTTCAATCGTGGGCAGCGGCGTCATCATTAGTATGTTGCCTCGCACGATGGCAAATTTATCAGAGAGACCCATCAGGAATTGTACCACTCTTTGCCGTCTGAAGATCTCCTTGTATCCAACATCGGCTTGGCATTCACAAACCGGGACCTCTTGTGAAGAATCAAGTTCGTCCCACAGCTTCTTGATCTTCGTGAAGTAGGCTCTGATTGTGTCTCCATTCTGCTTAGTCTCGATTAGCCTCTCTTGTAAGGAGTAAATCTGGGCGGCGTTTGACTCTTCGAATCGGCTCGACAGCTCTTTCCAGATCTGAGAGGCCAATTTACAGTAGAGGACAGTGTCGCCAATGTCCTTGTCTAGCGCAGTAAGGATCCATGCCTTCACCATTGAGTTATTCCGATCCCACGCCTTTCCTTTAGAAATAGAGTCAGTGGGTCTGGGGAATGAACCATCGACGAAACATAACTTGTTCTTGGCACTTAACGCGATAGTCATTCCCTCCTTCCAAGCTCGAAAACCCTTGCCTTCGAATTTCCCAGTGAGGAGGGCACCTGGGTTTTCTGAATTAGCAAGAAACAGTGGATCGGAGTTATCCATGGCCGTGCTCGACTGCGCGTCCACCTTACCGTCCTTACCATCTTCTTTATCCTCCTTGTCGCCTTTCACCTTCTCACCTTCATTCGCAGACATCGTCGGAGTTCTTGTCGACTACCGCTGTTATTCTTGGACAGCTTCCGTCGAAAATCTTCACAACCTCTTCGAAGAAAGAAATAACTTCACTCCGTCGCGGCAAAGACCCGCTCTGATACCATAAAAGAAACCTCGAATCTTTATTGAAGGCTTGAGTGATACACAACGTGGAAAGCTTGAATTCCAGAAGAGAAGAAGAGGGAAGAAGAAGGGGATCACTGCGCAGAGCAAAGGAAAGGGGAAAACAGAGAACAGAAAACCCTAACTCACCGAGCTAAGCTAAGTGAACTAACCTAAATAAAACAACTAAAAGGGAGACGGTATTAACATAAGTTAAACGCTGTGTTTTAACTTGTAACATAGTTTTCCTATACTTATTCATGTCCACATAAGGCTCTCTAACGATACCCATAGTTAATGGGGAGAGAGATTTTTTCTAAACCAGAATAATTTGCTTTCGGCTGACATATATGCATCAGTGCTTCAACTTAATAAAACAATGTGTTTTATATATTATTTGTATATTATAAAACTTCTATGTTTATGGAGGATAGAGAAAGGTAGACTGGAAATTTTTTGCGGAAATACTTTTTAAAAGAAAATTATTTGTGGTGATTTTTTTTTAAATTACGTCAGAAATGTTAAAATGATGTAAAGAAACCGGATCGATGTATCTTGTGGGAAACCAAATCGGAGCAACACAGTTTCTAGTTTTCTTTTGTCTGAAACCGTATCCGTCAAACACGACTCTGTCAGAAACCGCATCGGAGTAGTACGGTTTCTTTACAAACCGTATTATCTGAAAAAAATTCAGATTTAATCTAAGTAGTCCGTGCTCCGTGATTTTTGTGAATGTTTAATTAGTTAATTAATTTGTGTAAATTAATTATAAGAACATGATTATCAAAAAACTCAAAAATGAGTTCTTAATATTCTCTCTCATATCTCTCTTTCTCCCACCCCATTTCAAGAACCACATCTAATTTTTAATAATATTAAAGAACTCACATATTAGTTTTTATTTTTTCTCTCTTTCATCTATGTGAAGCATTGTGATTGGAATAATAATTGTTGTGGAGTCCATATTTGGATTCTTAATCTCTCATTCATCTTATTTCCATCTCATATTATTATTTTGTTTTATTTAACTAAGAACCCTTAAGAACTACTGATAATCATGCTCTAATGTGTAGGTTTGTAGATTGAGTTTTAGTTAACTTAAAATTATGTTGATTTATTGTTATAGCTTAATATTTATTTATTTCTTTCATATACTTTATTGTTTAATTATAATTATAATTCATAATTAATTATAAACTTATTTTATAATTTGTTGTTAATTCAAAAAGGTATATAAATTTGTATAAAAAGTAAATAGGTATAATGTTATAGTTGTGGTTGTTAAATTATATATTAAATTCATAATTAATTATAACCATTAATTTAAAGATTTTTTTATCAAAAAAGTTGTATCAGTTGGTTAAAAAATATGTACATATGCAGTTAATTGTTTAAATTAATTTTTACAAGTTTTATTTGTTTGATTAAGTATAAAATTCATAACTAATTATGACCGTTAATGTATAATAAGTTTTTCATCAAGATAGGAGAATAGGTTGGCTAAAAAAATATGTACACATATAAAAATCAATTTTTGAAGTATTAGTTGCTTAATTAAGTATAATTCATAATTAATTATGAGCATTAATTTATAAGTTATTTTTAATAAAAAAAGTTGTATAAGTTGGCTAAAAAATATGTACACATGTACTCCCTCCGTCCTGAATTAACCGTCCTGATTACTATTTGGACATGTCGTTTGACTTCAATTTTTAACATATAAGATAAATTAATTTTGACATTTTAAATTTTGCATATGATTCCTTACATGATAAACTATATGTTACAAAATTTAGTTTTCTAAAATTATTTTATTTTATATGCTTAATATTGAAGTGGAAAAACGTGCCATAAAGCAAGGGGAGTAGTTAATTGTTTAAATTATTTTTTGTAAGTTTAGTTGTTTAATTAACTATATAATTTATAATTAATTATGACCATTAATATATAAGTTATTTTTCATAAAAAAAAGTTGTATAAGTTGGTTAAAAAAATATGTACACATGTAGTTAATTTTTAAAATTATTTTTTTAAGTTTTTTTTTTTTATGTTATAACTATAAATTCGTAATTAATTATGACCATTAATATGTAAGTTATTTTTCACCAAAAAAATTGTATAAGTTGGCTAAAAAAATATGTACACATGTGGTTAATTGTTTAAATTATTTTTTTAAGTTTTAGTTGTTTAATTAACTATAAAATTCATAATTAATTATGACCATTAATGTATAATATGTTTTCCACCAAGAAGGAGAATAGGTTGGCTAAAAAAATATGTACACATAAATTCAAAAAATTTAATATTGACTTATAACAACAAGTTCAAACATTTTTTGCTAACTACATACCAATTTACAAATCTAAGCATAATAAATTTAACAACCACAAATTTATTATGAATTATATATATTATTAAGCAACTAAAACTTACAAAATTAATGTAAACCATTGACTAGATGTCACATATTTTTTTAACTAATTTATACACCTAATTTGAAGAATAACTTGCTATAAAGTAATGACCATAATTAGTTACGAATTTAATGAACATATTAAAGACTAAATTATTTAAAAATAAATTTAACCATTACCTACATGTCCATATTTGTAGGTAACTTATACACCTATTTGATAATCTTATCCGATATAATCACGGAAATCCCGGAGCACAGACGGCTCAGGTTAAATCCAAATTTTTTTTCCAGATCATTCAGTTTGCAAAGAAACTGATTCAATGCGATTTCTGGCAGTCACATTTGGCGGATGCGGTTTCTAGTAAAAAAACTAGAAACTGCATTGCTCCGAATCCTCCGATACGGTTTCTTTGTTTCGTTTTAGCACTTCCGCGTAATTTTTTTTAAAAAAACCACCACAAGTAATTTTTTTTACAAATGATATTTTGACGAAAATACATGCTCTATAGGGTGGACAGGGCTCTCATGTACCACATTTTTTCTTAAATTTCATAGTATTTTATTTGGTTCTTCTCTCTTTGAATATGGCCGTACTGACATGGTGACACGAGCAGAGTAACTAAAATCGTCATGATATTTCTCATAGCATTTGTTTAATTCTGTTTGCTATGGGTTTTTTGGTCTCGCTATGCCACAAATATACTACTATTAAATATGTCAAAGAGAAACAGAGCCTTAGGCAGCGTTCGATTACAGCGAAAAAAAAAAATTAGCTCTTTCTGTAAAAAGTAGACAACAAGTGTCGATTTCTAATTGGATAAATTGTAACTATGGTATACATGTTGAACTCCTATTTACTAACCACACTCACCTCTATACCAACGCATGTATAGTTGCGTTTGAAGACACCTGTCGAACGCGCTCTTAGTCTTTATGTTAGGGTTGTATCTAATTCATTTTACCCGTGTGTCCAAAGCTCGAAGCAAACCACGGGGTAACAGGGTAGCTCGGTAATTCAAGGACCCTGTACTAAATATTTAAACGGGACCCATGTATAAAGTAAAAAGTTAATTTAGCTGTGTCAATTATAAATATATATTTAATTATTGAATGTGATAAAATTTAAAAAAACGACAATATAGATAAACTAGAAGAAGTATATTATTATTGAATAATCACTTTAAAATAGTCATTCTTCTAGCAGTGTCACAATATATTTTTACCATAATGCACTTTTCAGCCTTTTCTCTTCATAAAATCGGTACTATTTTGAAAAGTTGAAAATGATGTAGAGTTACAAATTGTTCAAAATGATTGGACTTGAAGTAAATATTAGTAGAAAAATTGTGATAGTTTTATAATCCGTAAATAAATGAGAGATGAAGATTTGTATTAATACTTAATAGAATAAAATAGAGTAGTTGAAAGGCTACATTGCGAAGAAAAGAAGGAAGATCAATAGATGTATATTTTTTGCTTTCTTTAAAAAATAGATAGTACTAGAATATAAACAATTTCACCAAGCTTTATTTATTTATTTCTTTAAAAATTGTAATACTTTTAAAATCAATCAAATTTAATTAACTAATTGTACAGATTTTTTCTTTTAAAATTAATTTCAATTTTTCTCATAAAAAATAGGAACCCAAAAATTTGGAGGTCCTATTCAATGGAACACCCTAGACAAGATAAGAGCCACCTCTGAGGGTAACTAGGTGGACATTTTAATACCTTCCACAACAAGGAGTTTAAAGTTGTCAAATGGTTCTTTTCTCTAATTTTAAGACAGTGATGGTCCTTTTAATTTCTTACTTATTATTACTACTGACATATAGACACATCGGTTATGTTGGGTAAATGTTTTCCTCTAGTATGTATATTTTTTAGAACTAATTAAGATAAATCTTAGCTCTTCAAACCTCTTAAGATGTTACTAGAATTTGATTGAATAATGTGATCTACAGATTTTTTTTTCTCATTTTACGAATCAATAAATTATTATGTGCGTTAAATAAAGGAAAAAAGATTTCGGTGATTGGTGTGGGAGGGGAATAAGAGAGGGTTATGGGAGAGGTCACTACTGATCTCAGGGTCCGGATGGAGGGGAGAAGACGAGAGAGAGGGGGAAGGGAAGGGAGGGGGCAAGGGAGCTGGAAGGGAGGTGCTAACATTCTTTTACCCTTTCATTTGTCTGGGGAGGTAATAGAGTGGATGTGGTGGGTGTGAGAGTTTGAAGAGGGTAAAGTTTTGTTGGACCAACTTAAGTATGAGGTGGCATTGATGAAGGGTCTGTTTATATGAGTTTTTGAGAGATCAGCAGCGCCTGTTGATGAACAACAGGGCTTTCGGGAGACATGAATGTTTCAGTTCTTGTGAGTGGCTCTCCGGGGTTTTCATGGCTTTGTTGTTGGTTGCTAGGGCGTGCAGGGGGCTCACTTGCTTTGGAGGTGGGATGTGAATGTTTCAGTTCGGTCATTCTTGTTCCATCATATTAATGTGGATATTTCAGGGTTGGGGGTGTTATTCGGCATGCACTTCACTGGGTTCTATTGCTGGATAGATGAAGGGGATAGAATGCTCTCTTGGCAGTGTGTTTGCTTCATTCTTGGGGCAATAAGCCTTGGTTGGTGATGAGGGAAATGAATGAGATATTAGACCAGTCTCAAAAGTCTAATAGTTGTGCTCGGCCTTCGAAGTTGATTGATTAGTTCTGGGAGGCCCTGATGGACTGTGGTTTGTAGGGCTTGGGTTTTGTAGGGCATCCTTTTAATTTTGATAATTAGAGGGATGGAGATGCGAATGAGAAGGCACCTGGTAGGGCTCTGGAAAAGCGGATTGGATGTGTTTCTCACCCCCCCCCCCGGCCTTGGTTTTACACCATCCCCAAATCAGATATGTTTATTATCTGCTTCTTCTTGCTCTTGAGGTATGTTCATAGGAGGTGTAGAGGCTTTCAGTTTGAAAATTCTTAGGAAAGGCTTCTTGCAAACAAGTTGTGGCTGAGTGTTGGGGGGGGTAGTCAGGGGGCGAGAAGTCACCGGGGGATCGGTTGAGTTGTTGTGTAGACATCTATCCTCTCATTTTCAATGGTCCCCGACTATGCTAGAGAAGAGGTGTGATGCTCTAGAGAAAGAGTTGACTAGGTTACAAAGTGGGTGTCATTCTGGGGAGGTGGTCTCTCGGCATAAGGCCCTTCGTAGGCAATACGAGAGAGTTCCTTGGTAGTTGGATACTATGTGGCGGTAGCAAGCTTTTCATGATTGGTTGCGAGGGGGACATCGTAATACCAAGTTTTTCCAAGCGTGCGTCAGGGAGAAGGTGGAATTACATTTCTTCCCTTATCTCTGAGGAAGGGGAGGTGGTGACCTCAGAGGGCCAGATTGATGAGGTTGCTAAGAAGTATTTTGTTAGTCTGTTTCAAACTTCTCCTCGGGTCTTGGATGCCCACCTTATAGTGTCAATTTATAGGAAGGTGAGTGAGGATCATGTGGCTTAGCTTAATCGTGAATATATAGTAGAGGTTTGTATGTCCTTGCCTCAGATGGGGGATCATAAGGCCCCAGGGTCGGATAGGTTGAATGTTTTCTTTTATAAGAAGTTTTGGCATATAGTGGTGCAGACATGACTGACCAGGATGGTGGAGGTCTCTACTCAGGTTTGAACCATACTTATGTGGGTTTTATTCCAAATAAAGCCTCAGCTGTGAGTATAGGGGACTTCAGGTTGATCTCTCTATGTAATGTGTTGTATAAGATGATCACAAAGGTTCTTCCAACTGTTTGAAGGCACTTTTGCTGGATATATCTCACCATCCCAGTCGGCTTTTGTTCCCGGTTTCCTAATCACAGATAATGTGGTGGTTGCGAATGAGATCTTCCATATCATTAAGGATCATGATATGTCTAGGGTGAAGTATGAAGGGCCTTGTGTCTCGGTTCTGGTAGAAGGTGACGACCGGGTAGAAGTTACTGCATTTGGTTCGTCGGTCGGTGCTTCAATAGAGTCGAAGGTGTGAGGGCTGCCCAAACTTGGCTTTGTTGTGTAAGTTTTGTTGGCATATCATGTCCTAGTCTAATTCACCCGTTGAACTGAAGGTTGTCTACTTCCCTTGTTCCTCTCTGTTGGTTGCTAGGCCAAAGCAAAAGGGGAGCCCTATCTGGCATTTGTTGTGTAAGCAGATGTAGTTGCTGAAGAAAGGCCATAGTTGGCGGGTAGATGATGGTTCTTCCATTGACATCTGGAGTGACCCACGGGTGCGGCGTCCCTACTCTTTTCGGCCGATCACCCCATGGGTTAGCCTTTTTGATAGGTTAAAGGTGTCGGCGCTGTGGAGTGTAAGAGGGGGATGGGATGTGCGTATACGGTTCACTTGATGTTTTGGACGGTGGATGAGAAGATGATCATAGAGTAGGAGCTGCCTTTGTTGGGGAAGAATGATTAGGTGTGCTGGTTTTTTCACAAATCAGGGGTCTTTTAGACATGTTCTGCTTACTACTTGGCTCTATCCCTCCGAGAAGCTTCCAGTCCTTCATCGTACGTGTAGAGTGAGGGGTCTGGTTTTCTCAAGCTCCTTGTTTCCTTGCAATTACCTCCTCAGGTACTGGTGTTTGGTTGGCGGCTTTGGCATGAGGCACTGACGATAAAGGCAAGCTTGGCTCGGCAGGGCTTGGGTGATGGTGGTTGTGCTTTGGGGTCAAGAGGATTGGTACCATGCTTTTATGACTTGTCCTCCGCAGCTTGGTGTTGCAAAGCACGTTGGCCCTGCTTGCAAAGTTTGGACGAGGGTGCTAAGGTAACGGTTGTCTACTGGTTGGATGAGCTTGTTGGTCAAGTGTCTAGCTCGGTGCTAGCTGATGTCTTGGTTTGGTGTTGGGCCATTTGGTAGGATCATAATGATGTACTTCATGGCAGGGGGCTCCTTTTCATTGTGCTATGAGGGAGCCTTAGAGTATGTTGTTACTTCCAGGAGTTGGTCGATAGCAAAGGCGTGGAGAGGATGGGCCTTAAATTTAGTGTCCACCTTCTAAGGGGTGGGCTAAGGTGAACACATTTGCGATCCGAGGGAGGATGGCTCCTGGTATTTCTCAGTAGTAGTGCAGGATGCGGATCGTGGTTTATTAGGGCCGGAGTAGTCGTGGGGCGATGCTTCGTTTTCTCATACTTTGACAAAGGCTCATGCTGTGTCACATGGTGTGGATCTAGGGAGGTAGTTGGAGTGCGGTCTTTTGATGGTGGAGTCTGATTGCCTCCCAGTTATTCATTTCTTTAATCAAGTTCCTTTGTTGACCCAGTAGTTGATGCTTTTCTTCACCAGTTGGTTTTTGACAGTAAGAGGGTTTGGGCTGTTAGGTTTTGTTAGGCGAGATAACTTTTTAGCCTATTCCTTTGCTCACTCTGAGTTTTACTTTACTCGAGCTGTTAATGTCTAGTTGTTTGACTTTTCTATAAATCTTGTGAATTAGTGCTTGTTTGATTTGAAATCAAAATATTAGTTTCTTGTGTGTTAAAAAAGAAGACCAAACATACCCCCTCCCCCACCCCCACAATACTCTGCTAGTGTTGGGTGTCTTACTTACTTATGTTCCAAATTGATGTTTTTTCCATGTGATTTTGTTAAGCAAGATTTGGTTAAACTACTGCTAGCAAAATTCCCCGTCTATTTTAGGAAGTTGGCTTGGTATTGATCTTGCAAAGGTTGTCTATAACAACTTTGTGAAAAGAAGCCAATAAGATGTGTAATGATTCATTGTTTGATTTAATAAACCAAGTTTTATCCAACAGAAAATGAGCACTAAGATATTTGAAAAATTGAATTGATCTGTTAACAGCTAATTAGATACTACTACTCTTACTACTATATAAATGCATTTTCTGACTGCATGACTCAGAGTCTTTCTCTTTATTTTTTGTCTCTCTGTGCTGGTACATTTTTCTCATTATTGGTTACTTGGTGACATTTGTGGTTAGCAATTGTAAGAAGAAAAGGCAACCGGTTTTAGCTTGCTATTCAATTGGTTAACTTTGTATGTCTACATCTAGTTAACTTTGTATGCGTTGTTGGGTAGCTTTTTTGTTTAAATCAAGTCATAGTATTTGTCCATTTGGTTGAATTTTTGGTGATGTGCACAAATCTTGAGTTGAAAAAGTGGATTTGAGTTAGACATGCACTATTAGCAACATGGGAGATCAAGACAATTAGGTCAGATTTCTAACTTTATCAAGATCTCCATGAAGCTTATTTTAGCGTATGCTTGGTGTTCCTAGATGGGAATCTTATTGATTTTGTACAGAAAATGTTTGGAAAAGCATTGAGACACATTCAACAATATGAGACTAAAAAACAATAAGGTGAAGGAAGGAAAAAAGTGGGAAAGAGACAAATCATAAAAGGCATAATGGGAAAGAGCTATGCATAGAAAAAATGTCAAGAAAATTGTTTTATAGATACTTGGAAATTTGGCTGATTTTGAAACTCTATAGCTAGGGAAATGTAAATAAGAACGTTTACTATTGAAACTATGTAGTTATTCATTATAGATGCTTAGAAATTTTAAAGAATTTGTATGTTAAACATCTTGTGGCTGTATCAAGAAAGATATTGCTAGCTGCTATAGTCCATGATGTAGAACTACACTTGGATCGGTTCTATTATAAACATAAATGTTTGTTGTGTAGTAATATAAGGGTTTCTACTAGTTATTTTAAATTGTTGTGATTTATTAATGGTTGTTGCTTCCATCAAAGTATCTTAGGAATAAGTATGTGTACTTGAGAACATAGATTGTAATGACCTCTCAACATAAATTATGATTCCTTGCAACATATTGACTAAAAAAATAAAAACTAAATTATTCTAGCGTATTGACTTTGAAAAAGAATAGTTTCTATTGTAAAATTGGTTTTTAATTGTAATTGGTTAACTTGTCATTTGTGATTGGTTAACACTTGTAATGGTTAACTTGTCACTTGTAATTTGTTAACATGCCACTTGTAACTGGTTAACATGTTTCCCTAAAATGAGAGTTTGGCTATTTCACATGACATCTTATCTCCTAGTATCAAGACACTCACTTTTACCATTTGATGGATGACATGTGTGGCATCCTTTCTCATGCTTGTTTAATTGCACAATGAGCATCATACTGAGACGTTTTATATAGTTCATAAATGAAAATTGAATGCCAACATAGATTGGTAAATATAAGATAGTTAAAACATAATGAGAAAAAAAATGAAAAAACGCATGGTTACACTACAGATTCAATACATGAAAAAAGAAGAAATCCAAAAAAAAAACTCGATTTCAATATATTTGTATTGCCCAAAATATAAAAAAAAAACATCAAAGAGTACAAGTGTGAGACTAAGTTAAAGATCCCATACAATACTATTCGTCAACTTGAGAATTCTTCTCATTGGGTTTTAAGGATGTGATTTAGTGTAGGGTGTCCTCAACACCAAATAGGCCCGTACTCTATTTAATGTGAAGGGACACCCACTATCTTAGGGTTTTGGTCATATAGGCTTTCTAAGTGACCAAAAAGAGGGATAATAACAAATATTACAACAATTACTCAAAGGTATTAAACAAGTCAACTAGAGATAACATGCTAAAGGTATTCAGTTGTAGACAACTATGATAGCTAAAGAAGATATAGATATTAAACTATGCTAAGATTTTCGCTTCACCTATGTTCATGCCTTTAAAGAGATTCTAGCATTTTACAAGCAAGGATATACTGTAAAGATGATGATATGAAACTGCATGAGTGAATTAATCCTAAGACTTCAACAGGTTATAAGAACAATAAACGGATTAAAGACTATAGACACAACAAAAAATTCTAAATAGAGAGTTGATATTGCATCGACACCGCTTCACTTGAGCTGATAGGGATTCCCATAAATGCACCGACCATTATTTGTGATAGAAGACCGAGATATTGCTAGGCAAAGTCCATCTTCCTAGTCCTAATGCATTTTCCAGCTCATTGACCACAATGTACATGCCATAGAGCAACAGATAAAGAAAGATAAATTAGTTGAGAAATAGTGAAATGAGGTTGGGATGTGTGTAACGGGATCATATGACCCCTCTCAATGGGAGGAAAGGGAGAAATCTAATCATATCCCACACCCAACCTTGAGCATAGAAAGGAGTTTCAAGCTACCAGGAAATTCTATGAATTGTAAGATAAAACAAGCAAAGGGGTTGAAACTCATATTAATTCATCATTTGAGATTATGAATCAAGCAAAAGTGTAGTATCAAAGGGATAGATTGTGAGTCATGTGGGATCATAGCTAGACCCTGAAAAGGGTTTCCCTTTTGTGGAAGGGTTTTTTAAATCATTTCCCTCTAAGATGAAGAATTAATAAGGGATCTCCATTTGATGTGTAATTTATCTAAACAATTATAGAATATGGTAACTATAACTCAATCTACGTTCTTATCTAAGAGCACGGAGAACAAGTCATGCTAGTCCCAATTTAATTTCCAAACAAAATCAATGCCCAAGGAGCAGTTAGTCATCGAAGATAATAGAAATGCATTAATAAAAAATGAGTTGAAATTTCCAAGGTCCGTGAGCCAAACCCGCAAGCCCAGCGGAGTCCAAGCCTCAGTGACAGTGTATCTTAGTTAGAACATGAATAACCAAGGTAAAGAGCAAGCTACATTTTGTAAACAATGCATAAAGGATAAAGTTATGTGCTAGTATTAAAACAATTTCCAAACAACATATCAATGTGCAAGAGGGCCAAGTGGTAATGTCAAAAGAAACATCATTTCCAAATAAGTGTAATGCACAAGGGGCAAGTAATAAACCATAAAGAAGCATGTCGTTAGGTAGTAACCAAGTATTGCTGACCAAATGATTTCCAAGCCAAATCAATGCGGAAGGGAAGTTAATGATCAAAGGTAATTATGGTCATAAAAAACTAAATATTAAAATTTTCAAACCCATAAGAAGTATCAAATCCAACACCTAACACAGCAGTCCATTTGTGTAGTTTGAGGTCAAGTTCCAAGTCGAGTAAATGTAGCTCATATCCAATCTGTTATATGTACCTCGAGCAAAACATGAGACCAAATAGGTAATGAGCGAACCACATCAAGAAAAGTATCCCGAAAGAAGCAAGCTGAAATAGGCCCACAAAAATCCACAATAATCCAATAGCAAGATGATATAAGGTAACGAATGGGCCTACGTGCTTGAAAGGCCAGACAGGAGTGAGGTCCAAGATACATCAATATCAATAACTACAACAAGGGGGCCAAATCAGCCCATATCCAGAAGCAACAATGAAATAGACCAGCTTAAGGACATCACAATAACCAAATAAGTCTTTCAGCACAACCTCACTACAATTCAGACTAATGACATCAATAATAACAAGATTCTAAAATATTTAAAGGGTCAACAAGTCATGGATCTAATCAACCAAGGGCGAGATAAATGATTGAATGAGCCTTTTAGCCTAAATCAGCAAGTGAGCATATGAAACAAAAAATTAATCCTTCGAGATCAATCATCACACAGATGAGGATAAAAAAGGAGTAACAAATGCACTCTTCAGTTCAGGGCGAACCAACAAGGAATGACTTTGGAGCATAACCAAATTCATATTCTCCGATATTGCAGGCCAGAGGGCTGGAAATAGTGAACCATGTGCACCACTTTCACAACAAACAGACTTATGCAAATTGGAAGGTAGATTGAGGTCAGGGAAAATAACTAGCATTGTATCCAAGTAATAACGATAATAAAGACAGTAAATCACAACTAGATCATACTCAAAAGTTTAAATCTTAGATAGTTTCCAGAAGTGAAAGGCAATAAGCTCTAGTTCAAAGGGAGGTGAGAGCTGGTACATGTGTGAGATTAGAAAGACCAAGAACCTCCAGTATGAGCTCAAATTAATAGAACCTCGACAGTGCTCTCAAAGGCAGGAAAGAGATTCCCAGTGATCAAGCTTGGAATTGATTGAGAATGAAAGCCATTCACGGGTGAGCATATTAGGAAGGAATTAATAAAGGAGGAGATGAAGTCCATATTTGGTCAACTTAATAGAATCTTAGTCTTCTTCCTTTACTTATGGGCTTTTTCAAGATCTTGAGGAGTCGAATGTTTTTATGGTTTAATGAGAGTGAGAGGGTGACCCTGTCGCCTAGGTTTCTTTGTTGAATGAGATCAATTGATTGAGAAGAATGACTGAGGAGAGTGACGACAAGATTGAAGATGAGGAAGAGGAGAGCTTAAGGTTTTTTGTGTGATCAGTCATGAGAGAAAGGTGAACAGGAGACTTTTTTTGTTTTTTGATAAATGATTTCCCATGCATGGCTTCAACAGAGAATATATAATTGAATGTTCCAGATCTACGTAAAACATGGGTTTAACGAGAGAGCGCAGCTGGTAGTAGAGCCAAGGAAGAATTTGTCTAGGGTTCTTAGAGTCGATCCCTCAAGAAGAGAATGATCGAGGTCGGATTATTTGAAGATGATGGAATAGAGCAGTTGGCTATATGTTACAGGTTAGGGTTTTTTTTTCTATTTCGGGTCATGAGTTGTCTTCAACGTAAACAAAATAAGGAGGCCAAGGCGGGTCTCGCGAGTTAGGCCTTATTTGGCTCTGGAGCGAACTGGGTCGCGATAGGCTTTGACCGAAATTGCCTTCACCATGGGTAGAAAAATGAAAATGGAAACAGCAGGCTCCAACTTGCCGGCGTCTGGATTCAATTTGGACTCCTCCACACTCATATTGACCAACTAAGCTAATGACAAAACTCAATACAAGAATGTGGAAATTAATACAAAAGTTGTAGCTCAAACTAAATAAACTTTCTAAAAAAACCCTAATATTTTATAAAATGAGAATGTAGAGTAAGACTACAAAGTTTCATCAATAAAATGAACCGTTTTCTTTTGAAGATACATGAAATAATAAAATGAAGATAGACTAACATATAAACTAAAATAAAAGTGATAATTATAAGTGAAGAAAATTATAAGAATAATAATAAAAGTAAAAGTAAAAACCAATACTAATAAATAAAACACAAGTGAAACTATCATTAAGTAAGATAAAATAAACATGTAATAAATACAATAAAAATAGCAGGAAAATGAGTATATAATTATATAAGTAAGTAAATCGAAATAGACTTAAAATAAGATAGAATACAGAGAAAGCTCGTGCTCCTTTTTTTGCAAGGGAGGCGAATAGGAAAATCAAGAAAGAAAGATTTTTTTTACTCAAAAATGAGAAACGACCTTCTCTTGTAATGGTGAATATGCTCATTTTTTTATTTCTTGTCTTATTATCATTTTTCATTAAAGGGGTGAGAATTTTTAGTGTCTACACCAGCTGCTTGTAAGCATTCACAGTGATCAAGTTGAATTCGTTGTCATCGTCCACCAAAATCCGATGCACGTTTTGGTTGTGGGTTTGCACTGTAATGATAAGCGGGTCGTTGTGGGGAAGGTTACACCCTTCATATTGATGTTAGTGAAGCTGATGGCTTACACACTTTTCTTGGCTAGTTCGTTAGACTCCGTGTTGTGTGGCTTATGAAGGGCTTGTTTCCAATCCTGGCTGGTGTCGTAGCCTCGCTGGCTATCATGAAGACCGGTCTATCTCTCTGCTTCTTTGGTTGGTGTTCGTCAAAATCAGAGTCATTGTTCGACTAAAACTTCTTCCTTATGTAACACCCCAACTACTAACAACACACTTAATAACGTATCGCAGCGGAAATCTCAACTCACAACATCACTTAACTCTTTGGTGTTACACGCCGTTAGCCACCCTCGTGGCTAACAAGGCTAACATACATACATCGTACCGGTCTGATGGACTAAAATCCCGAGCAACTACACATTAATCCCGTTCCATGTTCAACATTCATTATACTCTTACATTACAACTGTACCGAGTAATTACCAACTAACGCCGATACAATTTCGGTCTTACTACACCTACAGCACATCCACAATTTTCATGACTACAATCAACTACCCCGTCCTACTCTCGAACGGCCTCCAGTTCCTTGTACCTGAAACAGGAAAGTGAAGAAAGGGTGGCCCCCAAGGGGCTCAGCACCTTTGCTGGTATGGTAATCCCGCAACCCGCATGCTACCGGGCCACGCACAACTAATTGTCGTCTTAGCATGCGATTGATTTTATTTAAAACATGCACACATAACACACATACGTCATGCCTAAACGCACACATCCGTTAAAAGGACACAAACACAAGGTTAACACACACAACATCACAACACGTTTCACTTAATAACATACACAAACTTAATTCCATCCCTCTTAGGGAACATAAACTTTACTTAGGGAGTGCCGGGGTGATATAAGCCCGAGCACAACATACATACATTTTCTTTACTTGGGTGTGGCGGCCTCATATAGGACCGATCACACCTTACACAATTTCCCCCTAGCTCCGATAATGATGAGGTAGGTAAGCCTTGGTTAAGCTTGTGGGTGGTTGTAATTCAAGGAGGAAAAACAACCGTAACATATTAAAGAGGGAGTCGAAGCAACTTAGGCAACAACACCCTACCAACATTACACATAATTTCCCTCCTAGCCCGATGTGGAGGTCGGGTAGGTAAGCTTTGGCTAAGCTAGTGGGAGGTCGAACATCCAAGAAGGATAAACAACCCTAACATAACAGAGTGGGAGTTAATTCACATATATACATCAACTCCCAAACAACACATGCGACCGGAACGACCGGATTCCTCACCATACATAACATTTACTTATTAGTTAGAGGTTCCTTCATGGAACTTATCACATACATACATCACATTGGGTTACTAACTCGGTTAGACACGTCAGGGAAAATCACATCCCATTTCAAAACACGGATAACAGTATCCAATAACAACCATACTGAACAAGTCACATACATCACACGAAGTCACCACATACACTAACGCACGGATAGCCGTACTTAGAACGTTCCCGTGGGTTGGGACGTTTATTCCGAATACCGATCTTTGATGTGACTATTCATTGGGTCCCACAGGCCACATGTGAGCTTAAAAAACTTCAAATTTGATATTGAACCAAAGTATAACACTTTAGCATCGTCCATGTAAAGTTTTATCAATTTTGGACAACATTTAAGCATGTTTAAAGTTAAATTACTAAAATCACAAGGGTATATTGCGAATTACGAAAGAAAACAGAGGTATCTCGTGAATTTTCCCAACTAAATATTTCTATAGGCCCAAAAAAAGTCCTACATGAATATGTATAATGTCTAATTGAGATGGTGTTGTGACATACATGATATTGTGTAACAAAATATTAACATCTGGAAAAATAATACATAATGACTCAAAATAAATAACCGTCATTTGCATGCTTTTAAAGGTGACTGACTATTTTATAAAAAACAAGAGTATTTTTATTAAAAACGGGTTAACGGTTTGGATTCAATGATGTTAATGCGTCATGATTTCCAAAAAAAGGGAATTTTCACAAATACCACTGAGTTTTTGCTTAATTCACCGTATACCACTGTGTTTTTAAAATTACACACGATAACACTAAGTTTTTACTTATTTCACTAGATAACAATATGTCTCATATTTTACTAAATGTTGCATTGATATCCTTAGAAAAAGACAAACTATCCATATAAACAGTTAAACAAAAGTGGTGTCTTATGAAATTTATCAATATGACAATCACTTTCAAGTTGTTAATTAACAACAGGGGTAGTTTAGTCATTTTCCTGGAATATTAACGGAACATTTAATAAAATATGAGACAGAATGTTATCTGATGAAATAAGTAAAAACTTAGTGTTATCCTGTGTAATTTTAAAAACACAGTGATATATCATGAATTAAACAAATGTGAAATTAAAAAAAAAACATGATGTTAATGCGTCAAGTTTGGATTGAAAATTTACAACCCGATAAATTTTGGATCCGAGAGCTTTCCGTTAACCCGAAATCACACCACATGGCGGAAACTCGTGGGAGTATTCCCTAGACCTGGCAATTTTGACCCAACCCGAAACCCAACCCGAACCCAACCCATGTTTTTGGGGTTAGGGTCTTGATTATTGACCCATCTATTTTTTGGGTTGGGTTAGGGTAATGAGCTAATTTTGTGGGTTGGGTTAGGGTAGAGATCATAACCCATGACCCAACCCGAAACCCGAAAATATATTTGTTAATAATTAATTCACAATTATATATATATTATTTTCAGATGAAACTATACCTTAGCCTTAAGCCCAAGTGCAGTTGGACTATCCCACCTTTAATAATATCACATACTTTTAACTAAACAAACGGCCTAACCAGCTTCATATCAAACAAAGGGCCCAACATGACCTTAACATAATGTTGAAAACTCAAATACTCTCGTCTTGTAGACTCACATCCATTTTTCTTCTCTACGTCGTTGTTCATGTCTATGTCGCTCTTCATCTCTGCCCAAGATTTGTTTTTCTTATTCTCACTGCCATAGTTATTCTTGAGAACATATGTATGTTTAGATTTTCTAGAATGGTGAACAAAAGTAGATGATATGTATTTTTTGTAAATAGGATCTTGATTATAGACCTCTTAGTGAATTTTGAAGCCAACAATACGGATAACTTATTGCATAGAAGTTCCTCAACTGTTGGTAACGATTAAGTGATTGTGATTTTACTTTTCTCAGGCATGAGCACTCATTTTAAACAGGTGTAATTATTTTTAAAACTATTAGTCATAGTTTGAGGCTTTGAGTTCTCAGTTTATTTTTATTCTAACTTTAGAAGATTTGTCTTTAGTATATTTCTCTAATGCATAATGAAGATTTTCATTTTCGTTCCCTCTTTATTAAGGGCACTAGGATCATGTGCATATCTAGATAGGATTCCTCCCCAACAGTGGTAGAGCTTTATGCTCAGATTGATAAATATAAACTTAAGGAAAAAGTACGTGTTATTCTATTCTTGGGAAATTGGTGTAGAACTTTTACATTCGTTGCATAACATGAAATTCATTTAAAGTTGGGTCGATCAAGCAAGATTACTTCTCTTCCTTTTGTTTTATCCTAATTAGTTAGCACTGAATGTTTTTGGATTTTTTTATTAAAGTCTACTCCTAATCCGTCTAAATTATTGTATGCTTAAAAAATGGGTTGGGTGGGTTGGGTTAGGGTTGAAGGATTTTAAACGGGTTGGGTTAGGGTCATGATTTTCTGACCCATCCATTTTTGGGTTGGGCATGGGTTGATGATATTAAATGGGTTGGGTTAGGGTTAATATCAACCCGACCAGCGACCCAATTGCCAGGTCTACTATTCCCCACTTACGTCCCTTTCTATCCTCTCCCTCCGCGTGAAGAAGCCGCAGTCTCCCTTTGTATTAGATTCACACGCCAAGGCCAACTTCTAGTTTTACCTTCCTTCTTCCTGAATCCCTTCTCCGTCTTCGCACCTCCAAATCTGTGATCTCCTCTCTTTTGTCTCCTGTTCTATTTCTGTTGAATCCTAACGGCAGGGTTGATCTTTTCGCTTTGGAGATTTGTTGTTAGGTCCCTGCCCCGGTGCTTAAAAATTCAATGGCTTCGAAACGGATCCTGAAGGAGCTCAAGGATCTCCAGAAAGATCCTCCCACCTCCTGTAGCGCGGGTAACACATCATTTACCGTCTATTAGTTTTGTATCTGCTGGTGGTTGAACAATTACGATACCCTTTCTATTTTTGCACCCGATAACCTCAAAAGATTTGTGATTTATGAAATTCAGGTCAAACTTTGTTTTGTTTTTTAACGATGTTCCCTTGATCTAGGCGGGGTAGTAGTCTGAAATTGATCTGCGGGTTGTGTCGATCTTAATATGGCCATAATTTCGGGTGGATGATTCCCGGGAACTCAATCTGAAAGTTAGACCTAATTATTTTTTGTTTGGTTGAATTAAGTGGATAAACTCTCCCATTGAGAGTATTGATGTTGTTAGTTTGGCTGTTTTTAGGCCCATTATGAATAAGTTGGCGCTTTTTTTAGATCATTAGAACGGGTGATTGGATTGGAAAATACGACTATGTCATTTTGATTTCTAGTACCAACTTGTGAAAATTTGGTGTTGATAGAATCTGCTATGTTGTTGGAGCGAAGGCTGTCGGTGGTGTTTCTCTGTGATTTGGGGCAAATACTATGCTACATCTTGTTGTATATTTAGCATCGTACAACTGTTCAGCTTGACGTCAAGGTTGTTAAAAAAGATGTGAATATTGTTCAGATTGATACGAAAGTTGTTTATATTGTCATGAAGGATGTTCAGTCTTGTGTAAAGATTGTTCAATTTGATATGAAGATTGTTCAAGTTATGTACCATGTAAAAATACAACCAGCTATATCATAACCACTTTGCTCATGTGGTGTTGGCTTGATAGATGCAGATAGTTTATTCTCGCACCATGCTTGTAAAGTTTCCAATGCAACAATTATAAAGAGAGAAGGCTAACCGGTATTTAGCTAATACAAGAAGCTGTTGGAGATGGTCGTTTGTGTCATCATGTAATTAATTCAAAGATAGGAATTAACATGGTCTTTGGTAGTCTCTTGTCCAGTTCATAGGTTGAAGCAAATGATGTCCATATTCAGACATTCTCGTGTTTGAGCTTATAATTGCAATACAGAATTGTAGTTACTTACGGACTGCTGTGGTTTCTCTTGTTCTTTTGTCTATCTAGCAGCCCTAGCCCCCCTTCGTCTACTGCCTGGAGGCTATAATACTATTTCATGTTCTTAATCTGGAGACTTTTGTTTTTGTTTATACATACAGGGCCTGTTGGTGAAGATATGTTTCATTGGCAAGCAACAATAATGGGTCCAACTGACAGTCCTTATGCTGGAGGAGTGTTTCTTGTCACTATTCATTTCCCTCCGGATTATCCTTTTAAACCACCCAAGGTAGGAGGGAGTACTTCCTCCCATTTGATGGATAGAAGATTGTTTCTCTTCATCACCTAACTTGTTTTTATTTACTATGGTATTGTATCTGGATATACTCTGCAAGCAATTTGATGAAGATAAATGTACTCCAAACTTTATGTTCCTGGCAAACAAAAGAGATGAGGTTTATGACTTGTGCCTATGTAGCACGAATGGACATGATAGTCTGATCTATGCAAGTGAAATTGTCTATTCTAAAATCTCGGGAGAATTTTGTTACCAATTTTTTAATTCCGTGCAGGTTGCATTCAAGACAAAAGTTTTCCACCCAAATATCAACAGTAATGGTAGTATTTGCCTTGACATCCTAAAGGAGCAGTGGAGCCCAGCTTTGACCATATCCAAGGTTGTTTATCATACTTCCCAATAAATCCGTATTGGTTTATATCTATTCATCCGGTGTGGACAAAATTTAATGACTGGTTTGCACATCTTTTATTCTCTAGGTGTTGCTCTCCATCTGCTCCCTTCTGACTGATCCAAACCCAGATGATCCCTTGGTGCCCGAAATCGCACACATGTACAAGACCGACAGGGCTAAATACGAGACATCTGCTATAGCTTGGACTCAGAAGTATGCCATGGGCTAAGGCTTGGCTTTTTAGTTTGCATAGTTGGGGGTTGGGAATTCGTTGGGATTGTGGGTTGATTTATGATTTTCAATGTAGTAGAACTGGTGGTGATGCTGTGATGATGATTTGTATAAAAAAAGCTAATGAATCTTGTTGTCTCTTCTTATTTATTTTTTTGCTTCTCTTTAACTGGCGAGTATAAGGAACAGTTCTCGTGGGATTATAAACTAACGTGATAATTCTGTCTAAATGTAACATATGAATGAAATCTGCGTTCTGAAAGATGTATACTAATGTAACTGAATGAATGTTTGTCTGTTTACTCTGGTCATGTATGTATGTATCCGACGGCTGTACCTTTGTTGGGGGTGTTTTTTTTAATGTTCTTTTTAAATCACAATATCGCTGGATCTATGATGAAGGAAAATTAGGGATCCACAATAAGTACTAAAAAAAGAGTAGGAATCCTTCTCACATGGGTGGAATACACCATTAATGAATGACATATAAAAATGTAACTTTGCAACTATGCTGGTTAAATGAAATTTCAACAGTGGTAAATAATCCGGTTTATTTATAACAGAATGGAGAATTTGACGTCGAAGACATATTAGAATATGGAGATAAAGAAGAAAAACAGAAGAAATAAAAAGAGAAAAAACTACACCTGAGAGAAACTACACCTGAAGGGGGTTGAATTGGTTTGTTATCAGGAGAGAACATTTGTATTTTTTTTCAAAATCTTATAACTTACAAATAAAAAATTATACCATTGTTCATATCATGGATATGTTTTGATAAACTTAAATTTTTATATTTTTAGAATGAGTATATATTAGTTATTTTAAAACTGAATCTTATTTATTAGTAAAATGAATATTCTTTAATAATAAAATGAACCTTATTCATTAACAAAATGAATCTTACCCCAAACACTCTAAAAACCACCATAGGATAATTAAAAACGTCTAAGGCATTTTTATGGTTTGTAGTGCAAGGTTTACGGTTTAATGACCCTAAACCTTAAACCACAAACCCTAAAAACCTGTCGAGTCAGTAACGACAATATAAAGTGTAGAACTAATACCAAAAAGATTACCTACCCCCCAAACACCCTAAAACCACCCTAGGAAATCTAAAAACGTCGAAGACATTATTAGGGTTTGTAGTGCAGACCCTAACCCTAAACCACAAACCCAAAAAACCTATCGAGTATGTAATGACGATATAACGTGTAGAACCAATGCCAAAAAGATTATCCTACCACCCCCCTAAACACCCTAAAAACCACCATAAGAATGCTAAAAACGTCGAAGACATTTTTAGGGTTTGTAGTGCAAGGTTAAGGTTCACTTTTAAAAAACACAAGGGATTCACATTGTTTTATATGAAATGTTCGTTTTTCTTAAACATAAGATTCACTTTTTTTAAATGAATGATTCACTTTTAATAAATGAAAGGTTCAAACTGTTCTCGTATAAGTTTGTGGTAGGATTAACTTTTACTAATATTAAACAAAATATTCACTTTTCTTAAACCTTTGATTTACTTTTCTTAAACTTTTTTTCATTTTAGTTAGATAATCGCTATTTACAAGAATCACTTTTCTTTAACCTCTGATTCACTTTTCTTAAACTCATGATTCCCTTTATGAAAACCTCTGATTCACATTTCTTAAATCTCTTAATCACTTTAGTTAAACATTCTATGCTTATGAGATTCACTTTTCTTATTACTCTGATTCACTTTGTAACAACTTGTGATTCACTTTTCCAAAACCTCTGATTCACATTAGTCAAACAATCATAATCACTTTAGTTAAACAATCTCTGTTTATAAGATTCAATTTTTTAAAACTTCTTATTCACTTTTAAGCAACTCTCTGATTCACTTTTTAACAACCTTTGATTCACTTTTCTTAAACTTAAGATTCACAATGAATCTTAAAACATATATACATAAACAAATAAAAAAAATTAAAATCTATCAAAACATACCCATGTTGGGTCTTATTTTGAAGAGTTTGAATTATGATGAGCAATAGTATACAATTTATGTTATTTGGACTTATATCTAATAAACTACAACATTTTAAATTATACAAATGTATAAAGCACTAAAGGACAAAATAGGTGCCACCCTACACGCATCACCTCCATATTCGAATTTGTGATTTACAAAACCAAACTTTTCTCCCTATAGCGGAAGTGTTTTCTCTCTGAAAATGGAGGAGACAAATTAGCTATTTTGCTTCTTTGCTTTTGCCTAGAAATATGTGTGGTTAAATGCTTGACTATTGCAACTGAATTGGCGGCACCACTTGGAAAGGGTTCTCCTTCATTTTGCAAGTGGAAGCGGCGACTACATCCCAATCTTTCACATTCGTCCAGCTATCTCTTGTTTTAGGCGCTGATCTCTGAACACCCTTTCTTCTCTGGCTACTGACATGGCTTCTCCGACCTCGACTCAAGTTGAAGAGCTTGCGAAACGCTATGTGGAGCTTTCCTTAACAAAAGCAGAGGAGGAGCGGACCTTCATGTCGGGTGTTATTGAAAATACGTTTGTTCTTCTCTTTCACAGATGCTTGTTAGGTGAGCTCTTCCTATCCGAAAGCACTAGCATGTAAACGAGCTTGTATTCCCAATGTAGATATATGTGGAATGTTTTCTGTATTGTTCGATATGCCAAAACGGCTACAGGAACCTACTATAAATAGTAGGGTTTTATGTACAGACTCTGGACTATAAAATATACAATGGACTTTTTAAATTGTTACAGACTCTGTATGTGGGCCTACTTTACAATCGTGTGACTCTACTTCATTATGGGCCTTATTACTCTCCCGCGGTCCGATCGGCAGCAGCTGCAGTTTGGACCGGAGTAAGATGAACCGTGGACTGGGTAAGGGTTTTGTGAGAATATCTGCTTTCTGATCTTCCGTATGAATGAACTGAATAACCAGGGACTTGTTCGCGACTTTCTCCCTGACAAAGTGAAAGTCTAGGGCCACATGCTTTATTCTGGAGTGAAGTACGGGATTAGCTGCTAGATAGGTTGCCCCTAGGTTATCACACCACAAAATGGGGGGGGGGGGGGGGAGCGAAGATACACTCCAAGATCCGCAAGTAGCTGTTGAATCCAAATTAGCTCACAAGTCCCATGCGCCAAAGATCTATACTCAGCCTCAGTAGTCGACCGTGCAATCGTTGGTTGTTTTTTCGATTGCCAAGCCACAAGATTTCGCCCCAAGAGCACACAGTACCCAGATGTCGACCGACAATCAGTGGTATTTCCTCCCCAGTCGGCGTCGGCGAAAGCAGAAAGTTGGAGACTTGATTTCACGGAGATGCAGAATCGAAGTCCAGCAGTAGCATTCAGGTACCGTAGAATTCGTTTTAAGGCTTTCCAATGCAGTTCGGTAGGTCTATGCATATGCTGACAGAGTCTGTTTACTGCAAATGTGATATCTGGTCGCGTGAGTGTGATGTACTGTAGCCCCCCTATCAAACTGCGAAATAGGGTTAGGTTAGGAAAATTGGGGCTTTCATTCTCAGAGAGAAGGGAGTGCGTGGCCATAGGTGTAGAAACTGGGCGAGACTTCGTGAGATTGGCCCTTGCTATAACATCCTTGATATAGCGTTCTTGACATAGGAACAAACCATCAGAGGTTCAAGTCACCTGAATGCCCAAGAAAAAATGAATAGGACCCAAGTCTTTCACAGGAAAAACTTGAGCTAATTTCTGTATGAATAATCTGAGAAGCCCTATAGACGTGCCCGTGTAGATGATATCATCTACATAAATGAGTGCCAGCATAAAATCCCCACCATTCTGATAAACAAACAGAGATGCATCTGCCCTTGAGTCTCTAAATCCCATCGTCTGTAATGTCTCCCTTAGTTTAGAGAACCATGCTCTGGGTGCCTGCTTCAATCCATATATGGATTTTTTGAGTTGACAGACATAATCAGGGAACATAGGATGGAGAAATCCAGGTGGCTGAGACATGTAGACACATTCATTTAACTCTCCTTGTAGGAAAGCATTATGTATGTCTAACTGATGTATGAGCCAAGAATGTATTGTAGCAAGGGTGAGAACCACTCTAATAGTCGTAGGTTTAACAACAGGACTGAAGGTCTCAGTGTAGTCCAGACCTTCAGTTTGTGTAAATCCCCTTGCCACCAATCGAGCTTTTCTTCTCTCCAAGCTACCATCTGATTTTCTTTTTGTTTTTAACACCCATTTCACACTGAGTATATTTGTATTTGGGGGTTTGGGCACGAGTTGCCAAGTCTGTGTGGCCAATAGAGCCTTGAATTCCAGTAGCATTGCCTGTCTCCACTCAGGATAATTCAAGGCTTGTTTGAAAGTTGGTTCCTCAGGAATGGGGTGAGAGGCAGTGGTAGTGAGTTGCAACTGTGGCCATGGAACTGTTCCATCGTGTCTGACTAGTGGTTTTTTGATGTGATCCTTACCCCTAGTAATCATAGGATGTAGATTTACTGGTGATTGGGTAGAGTCTACAGGGGATGTGGGTGACAGGCTGGATGTAGTAGAGGGTGATGGTGAGGTAGAATTGGATGGGGTAGAACCAGGTGAGTTTGTGGAGGGAGCTGGACTTAGGTTATTTGGAGTTGAGGAGGGTGAAGGAGATGATGAGTTGGGAGCCGGTGTGGGTGGTTGAGGTATAGGAGAGGGTGTTGGCAGGGACAGAATGGGTGGATTGACAGTGGTAAATGTAACTGGTGGCTCTTCTGAGGCTGTTGGAGCTTTAGAGCATAGAGAAGGGTAAGGGAAGTGGCTTTCATTAAACAAAACATCCCTGGAGAGATATATTTTAGTGGTGATGGGATCATAACAGAGGTATCCAGTGGTATTAGGTCCATATCCAAGGAACACACAGTGAGTAGATCTGAAGCTAAACTTGTGTCTGTTGATTGGGCGAAGGTTAGGCCAACAGCCACAGCCAAACACCTTCATGATTGTGTAATCAGGGGGATGACCAAAGAGAACCTCATAGGGTGACTTAAAATTCAGAACACTAGATGGAGTCCTGTTTATCAGATAAACCACTGTTGTAAAAGCATTCCCCCAAAATTCATAGGGTAGCTTGGCATGAGCTAATAGAGCCAGTCCTTTATCCACTATTCTCCTGTGACGTGTCTCAACTGTTCCATTTTGAGCATGGGAGTAAGGGCAAGACAATCTGTGAGTGATCCCTTTTTCAGTAAGGAACTTCGATAAAGGTTGAAACTCACCTCCACCATCACTTTGAACAGAGTGAATAGTTGTATGGAACTGTGTTGATACATAAGCCATGAATTCCTGAAAGACCTTTGTGGCACTTGATTTGGTAGATAATACATATATCCAGGTGAATTTAGTAAATGCATCAACAATAGATAGATAGAATTTGCCACCATTTAGAGTCAAAACGGGGGCTGGCCCCCAAACATCAACAAACACAAGCTCAAAGGGTTTATAGTAAACAGTATGCCTCTCAGGATGAGGTAGGGAATGCATTTTCCCTTTAAAACAGCCTTCACAATTGTCTAAATTTAGAGAACTACTAGTACATGGCAACTGAAATTTATTTATAGTTAATCTAGTTATCCTTGAAGAGGGATGTCCTAGACGAAGATGCCATGTGTGGGAGGCTACTCTTGAGGTGGCATGGGCTTGAATAGTGGGCTGATCTGTGGGAGTGGATGGATTGAGATGTAGGTGATAGATCCCTTCTTTAATTCCTCCTTTGGCTAGAACCTTCCCCTTGACCTTGTCCTTTATATAGAAAAAACAAGGATGAAACTCAAAAAACACATTATTGTCAAGAGCAAATTTATGAACAGAGAGGAGGTTTTTGGTGAGATGAGGAGTATAGTAGAGATTATCCACAGTGAAGGAAGAGTTTGAATGGTTAAATTGCCCTTTCCCCTTCCTGTAGATGGGTAGAGAATTACCATTTCCAAGAAGAACATCCACTGTCCCATTATAAGGCTGATTCTCCAGGTTTAGATTTCCCAGCTGGTTGGTGAAACTATCAGTAGCAGCAGTGTCTGGATACCAGTTAACATCTGGTGCAGTAGCCGAGGTGTAGTTGGCTCCAAAGTTTCTAGGGGGGTTAGGTTGATAGGAATGATCATACCTGTGATAGCATACTGCTGCTGTGTGCCCCATCTTGTTACAAACTTGACACTTAGGCCTAGTGTCTGGTTTACCAGTGAATGTGGTATTATTGTTTCTGTTGTAACCCCCTCGGGAAGAGCCCCTGCCTCTGGAAGAGTTCTTATCTGAGCCATAGAATTTTGAGGATTTTGTGGAGTTCTTATAGGAAGTCTGGGTAGAGGTGGCATTTGCAGACAGTTGGATAGTGGGATTGTTTGTGGCTTGGATAGATTCATGATTAAGTAAGGCACTGTAAATCTGCTCAGAGGTCATAGGATCTGGTCTCATAGTGAGACTAGTCTGAACTGCCTCATATTCTGGCCCCAAACCAGATATAATGTAGGAGCATAGCTGTGAATCAGTCAAGGGTTCACCTGCTGCAGATAAAGAACTAGCATAGGCACGCATTTTTTTGAAATACTCAGTTACTGAATCATTTTCCTTTCTAGCATTTCCAAGCTGTACACGCACTTGAAGTGCTCTAGCAGCAGATTGAGCAGAAACATGTTTTTTAGAACTTTCCAAGTAGCAGAAGTTGTGTCACAATCCACTACATTTCCAATAATAGACTCAGACAGAGAAGTATTGATCACAGACATGACCATCTGGTCATACTGTTCCCAAGCGGGTAACTCAGGGTTTGGTTCTCCATTAACCAACTCGACTGGCTTAGGCTTAGAGTCATCTATCCAACTGAATAGACCATGACCACGTAGGTATGGTTCTATTTGTTTCCTCCATGTCGGATAGTTTTCAGTTGTTAACTTAATGAAATTAGATAGAGGGGAAATGAGAGACGGCATTGTTATTGATTGTGATTTGTTTTGAGAACCTAAAGTGTCGTTATTACCCGCAGGTGATGACCCAGAGATGCCAGAGCCTGGTGTGGACGACATGATCGAAGCAGAAATCAAGGATCGAGGAAAGGAGATGGCTGACGGACGCCTGGTAGCTCATATACCATAAACGAGCTTGTATTCCCAATGTAGATATATGTGGAATGTTTTCTGTATTGTTCGATATGCCAAAACTGCTACAGGAACCTACTATAAATAGTAGGGTTTTATGTACAGACTCTGGACTGTAAAATATACAATGGGCTTTTTAAATTGTTACAGACTCTGTATGTGGGCCTACTTTACAATCGTGTGACTCTACTTCATTATGGGCCTTATTAGCATGAAATAGATGGCGATTACCATGGGCAAAATTTGGAAAATAGAGGGAGACTTCAGGGTCAAGAGGCTGGTAAGATTCTCTACCTTTATGAGTTCGTCAATGAAGAATTAGCGTAGGTTGTTCTTCGACGAGGGCCATGATTCTTTGAAGGAGCCATTGACAAAATGAAGGCGTCTAAAGATCACATCTTCAACTCAGTCCCATTCTGGGTTTGCATACGCAACGTTCCTTTAAGCCTTTGGAATAAAGAGATTGCGATATCTATGGGTAGGCGATTTGGCAACTTTCTAGAGTATGAGGATGAAGAGAACCAAGTTGGAGGGGAGTTCATACGGATTCTAAGTTGAACGGGATATTCTTAAAGTCTGTCCTTAGGTGTCTCGTGTAGGAGGTAAGAAGAGGACTTTCGATCGAATCCTACATGATGTCTCATTGGAGGAGACTTGATCTACCCTCAAGACTACACCGAATGTTAATAACAAAGGAAAAAAATGCTGAAGAATAAGAAAGGTTCCATATTCGTTGATCTCGACAAGGCAGCTTATGATCCCGAGAATTGCCGGGGGCAAATGAACTGGCTGATTTAGGACTATAGGAGTTGTGGTGGCTTCTATGTGGCTCTATGTTCTTTCTTGTGTCTCATGTTCTACCCCGCCTAAATAATAATTGATTGAAATAACACTGAGAGAATAGAAGAGAGTATAGTAGACAATGTAGACTGTAATTGACATTCATCTTATCATTCCACTGTACATCCTTATATAGTATATGTTACTGAACCTTTGAGTGGTAGAAAAGCAAAAGATCAAAGGCCTACTAATGAAGACTTTGGGAAGGTTATGGGAGTTACACAGACGAAAAGTTTAAGGTAGACCAAAGGATGATTGGATGTACATCCACTAATTTTATTATTTATAACACTCTCCCTTGGATGTACATCTTACTGCCTCATTAAAAACCTTGTCAGGAAAAACCCATTGGGACAAAAATCATGGTAAAAGGGAAAAAAGAGTAAAGTTTAAAATATTTATCTCCCCCTTAAAAATACCCTTGGTCTGAAGCTGATAGGTTAAGAAGAATTTTGGTGATATATGCTTGGTAAATAAATCATCTAGATTCTCATTGGACCGAATCTTGTGAACATCAAAAATACCCTTGGTCTGAAGCTGATGGGTTGAGAAGAATTTTAGTGATATATGCTTCATTCGATCACCTTTGATGCATCCTTCCCTTATTAGTGTAATGCAGGTAACATTATCTTCATATATCATTGTTGGCGTCTCTAGATCAGGCTAAAAACATCAAGAACTTAATAGATGATAGATGATTGATTATAACCATGCACATCCTCTTCCCATTTCTTCACAATCAATTTGGCATGATTTGATGAAGTTTCCACCGTAGTTTGCTTCGTTGCACAACATGAAATGGCAATTCCACCATATATATCATAACATTCCTCTTCGTACAGAAATCTCATGATAGAATCCTCATTAAAACTTTGCTCAGAAACCTTGTGGTGTAAAAACCAAAACAAAGGAGGAAACATAACCACATAAAGATTCTCCCCATGAATTTAACATGTATGAATGTATGCCACCATTCATTCCGTAAATATGTCATCAATCATCAACATCTTAACGTTGATGAAATGGGAGAACAATTGTGATTTATGTTTACTAAGAATCACCATTTAAGTCTTATATCACCATTAAATAATTCACAAGTATAACATATATAGTGGATTCTTAACCTGAGTCTCACACATTTTTTCTATCATATAAAGGAAGATAAATTTGTGTGATACAATTTGCTCCCAAGGTCTATTTGATATTGGCATAAGATGAGTATCCTTTTACTAGTCATGTATTATCAACATGACTTTACAAAACTCATATATATGAGCCTAGTGCAGACAAATAATGCACTCTCAAGTATTTGAACTTAATACCCACATATATGCCTTCTTAGAGGCTTATGTCATACCCTTGGCTCATTTGATATATCGATATTTATAATTGTGTGAGTTATGGCTTGATACCATTCAATTAGGGTTTAGATGGTTCTCCAAGTTATCATTGATCATATAAAACATAAGGCCTTTAGAGAAAACATTCTCAAGATTTTCTTCGAGTACCAATTCCCGAGAATTCATATGTTCACATTACGCTCTCTTAGAGAGTTTAGATCCTATTTCATGGGATACACATAATGTAACATGATGTAGTTTTTATCATTAACTTTCTTTTAAAAGTTTATAGCTCCTTTTCCAAGGGCTAGACACTTTTTTTCAAGGGTCTAATACTAATGTTTGTAGCTCCTTTTTCAAGGGCTCGACAACACCTTTTTCAAGAGTCTACTATCTTCCACCTTTACGATATTAAAACTCTTTTATCCACTAGGAGGAACACGTTCAATTCTCATATCGAGGTGGATTATAACATCTCATACACACAACTCTGTGCATTATCATGCTAACATCACACGTTTCAATGTGTATGATTTGTCATTATCAACTTTTGGAAGTCAAATTCCATACTTCTGTTACTTTTGGAGTATATCATTTTGGCAGTTTCTTCCCCCTTTCGAGGGTCTGAACTCCTCTTTCGAGGGTTCAAATCCTGAAACTCCTAATTTCCCTTTTCCTTTTCTGTCTATGTCATTTAGGCATATACGTCCCCCTTTCGAGAGACTGGACTCCTCTTTCGAGGGTCCGATCTCCTCTTTCAAGGTTCAAATCTTACCTCATTTGCCTTTTCTTTTTGTGTCATTTTAGCATATTCGTCCCCCTTTTGAAGGAATGGACTCCTCTTTCAAGGGTTCTTTGAATCCCAAGGGTCGACCACACCTCCAACATACTTGGGATTCACTTGCCATTTGTTGATTTTCTCCTACGTTTCTAACCGAGCTGGAACATTCACAGTTGGTATATATATGATCGCGTTACTTTTTTCATATCTATGAACGTATCAAGTAGTTGTAACATTTTCCAAATGATTTATTCTTCGAACCTCTAGTTCATTTTGCTTTGTCATGCATGAATAATCTCAGTCCATTAACATTTGGTTAAAGACATTCAAGTTAGAGACAAATGCTCTTTAATTCGACATCTTATAAATTCATAAGCATCTTTGACACTGATACTTCCCAGAAGCATGGTTGTAGCAGCATTCAATATGTGCTTGCATTTGTAATCTTACAGCAACGCACAATTGATTATACTTGTAAGACTTTGTGCCAAATATCAAAACTTATATCATTCTCCCCTTAAAGTTGAGAATTCTTTAGAGCTAAAGGAGTTCATTATTCTCAACTTTTCTTTTTGTAACCCTTTTGATTTTTTTTAATGGGGGAGATTGTCTAGCTCATTTTTTTTGCTCTACAAAATTAACGACTTAATAAAGTCGTTCTTAGTGGGAGTATAAGTTACTCAATACCACTATTCTTTCAACTTTCATATTATCCATCTTATTCTTAAAATCACATGGATAATTTCATTATAGCTTGATTTCTCTAAATCAATAGCCTAATGAATACAATAGTTCATGTGACCATTATTTGATGTATCAAACATCATATATATCTTAAAGGTCCACATAATAATTTTTCTGCCCATAATCAAACCATGATATTTTAAGGGCGTATAAAAATTTTCATCCACTTCCTTTTGAATGATCTTGCCATATCTTATATGAACTATTGTCACCCGAGTATGAACCTGGAAGCTCTTGATAGTTTAGAAAAACTAGTGATTCGACATCACTTTTATCACGGATGACCCATTTTCTGTTTCATATAGTGAATATTTTATTGCACACTAACCGCATGTTAGTGACCCTCCTTTTTCTTTGGGCCTTTTTGGGATTCTAAGTTATATAAACTTATATAACTTGATACAATTTTGTTTGTTTTCCCATCAATATGAGCATACTTTATCATTAAAAGTGCATTATTCAATGTTTATTCTTGTTCCCCTAAGGAATATAATAAAGAGATTTTAAAATTCATGGCCCACAAGAGAAAGTTCTCTTCTTCATAGTCTCTTATAGATAGAGTGGTATATAAAACATTTTCATTTGTGCATTATAGCACTATCAATAATGTATGACTTTATGTCATTCATTGACTTACAATATGCTCGTGAATCTATTATAGATTTCAAAGATCAACGTACCATAGTATATTCCTTTAGAGTACCGTGAATAACCTATCCCCAAAGCATGGTTATAAAATATGTCAAAATTCAAGTACTCTAGTGCGTCTTTTGCATTTTATACACATGTACTAAGGATGACACCTTAACAGTTTTTCATCAATAATGACATCATCTTAACAATATCCTTCAGGGATATGTGATGGTCTACCATGATGTCAATTGTAAACATTTTCCTTTTATGCACGGTCCAACCATGTACAGATGTACAATAATCTATCATAGATTATAACATATTTTACAATCGACCTTCACAAGATATAAAAAAAAGTAATTTTCATAAGCTAATTCAAGCTTTTAGTTCTGATATCATCAAAGATATTATAGATAGATCTTTCCAATAAAATCAACCTCAAGCTCGACTTCATTCATAATTATGCATGATACACATTAGCATCTCAGAGCTTGAGTTGGAAATTCACTAGGAAAACTCTTTAATTTTTTAATAATAATCCTCAAATGCAACTCCTCGATGGTTACTTGGGGGACCATATGTAACTTATACCAAAGTTACTTTGTATGGAGTAATCTTTAACTCTTCAAAATCTATCTAGCTCTCTAAAAGCTTTTACAATTGGTCCATTCTTATACCAAATATTGACCATTTTTAAACCATCCACCTTAAATGCATAGTCATGCATGAGGGAAAACAATAATTTTTCATTCTCAACCTTCAATGCAATTATCTTGCACGAGAGAGTATAAGGATCTTACAGCTCTCAACCTTGAGAGCATAATTTGGCATGAGGGAAAATAGTACACTATAATTCTCAACCTCCAATGCTTGCATACAATCGAATAACATGATCCTTTTATTTTTCTTTCTCTAGTGCACTCATCTTGCACGAGAACGTATGGCATGAGGGAAAATAGTACACTATAATTCTCAACCTCCAATGCTTGCATACAATCGAATAACATGATCCTTTTATTTTTCTTTCTCTAGTGCACTCATCTTGCACGAGAACGTATACAAATCTTATAATCTTGAACCTCAAGGGCATTCATTTTTTCATGAGAATGTATTACGATCTTACCTTAAATGTTAGTGTCTTGCACGAGGTAATATTATAATTTACAATCTCCTTTTCAATGATTACATTGGAGAATTCTTAACCTCTAGTGTAACATCTTGCATAAGGTAATATCACCTTTTTTTACTATCTCAAAAGGGATTGCCTAATAAACGATAATTCAAACCCATCCTTATGGCAAATACTGTTTTTCGATCATAAAATAAAATCGAATGGAAGGAATCATGGCATAATAGATGGTTCACTTTTCAAAACGAAATATATAGCGCCAAATAATACCTTGAGAGAGTGATTATGCAAAAATCATATACCCCAAAAACATATAGTTCTTCAAAAACATAAAGAATATATTTTCATTGAAGATCTTGCTTTCCTTTTAATTCAGTATTTATTTTTCCTCAAATCTTCTTTTGTTCAATAAAGAAAAACTCGACCCAGCAGAATCTAAAAAAAACAATCATTTTACCATTCTTCTTCCTTACTGTAACACCTCGTCCTAAGCCAATCGTGGTTATCGCAAAACTTAACGCTTAATCGAATTCATCGCAGCGGAAATAACAAACACCTGGACCTTGCCACGGTCTGATCGTTAGAATACCGGCCTTATAATATTACAACACTTATCCAAAATGAACAACCGACCAATCACCACCAACCAAAAATACCACCCCAACCGA
The DNA here is from genome assembly GCA_023374045.1 of Limonium bicolor. NCBI lineage: Eukaryota > Viridiplantae > Streptophyta > Magnoliopsida > Caryophyllales > Plumbaginaceae > Limonium > Limonium bicolor. Next base: position 312,068,790 of record CM041776.1, on the reverse strand, counting down.
GTATAAGTACTAACGCAACCCGTACTCAAAATAACAACCCATACTAAGTCTAACCGCTCCTACTCTCGTGGTCGTCTTCATGGGCCTCTTACCTGCAAGTGTAAAAACAGCCCCCAAAGGGGGTCAGCACGAATGCTAGTACTCCCTCTCATGGCCCCCAAGCTACCGGGGCTACGACGACTAATTGTCGATTGCATGGAAATTGATTAAGTACACAACATGATATGAAGTGCAATAAACAACAATCCATAGATGAACATATATAGCTCACACACAATGAACGACACAAGCGTTCCCTTATCAAGCGGGTTAGTAACCCCCTCCTTAGTCCTTATTTTCTTAACCTCAGTTCCTTATCTTACCTCAGTCTTAACCTTATCTTATTCTCAGTATACAAACCTTTCTTGGAAGGGAATGGTTGTAGCTTAATCTCAAACCTAGGATTTAGGTGATCCTACCGCACCCATCTTAATGCCACCTACCCTGGACGGGAGTCCAGCGTAGCTGAGCCGGCAACCGGCCCTAGGCTACAAGTCCGAAGACAAGTCCTTAAGCGGAAGGGCGGATCTGATTCAGATACCGTCCCCCTTTCCTTAGCATGCATGACCGGAGTCAGTCCCGGGTTTCCTCACTCAAGTTCCAGTAAGTAAAAATCTTACCCACCAAATGTTAGTTAAACCTTAACGGGTATTAACCAACAATCACCAATACTTAACTCTTATCCTTAACTCAGTAAGTACTAAACTTGGTTAGTAAAATCTCAAGCCTCGTGGGTTAGTGTAAAGAAAACACATACACAACGAGAACAAATATAACCGGTTACATGCTTTATCTTGTCTTAGTCATAGCAAGTAAACAGATAGCACACAAGCTGAGGGACACCTCGTTAGCAAGCAGGTCACAAGAAAGATTGTACCGTTCACCGTCGTTCGTCCCGGTTGTTTAATACTCCTCCGGTTTCCAACTTTCAAGTCCTAAAATATCCATCCAACTTAAATGATTAAGTATCTATACATTGCTTAACTTATTTAACTTATTTAACCCTAGTGGTCCCCAATTAACACTTCTTAAGTCTTATAACTTAATCTTGCAACTTAACCTTAAGCTTATGAACTTATATTTAACTTAACTTAATCCCCTTAGGTTCTTAGGGTCCTAACCATTACTACCCTACCAATGGTATACCTTATTACCAATTATCATCCTTAGAATTCATTGTTTTTAAGTGTTAAGGGTCGTCCGACCCACCGTCCGACCCACCAACTGGGTCGGACCCTTCCAGTAACTTTCGGGTTTGAAAAACTCCCCTTGTCTGACCCATGTCCGACCCAACCAACTGGGTCGGACCATTCCAGAAATTCTCCCGTCTTTGAAAACTCTTCTGTCCGACCCACCGTCCGACCCACCAACTGGGTCGGACCATTCCAGAAACCTTTCGGTGGCTTAACAGAGGTCCGTCCGACCCAGAACTGGGTCGGACCCTGGGTCGGACCACTACAGACCTTACTCTTAAGTTGTTCTTTCAATTCCAAATTTTTCCCCAAGCCTCCTAATGTGTTCTAACATCATTTAGACCCTTAAACTCACCTTAAACATCCTTCAAACTCATTAAAACAACCTCCAAGGATCATTCCATTCCTTTACTCAATTCTTACAACAACTACTAACACTTAACACTTATTTCTTCCTACATTTCAACATCCCTTTCACCTAGAACTTCTACTAGCCAAAAGTTCCCTCCTTAATAACTTGACCACACCATATACACCACTTGCACCCCTATTACATTTTCCAAACCTTCCTTAAATTCTAAACTCTAGTTCCTACTTAAATCATCTCAAAGTTTTACACTCGTTCACATCAAACTTACACAAGTTTCCTAGCTTCTTTTATGCATTTACTTAAGGTTCCTTCATAAGCTTATGCTTCCATCCATCATTATCTCCTTCCTAGTTGTTTACCAACATTTACCTAAGTCCTAAATACCCATGTACACTCTTTTGATTCCTAAATCCTTCATAGTGATGCCTAAGTCATTATATAAGCCATTTAAACACCTTAATCCCACCCTTTTTCATCAAGACAACCTCTAGAACTTCCTAGTACTTCCTTAGTCATGAAATCTCCTTAGAACATCTCAAACACTTAGGTTCTCCTCTAAATTTTGTCATGGGTTCTATAGTATATAGTTACATCCAAACACTTGGTTTTTTCACCATCAAACAACCAAGATCACTTAAATTCTCATCACAACACCTTAACACACAATTTACACTAAAACTACACCACATCATTACATAGTGTATAACTTAAATGCTTGGCACTTAGGCCCTTAAATGACAATAATCTTAACCACTGAATTTCACATATATTGCCTTTAACCTGCGAATACACACAACAAGGCTCCCATTGAAATAAAATGCTTCTTGTAATTCATTTCAACATTGTTAGACTATCTCTTTTCTCATTGGCTCCTTAATCACAAGTTCACAAGTATAGTTATTGTTCTTTCTCCTAGGTTTTATAACCCCTTTTCCCAATGTAATCTCTACACTAAACTCATCACATATCCAAATCCATTCCCTTAAACAATAAACACCTTAAGGTAAGTAATTTACCTTATTCTTTCACAAGCTCATAAACTTTCCTCCTTAGGTTTTTCCTTGCTCAATCTCGGTCACCACTTAAACTCTCCTTGCCAATGTTCTAACCAATATCCAATGACTCCAATGAGTACTAGATAATACATTAACCCTAAGGAGCAAACCCTAGGTCAAAATGTGCTTTAAGGTATTAAGGTGATTGTTTTACCTTGGTTTCTCAAGACAAGCTTGGATATGAAGCAAGAAGGACCTCCTTTATCCTTTGAAGAGTAGAAAACAAGCTAGAACAAGGCATTAAAATTAAGCCTCATGAGCATGAATTTTCGGTCATGAAGAAAAAGTGATGGAAACATAGATTTTCTTACACTTTCTTACCTTAAGAGAATGGAGAAGCCAATGGAGTCTCCAAACTTGAGTTTCCTCCTCTAATGGTGGTTTGGCTTGGCACCAAATCAAAGCTCTTGAAGTTTTGAAAAGATAGAAAGAAAGAGCTTGAGCTAACTAAGAAGAATATGTAATTTGTTTGGTTTTGGAGCTAAAATGAGTAAGTGGTGTACAAAGGAAGGTGGAGCTAGCATGGGGTTGTTCTTCACGTCAATGGAGAAGAAGAGAGGAGCTCAAAACCGTGGGAACAAGAGAGAATGGAGAGGTGAGGAGAGAGGTGATTAAAGGTGAGATATTTATGTTGCTTTACAAAAGCAAATAGTGACTAGTACATTTCTATCTTATTTACTAATAATCTAGCTTACTCACATGGTGAGTCATCCCCTTAGAAACCGGCCCCATTAAGTAGCAAGGGGTAATTAGTCTTTGTTGACCAATTAGCTTACTTATATTGACTTATGTTATAACTAGCTTAATTTAATTACTATTCACAAAACAAGGCACATAGTTGTGAAATTTTTGATTTCCCTTTGATTTAGACTTCCTAATGTGATACTAATTAGTACACATGTCAATTTTTTTCAGGGCCGGCCTAGTCAAAATTTTCCCAATATGGTGGTAGATTGCAAAGTTGGCTAGCTGGGTGGAAAGCTAAAACCCTTTCGATGGTAAGAAGAATCACTCTGGTCAAATCCATGGCTGCATCTATACCAATTTATATGTGTAGACGAAGAGCTTCCCCATCGTGATTTGTAAGATAATTGAAGAATGTGTTGTGCTTTTATTTGAGGCCATAAGGAGGAGGAAAAAAGATGCACCTTGTTAGGTGGAATGAGTTTTACAAGCCAGAGATAGTGGGTGGTATGGGGCTCAGGAAATATAAAGAGATGAATCTTGCTTGTCTATCCAAAATGGTTGGGTGTTATGAAGTGAAGAAAGGAAGTTATGGGCATGGATTATTTATAGTAAGTAGAACAATCCTTATTAATGGAGTTTCTTATCTTTGGAGAGGGATCAGATTTTGTGAAAAGGGCATTCTAGAGGAATGCAAATGAAGATTGGGCAATGGAGAGAAAATTGATTTTTGGACGGACAAATGATTATTGAAGAAATAGTCATGCTCTATTGCTACTGGCGATGTAGGGGCTGCTACCTGCTTGGAGCGTAGTGTCTGATTTTATTGGGAAGAGGTAGTGATTGGAAATGACAAGAATTGTAAGATTTGCCTCCCGCCCTTGTCAAAGCAAGATGGTTGGGAAAATAGTCTTTGATAAGGAGAAAGAAGACACAAAAATATGGGGGCTGACCAAGAACGGGATGTTTTCAGTTTCCTTAATGTATTTAAGCTTGGATAACATGAACACTTTGGTGAACCCGATATTCTAAGCTGTCCAGAAGCTAAGAGTTTATGAAAGAATGAAAGTCTTCCTGCGGCTGGTTCAAAAGCAGGGTCTGATGACAAATGTATTGCGTGTTCAAAGAGGTTTGACTGATGATGACAAATACTAGTTGTGCGGGGTGGGTGAATTGGCTTAACATGTGCTCATGGACTGTTTTGTAGCCAGGAAATTATGGAGGAAAATTGTTCTTGATGAGGATGTTGCGATGTTCTTGGGCTAAATTTATAAAGCTGGGTGGAGGAGAAACCGGAATGGTGTGTGCTTTTTTTTGCTCATGCTTGTCACAGCCTATGGAAATGGAAAAATAGTAACATCTTTGAAGATAATGATTAGTGTCATCTTCTTCTAGCGAGTGTTGTATCTTATGCAACCTGGGCAGGGGTGGCGTATACTTCTGTGCGAAAAGACAACACAAGACAAAATTCAAAGATTACTCGATTGAGTCGTTGAGTACCCCTGCTCAAGGTTACATGAAGATTAATGATAGCAAAAAAAGGCGGTGCTGCTATGGTTACTGCTGGTGGTGTTATTAGAGACTGATGTGGTGGTTTTAGGGTCAAGATCATTAGATCAAAGATGTAGAGGTAATCGAAGCTGAGATATAGGGTATGTTGATTGCTTTACAAATAGCATGGTAGTTGGATTATTGTGAAGTGGTGTTGGAAACCAATTCTTTGGCAACGGGTTGACTATATAAAGCATGGGGTAGTCAAATATCATCCTCATTTTGATCTTATAATGGCTTGCAAAAGCTGGTTGTATAGGGAGTGGATGTTGAGCTAAAACACGTTTTTAGGAAGACTAATTCGGCAACAGATTTACTGGCTAGCTATGCATCAATTTTGGACATAGGAAAATTGAGAGATTCATAGCTCCCCTTTTTGTATACAAGAGGCTTTAAGAATGGACAACATGGACATGGTATCTTACAATTATGATGAGAATGAATGAAATAAATTTTCATGTCTCAGCCCCGCGCTTTGGACAAAAAATAAATCAGATGGCCACCCTTCCAATTTTCACAACAGTTACAAAATCAATCACAATTAGGAAAATCGTAAGTACTCATAATAATTTTGCTTAGAAATCATAATAATAATTCAAACTAAGATCCCAAAAGGATAAATAATGGTTTATAAAATTGTTGGAAAGTTATGATTTATGATATGAGTTCATTTGTAGCATTCAGCATTAGAAATAGTGATTTGCATCTATTTTGGTGTCAATCTCACAATTTTTCCTCTATTTAATTCAAAGGCTGTATCCAAATTCTAATCTAACTAACCGCTGTCATTATTTTTCAGTTTCACGGTCACTAAATTTAACTGAGTTAATTAACTCAGTCCATAGAGTTTCTGAAGAGTTATGTTTATTTCATTATTACTAAACCGGACGGCCAGCCTTTTAATTTCATAACAGTTAGAAAATTAATCATAATTAGTAAATTATATTTAGAATATTTTCGTATAGAAATTACAATAATTGCTACAATGATTTAATAAAAATAAAATGGAATTTCGACTGTGGTACGCATGTTAATTTTTTACTCCAATAATTCACAAGGTACATTCACTCACTCACCTCAAACTTTTTAAGAGTTACTCCCTCCGTCCTGAATTGACCGTTTGCTTTATGGCACGTTTTTCCACTTCAATATTAAGCATATAAGATAAAATAATTTTATAAAACTAAATTTTGTAACCTATAGTTTATCATGTAAGAAATCATATGCAAAATTTAAATTTTCAAAATTAATTTATCTTATATGTTAAAAATTGAAGTCAAACACATGTCCAAATAGTAAACAAGACGGTCAATTCAGGACGGAGGGAGTATTTCATTCTTTATTACTACAATCAGATAGTCGACTTTCTGATTTTCATAACGGTCACAATTAATAAAATAGTAATCAGTGTAACGATAAAAGAAGATTATGGTTTATCAATTTTCAAATCTGATTATTCTTAAAAAGTGAAATTTCCGCTGTGGTTCCAGCCTTATTTTCTATTTTTTATTTTACTCTTTAGTCCCAACTTATTGTTCTATTATTGAGACATATTGATTGACTATAATATTTAATATGGTATTATAAAATGTAATTTTTAAAATTTAAGTTTATAAGAGGAGAATTATAAAAGAAAATGAGTTCTTAATATTCTTTCATATTTCTTTTTTTTAATCTTATTTTAAGAACTACATTTATTTTTTAACAATATAAGAGAATCCACATATTAGTTTTAATTTATTTATTTTTCATATATATGGAGTATTATGATTAGAGTAATAATCGATGTGGGCCCATTTTTGGATTGAGTTCTTGTGAAGAACCTCTCATAGATTCTAGATCTCTACCCTCTTTTTTATTTACACATCATATTTTTATTTAAGAAACGATTATTCTAATAGGTTTGTTTAATACCTATTTATTTAAGAATTTTATTTTTATAAAACTATTTTGTATATTAAATTATTTAATAGTATTAAAGTGAAAATCATATGGATAAACAAATAGAACAATAAAAAAGGAGTATGAATTGTCTTTAATTCAATATTATTAAAACAGTTACAATATTAATGACAATTAGTAAAACTGTATAGGATATATTTTATTTGAATTCTAACTCCCATTCCTTTATAAGTGACTTATTTTCCCACGTTTTCAGTTCTCTCCTTTCATATTCCGTTACTTGGGCACAACACTCCTTTCTTCTTCTCTTTTCTTTTTCAATCAGCTATACTCAGCTTTCCTCCTCTCTTTCTCATTATCTTCTCCTATTATCACCCTGCTCAATTACGGTTTTTCATTATCTTTTGAGCAAAGAGTGCTGAAGAAATCAATCAAGGAGTCAACTGAAACACAGAGTTAAATAGTAAGAGAAGCTCCCCTCCATATGATGGATCGGAATAGATTAGGGATACGAAACAGTTCCACTACAACAACAATAACAAAAACCACCATAAATCGATCAGCTTCTTCTTCTTTCTTCATCTCATCATCGTCTTCCTTCAATCCACTACCTCTGCTTCGTCTAGTTCGTATCTACACAACCGATAACGACGCGACAGATTCATCCTCCAGCGACGAAGATGATAACAGTTCATTACAAATACAAAACAATGGTTTCCCATTACGCCGTCGTCACCACAGTACCAAAGTCAGAAAATTCATCAACGAGATACGAATACAATCGAATCCTTCTTGTAATACAATTATTCCTCGCAAGCCCAATAAAAGGCATAGTTCTGCAGCGAAACCATCATCAACATCACTGACGGCGGCGGGAGCGGGAGTATTACAGACGTTTAGTAGCAACAAAAGTGGAGCAATAAAGAAGTACAGAGGTGTGAGACAGAGGAAGTGGGGACGTTGGGCATCGGAAATAAGAGATCCAAAGACTGGTAAACGTGTATGGCTTGGAACATTTGATACAGCTGAAGAAGCTGCGAGGATATACGATACTGCTGCTATTAAGATGAGGGGATCTGATGCGGAGACAAATTTCATACCACCACCACCGGCAACGCGGGTGAAGCCGGTGATTGAGGAAGTGGGTTCCTGTTGTTGTGTTGGGTTAGAGAAACAGGGGAATGATAGTGATGGAAGATTGTGCTCTCCGACGTCAGTGTTGAGGTTTCCGTCCAGTGAGAAAACGGTGATGGATCAAGAAGTAGTGCAGGAGGAAGGATCATTGACTGAAAGGAAGCCGCTGGGTGATGATTTACCTTTGGATAGATTTTACGGATTTGTAAAGGGTGAGGATGAAGGTAGTGTTGATGTAGAGAGGGTGGATTTGTGGGATAATGATTCCGATAATGTGTTTGTGTCGGAAATGGAGAGTTTGATGATGAATTACTTTGGGGAAGTCTGCTGTAGTAGCAGTAGCGCTGCGGCCGGTGGTGGTGGTATTGTGTTGGATGATTTCGATGACTTTTCTGAAGCACTGGATTATCAGTTTGGTGTGTCATGAGATGAGTTTGGAGATTCTAGTAGTAGTACTTCATTATTTAGAACTAGTTAGTTAGTAGGTAGTAATATTGTTTGGTGTTCACTAATCACTTGTCGCTTAGTCACTATCGAATTGGTATGTTTGGGGGAATTAATTGTCGGTTTGACTTTTTCAAGTGTTCCTTTCCTGGGTTTTACTTGCAGCTTACTTTTTCATATCTAATACTAGTATACTACTACTACAATTCAAGTACTGGTCATCACAGAGTGTGGAATTTGAGTTTGGATTTTTTTGGTAGTCATTAGAATAGAAAGGGTGGAGTGGAGGAAATGTGATTTTGGCAGTCATTAGAAAGGGTGATGGAGGTAGTTACGTCATTTACATACCTTTTTTTTAGCATTTGAAAGTTGATTGGGTTCCAAACAATATATTATTGGAACAGAATAAAAATAACTCACATAAGAGTTAAAACAGAAATCACCTAAGAGATATACATGGATATGTGGAATGTAGGGGTGTTCATGGAAAATCGGAATTGTCAAACTGGAACCGGTGAAATCGAAACCGAAAATCTGGATAACCGAAATGGTTTGCCGGTTCGGTTAATCGTTTAATTTTCCGGTTCTGATTACTGATTTTAGGGAATCTAGTTAATTAGAAAAATTGTTTAACCTTTTGATTTTTTTAGTATAAGTGTAAAATATACGGTTAATTATTAGATTTACCAAAATAAATGTACAATTATAAGTTAATGTTTAAAGTATATAAAATCAATAAAATCTTACAAAATCGACAGTAAACAAGTTTAATATGCACTAAAACCAGTAAAACCAAATATTGTTTAATAATTAAAAGAAAAAAACACATAAATCTATATCATTTTGGTTAACCGTTAAACCGGTAAAATTGTACTGAAACCGATTAACCGCTTCTAATTTTCTAAATAAATCAATTACGGTTATGAAATTAGCCTAGTTAACCGAAAAGTCGATTAATGGTTATGAACACCCCTAATGGAATTTCTTTCGAAGTGGGGTAGGAGATGTTGGCTCAATTTTCATGTCAAATTGAACAAATGGGGGCAGAAATCCACTTTGCAAATTTTGCTCAATCGTTACTTTGTTCAATAGTACTATTTAATTCATCAAAGGTTTTATTTTCTATTATTTTCAGTTTGCAGCACGTTTCGTTTCCTCTCCTCTTCCTTCCACAAGAAGACGACAACATGATAGCCACATCGACAGCAATACATAGGGTATGGAATTTTGTCGTTAGATTTGATTGAGGTGGGTGTCACCTGTGATGTGAGACTCCTAGGGAAAAAGGACGGTTTTGAATAATTACACTTACAAAGGGTTTTACAATATTTTAGGAAATTTTTTTTTTGAATAAGCAATTAATATTTTAGGAAAATTGACTAAAACATTTGTTAATACATAAAATACTACAGCTTTTTAAAAAAAATTGGATACCACAAAAAAAATTAATTCACTAAATATCATAAATTACTAACCCAAAATTTTTTAAGATAAAACTACCCCTACTTATAATAAACATATATACTACATAAATATTATTAATTCACAAAAGACCATAAAAATAAATAAAATATATATTAAAAATAGTAAAAAATAATAAAAACCTAAATTTATTATTTTATTGGTTAACATTTTTTTTAAAAAAAACCACATATATAATTAAAAAATTTCAAAAATACTATATATCATTGAAAAGTTAAAAAACTTTATTAAAAAGTAAAAAAAAGTTAAGAGAGTAATAATTTAAATTTTTTATAATATATTACTCAAATTATTTTTAGTAATGTAAAATTGTAAAAAATTACATTTATATAAAGTAAAATTATATAAAATTAAATTATCATTCTCTTTATTGTTTTTATTTTTTTAATCAAAATTGTGATTTCTCTAATATATTATACTTTTTATAATTCATTAGAGATTTTATTATTATATATGATATTTTTGGTTTTTTACAATTTTAACCCTTATATGAAAAAATTAGTTACTTTTTCAACATATGTTTATTAATTTTTGTTTTGAATTAAAATATATAAAATGATATATAAAAAATGTAGATTATAATACGCTTATCAACTGTTTTAATTTTTGGTCAAATTATTTTAATTTTATATAATCTATAATATTTTATATAATAACACTTTATATATACTTAATTCAAAAATATAAAAAAAATTATTAAATATATTTTTTAAAAGTAAGTAACAAAATTTAACTTTTTCTAGGTTGAAATTGAAAACATAAAAAAGACCATATAAATATATAATAAAAAAATCTCTAAAATATATGTAAGAATAATAAAAGGTATATTAAATAGTAGAAAAGTCACAAATTTGATTAAAAATAGATAAAAATGGTAAAGAGAATGATAATTTAGTTTTTTATAATCAATAATTATATAAATTTAATTCTTTATAATAATATTTATATTATTAAAATTATTATAGTAAAAATATATTAAAATTTTTGAATTATTACTTGGTATTTTTAATTTTTATACTTTTTATGAATTTTATAACTCCCTCCGTTCTGAATTGATCGTCCTGTTTACTTTTTTTTTGGAATAAAGAGATGTGTTATATATATATATATATATATATATATATATATATATATATATAATATATATATATATATATATATATATATATATCAAAAACTATAATTAGCGTCGCATTAGATACATAGAAGCCCTATATATCTGTTTACTTTATGACACGTTTTTCCACTTCAACATTAAACATATAAGATATAAAATAATTTTATAAAACTAAATTTTATAATATATAGTTTATCATATAAGGAATCATATGCAAAACTTAAATTTTCAAAATTATTTTATCTTATATGTTAAATATTGAAGTCAAACGACATATCCAAATAGTAACAAGGACGGTCAATTCTGGATGGAGGTAGTATTATAATTATACATTTGATAATTTTAATTTTACAAACTTTCAACCAAAATAAAAACCTATAATTATTTTTTATTGTTTTTAATATATTATAAAAAAATGTTGTGATATCTTGTGAATTAAAAATATTTATGTGGTATTGTGTGAATTACGTTTATTACTCCCTCCGTCCTGAATTGACCGTCTTGTCCACTATTTGGACGTGTCGTTTGACTTCAATATTTAATATGTAAGATAAAATAATTTTTAAAATTTGAGTTTTGTAAATGATTCGTCACATGATAAACTATATGTTACACTGTTTCGTTTTATAAAATTATTTTATCTTATATGTTAAAATTGAAGTGGAAAAACGTGTCATAAAGCAAAGGAGACGGTCAATTCAGGACGGAGGGAGTAACAAGTAGGGGTATTTTGGTCTTAAAAGGTTTTGGGTAAGTAATTTGTGGTATCTGATTAATTAAAATTATTTTTTATAATATATGAAAATATTTTTTAAAACTGTGGTATTTTGAGAATTAACAAACTTTTTAGTGGTATCCCGTAAATTTTACTTAATATTTTTTTGGAAAATTTTATGAAATGACACTATATTTTTCTGTTAACTCATGATATATCCCAAAAATTTTTGTAAATATCCAATAAATACCACTATGCTACTGATCACATTAAAAAAAGATAAAAATATTTCTCTAATTAATAAAGTACTTTTAAAGTTTACAATATGATTAAAGTGTTGAAAAATTCACTATAATTCACGCTGAAAAAATGTAGTAACAAATTAATAAAAATTGAAAAGTTAAAAAATTATGCTAGAATATCATAAAATATGAAAAACGTAAGCATGTCTTAGATTCTTTTTAAGTTATTCAATACCATACAAAAGTATATTGTTTTAAAGACATAAATTATCTCAATTTTTCTATTAATTTATAACAATTAAGTATTATAATTTATACCAATTAAGTATTATAATTGTTAACATACATTTTATAAATTGTTATTTCCTACCAATTATATTATTTATTCATAATAAATTATTTTATATTTTAAACTTATATTTAGAAAAATATTATGTCATAAAGTTATCTTTGACAGAATATAAATCTTTAAATAATTTTTGTGAATATAAATTAAAATATATATTATTCTTTATTTTGATAATTAATTTATATTTTTGAAAAATTGTAATTTTTTATTTATTCATAAAAAACTGTTTATATTTTTAGCTAATAATAAGATAATTGTTTTTTAATGTTTGTTCTGTTTTACAGAAAATTTTATGACATAATATTTTATTATCTACAAAATATTATATTATAAAGTTATCTAAAAAATAAAAATAATTTTCTAAATATTATTTTAAATATATAATATATTTTTATTTTGAATAAATAATTTTAATTTATGAAAAAATTTAATTTATAATCGTATGTCATAAATTATTATGGTACTTAATTGGTAGAAAATTTGGTATAAATTATGCGTTTAAAACTTAATATTTTTCATGGTACTGTATAATTTTAAAAAATGTAAGAAATATATTTTTCAATATTTTATGATTTTTTTTCTCAATTTTGTATAATAATTTGAAATTTTTATCTAATGTATTTTTATAATATTTTGAATTTTTTATGAATTTTAATCAATCATTTAATATTTAGAGGTATTTGTGAACTTTAAAAGTACTTATACTAAGTAGTACGGATATTTTTATCTTTTCTACCTCTAGTCAATGATATAATGATATTTCATGAACACATTTTGTAATTATTTTTTATATTTCATGATTTAACTAAAAATAAAATGACATTTAATAAGATTTCCCATATTATTTTCATAAACGCGCGGCACGCATGCGGTTTTTTTTTTTTTCTTGAAGTAACGCATGCGGAAAATTGAAATCGTTAGGTCGACGAACAAAACTGAAGTAGCAATCGGTCAAGGACACCTTGTTTTTAATTGTTAACGTTACCATTAATAACGTTTAATCTTGTTGTTATAAATTTTGTAGTTCTATAAAGATATGTAAAAACTTCAGTGACTTGTGGTCATGAATGTATAAATTTGTCATTCCATGAGCTATGGTCATGGACAACACAAGGTAAGATGTACAGTTTTTAGTGGATTCTTAACACATGTATGACGTAAGGATAGGAGCTCCCACCATTTGTATAATAAAAAAAAGGCCTGTTGCGTATATTAGCACTGGTATAAAAGCTTATGATGAAAAAGTGGAAATGACAAAAGAGGAATTGCGGTGAGTAAATAGAGAGACTTAATTAGATTTGTCAAAATTTGTCTCAACAAGGAAACCCGTTGGTTTAACACGAACCCGAAACGTGATCGAAACCGAAAATATTAAAATATAATAAATCTGAAATTTAATTGGATTAAATCCAAAATGACCTGAAGCTGAAATGACCTGAAATTTTATAACCTGAAACTCACGTGAATCCGAAATGACATGAAATAATAGTAATGAAAATTTAGTCAAACTCCAATAACATGAAATAATAGTGACCCTGAATTGTCTTGAACATGAATGACTTGAATAAATATAATAAAAACCTTGATTTAACCTTATTATATCCTAATAAAATTTCAGAATACGCATTGTATTGACTTTTTTTGTGATCTATGTGTAGTATATTATTATAGATTTTAGGTATATAATTATTTAATAATTTATTAACAAAAATTCTAATCATGACCCGAAATAACTGAAACCCGATTCTATCTGACACTGTTACAATCCGAACCCGATTTACCCGAACCCGAGACGTCCCGAAAATTTAATAACCCGAATAGATTTGGCCCAAAACCTGAACGGAGAACCCGTTTGACAGGCAGGGGCGGATGCAAGGGGGATCACGTGGGGTCACGTGACCCCACGTTTTTCTAAGAATGCAGAGATTCCTATATGTATAATAATTAGATTTTATATGTATATAGTAGTGACCCCATATATTAGAGAGTTGTTGGTGGTGTAGTGGTAAGGGATTAAAATATTGAGTGAGTTATCCTGGGTTCAAATCCAACTATGATCAAATATGTTATAATTTTTTTTTCTTCGAAGAATTAGTGACCCCATATAATTCACATCCTGGCTCCGCCCGGTATAGTCTTAATATCACCGCATAACCATTTGAACCGCATGTCTCCTCTCTAGCATTTACTAATGTAATTTTCCTGGGTATATATAGAGATTTAAATCCTTAGCAAAGGCATTATGAATAAGTTGCAAACCAACGCCGTTCAAACCTACCAAACGAGTGCATCAAGAGATGAAGATTATGTGACGGACTGTTATTTTCCGTCATACGACGGAATTCATTCATCTTCTATTTTTTATACGGTAGGGAAGTGTCAGTCACGTTTTTTTATATAGTAGTGAAGTGTCAGCCATGTATGTATATCCTATGTATCACTATTAGGGTGCGTTCGCTTCAGGGTAATCCACAAAGGGAAACAGAATGATTCCCTTTGTGGTTGTTTGTTTTGTATTTTATTTGATTCTGTTTCTCTCACTTTTAGTTTTGAAAACCCCCATATCCCTTTGTGATTCCCCCAAAATTCGAGGGAAAGGGATTCCCTTTCCTCCCTCTTACCAGAATCTTCATCTTTTACATAAACAAATATTAAAATATATGGTATATAATCTATATAAATACTAATATATGATACATAGTTTTTATAAACATTAATCTAATAGAATATAAATATATTTATTTATAATTTATATAAATATAAATATGAATATGATATAATATATATAAATATAATATAATATAAGTATGGTATGAATTGAGTATGAGTTAAATATATCAATTATAATTTAAAATAAATATTAATGTATAATTTATAATAATATTAATATAAATTATTCATATTGAAAAATAAACAAATACTATATTATTATTATAATTTAACTACAATAAAATTCTAAAATAAAATATATATTTTTAATTAATTAATAATATTAATATATAATCATTTATCATATGAGTTGTATTTAAATAAATATGAACAACCATGATATATATATTATAATATTAATAAAACTATTTTCTTAAAATGCTATAAGATAAAAATATTTATATATATATTGTTTATAAAGTTAAAAATATATTCTCCCTCCGTCCTGAATTGACCGTCCTGTTGCTTTATGGCACGTTTTTCCACTTCAATATTAAGCATATAAGATAATATTTATAAAACTATTTTTATAACATATAGTTTATCATGTAAGGATTCATATGCAAAACTTAAATTTTCAAAATTAATTTATTTTATATGTTAAAAATTGAAGTCAAACGACATGTCAAATAGTAAACAGGACGGTCAATTCAGGACGGAGGGAGTATATTATATCATATACTCCCTCCGTCCCATTCACTTTGTCCACTTTACTATTTGAGCTTGTCGTTTGACTTCAATATTTAACATGTAAAATAATATATTTTTATAATTTTTTTATAATGGAACCCTTATGTGAAAAACTATATATTGTAAAAAATATTTTTTTAAAATTATTTTATCTTATATATTTATATTGAAGTGGAAAAACGTGCCAAAAGCAAATGAGACACTTATGACGGGACGGAGGTAGTATGAAAAATATATATTATTTACAATTTAATTAAACATTTTAAATAATAATATTATTATTATTTAAAATTTAAATACCATAAAACTAAAAAGTATTAATATATAGTTATATATAGTTTACATAAATATTTATTTATATTATCTACCGTTTGAATAAATATTACTTTATAATATATATTAATAAATATTATTTATAACTTAGATACTATAAAATTAAAAAAATATATTATATATATAGAATTTTTTTAAAAATTATATACTATATTATAAATCTTAATATATATTGTATATATAATCTATATAAATATTAATATATATCATTTACAATTTAAAAACTATTTATATATGCTATATAATTTATATAGATATTAGTATATGTCACATAAAAATTAGATAAATACTAATATACATTATTCATTATGTAATTAATATTAACACTTCTCTGGTTGGAACCAAACAACAACAAAGACAATCATTAAGAATTATATTCCGTTTCCGTGTTAGAATCAAACAGACTTCTTGATTCGGGGGAATCCCTTTCCTTTCCTTTCCATTCCCTTTCCTGATTCCATTCCGTTTCCTCACCCCGAAGTGAACGCACCCTTAATACTTTTGTTTGTCATTGGATATCTCATCTTTTAATAAAGTTTGTTTTTGTTTTTCATTTTGAAAATATTAGTATGTAATTTTTATTAATAAATAATTCACAAATTATATAAAATAATTACTTGACGATATTCATGTATGATTATTAAACATTATTTATTTAAATTGATAATATTTATTGATTAATATATATCCCGATTGATTTTTTTTTATAAAAGTTGAATTAATACAAAAACACCTAGTTAAATATTTATATTTTGTAAAGAAAAAAACTGAAATAACATCACTATTGTATTATAGTTTTCTAGTCTTGATACATATATATGTAAAAAATGGAGTATAACAATTCAAAATACACCAATCAATTGATTAAAATTAAGAAAATTGCTAATATAAAAAATACCAAGCTAATATCTATGTTATTGTCAAAATAAAAAAAGTGATGTATAATATTTTTAAAAATATTGCATGTTCATTTTTTAACCTTCATGTTATAAGTTATTGAGTAGTGCATATATAAAATCAAAATTAATAAATACGTAAAGTCGACTCCTACAATTCAGTTTATGTAATATACTAGAATGTTATGTATAATCATGATGTGGAAACGTTTATATAAAAACGTGGAAACGTTTATATAAACTCGTGGATACGTTTATATAAACTCGTGGATACATTTATGCATAACAGCGGAAACATTATACTTGATTGTGGCGTGGAAATATGTCGTAGAAACGTTATATTTAATTGTGGCATAGAATTTATAATTGTGTAAACGTGTATCTGTTATCATGGCATGTAAACGTTTATATATAAATCGTGGAAACGTATTATGGCATGAAAACATTCATATATAATTATTGAATTGTTTAGATGTAATCAAGCCATGGAAACGTTTATATAATCATGGAATCACAGACACGGGGAACCGTTTAAATAAAAATCTGGAAACGTATGTATAACAACGTGGAAATGTTTAAATAAAAAGGTGGAAACGTTACATAATTGTGTCATAGAAACATCATATATAATTATAAAAATACTTATATATAATCTTGCAGTGGAACATTTATATGCAATCGTGGTGTGGAAACGTTATAGATAATCATGGAATTGTAGAAACGTTAGAAACGTTTAAATAAACACGTGGAACATTGATCTGAATTTGTCGACACCTTATGTAAAACGTT
This sequence comes from Limonium bicolor, assembly GCA_023374045.1. NCBI lineage: Eukaryota > Viridiplantae > Streptophyta > Magnoliopsida > Caryophyllales > Plumbaginaceae > Limonium > Limonium bicolor. The sequence goes on along the minus strand of CM041776.1, from coordinate 312,051,096 downwards.
GGAAACGTTATTTATAATTGCGATGTAGAAATCTATCGAGTCAGTGACGACAATACAAAGTATAGAACGACCTCAAAATAGATTAACCTACACTACACAACATAAAAAATGTAGAACTAATGCCAAAAAGATTACTCTATCCCCAAACACCCTAAAAACCACCCTAGAAATGCTAAAAACGTCGAAGGGTTTGTAGTGTAGGGTTTAGGGTCTAACGACCTCTAATTCACTTTTTTAACAACTTTGGATTCACCTTTTTAACAACTTTGGATTCACTTTTTAACAACCTTTGATTCACTTTTCGCAAAGTTAAGATTCATTGTGAATCTTAAAACATACGTACATACAAAAAATTTAAAATTTATCAAAACATACTCATGTTGGATATTATTGAGAAGATCTCGGATTATGATGAACAATGATATAAAATTTATGTTATTTTGACTTATATATAATAAGATGCAACTTTTTAAAATTTTACAAAGGATAAAGTAAAATGACAAAATAAGTGAAACACCATCCGAGGTTCAAAATTTCCATAAGAAAATATAACATTATTTAACTAGTCTAATAAAATAGTAATTCATAATTTTGTCAAACACTAATATAACCAGAAATAGTTATATGGATATACTTTTATTTTAAAGAACTATACTTAAAATATACATATTTATAAATAGTTATTATATATGTATGTACATAATGAAAAAATATACTTAACGTACATAGTTATATATATATATTTAATTCTACTGTAAATATAAAACAACCGTATACAAATTATAGCAATTTACTTGTATTAAAATAACTCTATAGTTATAGTGATAATTTTTTCTAAGGTCAATCACTCCGAAATGAATATAAATTTTTAGATTATTTTCCACCTCATTATTGTCGGCGTCAATCTACTCATTTCAAATTGATCACATACTCCCCATCATCGGACGGTGTGAATTCTTTCTGTTTGGGACAGAAATCTATGGTCCGTCACAAAAGCACCGCCGCATCAAGATCTTCATTGTTAGCAAAACCAAAAGCAACATTAAGAAGAAGAAAATCGACATGCTGATGATTCCATCTCGTACCTACTGCCCATCACAAACAGCAATGAATATCTTAACCAAAATTAATGAAAAACTCAACTAAAATAAAAATAGCTTAACAATGTGAAACACACTCATTCTCCTTGAAAAAGAAAGTGAAACATTGGATGCACTAATCCGTTTTACAAAGGAAAGACAAGAGATTAAAAAACATCGGTGAACTAATTATGAAACTACCAATAAAAATCAGATAGTAATACAAATAAGTGAGCTTTGGGTTAGACGATCACATAATAAATAAAGGAGGGAACAAGGATTAAGGTACCATCTTTAAAACGAAAGATATGAGCAGTAAGGAAAAAGGTTATAAGATTGGAAAGAAGGATATTAAGTCTCATTAGCTTAGGACGTATCAAGAAGTCTATGAAGGATAAAGTGTAAGCATACATGGTCTTGATGTTTCTGCAAATGAATTAGTATAGTAAGTGTAGCAAAATTGGTCAACCAACCATATATAGGAACAATAAAAGTGAATTTCTTAGTTACGGTTAGGGTTGCCCAAAAAAGTCCGAAACCGCGGTATCCGAAACCGAAGTGAACCATATCTGTTTTTAGGTTAACTGTACTAGTTCTTGTGGTATGGTTAACCGAACCGTGTAAATTGACCGGTTTCGGTAACGGTATTGAATTTTTCATAACGGTTAACCGCTCGGTTAATCGTGGTTAACCGATTATATAAATAATGAAAAACTTCAAATATTAATGTTCACCTTATATAATAATTAATGTTAGCTATTGAGGGAATATAATTATATTTTTTTGTTACATATGTTTGATTTGTCACTCATGATGATTTAAGTGAATGATCAATGTTGTACAATAATATTAGTGGTATCAGTCTCACCAAATAAAAAAGTTATACGACTACAAGGTTAACCGAAAACCGAACTAAAGGTTAACCGGTCTAAACAGGATGGTAATGAAGTTGGATTTTAGAAAACCGTTAAGCGAATCCGATTAACCGATTTAAATGAAATGGTAACGGTATTGAATTTTAGAAAATCGAAGACCCGGTTAACCGAAAGCGGTAAACCGAATAGGGAGGTTAACCTATCGTGGACAGCCCTTTTATGGTTAGGTTAATTTTGTTTTTCAGGATAACTAATTGTGTCACTAGTTTTTTTGGCCCGTCTCAATCATCTCTAATAATTTTCGAGTACAAATTTAAGGGGGCGTTTGTTTCAAGCGGGGAAACAGAATGGATTCAAGGAAGAGAATAGAGAGGAATGGAAAGGAATTCCCTTTGATTTTCCCGGTTGTTTGTTTGACCGGTTTCGGTAACAGTATTGAATTTTTCATAACAGCTAACCGCTCGCTCCCCGCTGTTTTGTAGCTATTTTGCAGCATATTTGATAGTTGTTTTGTGCTCGCATATTATTTTACCTTTTAAAACAATATTTTGTCAAAAAATAAATAAATTAACTACTAACAAATGTTATAAGATAAGTAATTTGGTACCACCAAAGGTCTGTATACATATTTGTAGCTATTTTGAAAACTGTTGTTTTGCAATGTGGAATTTTTGCAGCATTAGTTAGTTAAGCTAGTTACGTGCCGTGCGTTTACCATTTTCAGTACTACAATATTATTTTACAGTTTAAACAATATTTTGTCAAAACGAACAAATGTTATAAGATAAGTAATTTGATACCACCAAAGGTCCGCACATACCCAAATCTTGATAAACATAGTACAACAAAAGTAAATATACATAATCTACTATTTGATCAAAATTGAATGTCTAATATTAGCATAAATAGCATCAGCTCTAATCACGCAGATTCGTCATGCATATGGATCAGCTATCTCATCCGGATCATCTTTCATGACGTGCCCCTCTTCTACAACATCAGAAGAACTGGTTTCTCCTCCTCCGAGTTCTACTTATTCGGGACATGTTGAGTTGCTTGAGTCTGCTTTGTTCAACATCATGTAGTTGTGCAACACGAACACACTAACAATATGACTCCGGCCATTATCAAATCGTAAAACGGGACCATAGCCAGTATTTTTTATTTTTTCTTTACCACTCCATAACATCTTTAAATGACGCTCCTTAGCGATAGTGTGCTCAGTTGAAGTACTCCTTTTTTGGATGTAGGTCACAATCCTCTAAACTGTGTGGGGGTGGTACGTCCCAATGAAATATAGTGTCATTACACCATTACGGTTTACGTATCCTTCGTCCCCTGAGTAATATTTTCGTGTTATCTGCAATTACTGTTAGTCATCAGTAAACAAAAGTATCAAACACTTGTTATACATACATTCAATCACATTTAAAACTGTTATACCAGCTGGTGGTTCGAGAAAGTTTAATTTGAGATTGGATCATGTGTCATAAAGAACGTGTACATTATGCATCGATTCCTCACATTCAATAACGACGTAAGTGAATAATATGTTGAAGTCACACACCTCTAGCATATTCATTATAGGGATATCCCTAGTACCATGGTACTCCAACTGTAGCAGGGGAACACCAACATAATTTATCTGGGCATCTGCGAAGCGGTATGATGCACAAAATCGGTCCCCTCAGTCAATCATCACAGTCCCAGACGCAGAAACGAATTAAAAGCATAGACGAAAAGGGAAATTGCTCTCTCACTGATGCGGTGCGGTTCAGCGGTTCATAAGGAGGCAGAAATTGCTGGTTTCAAAGAGAAAAAAATGGAACAAATAGAATCACAGACGAACCAACAAAAATTGGTCATTATTTATCGTTTAACACTCTTCTTTACTGTGCAAAGTTTTTTCTAATGTCGTACCAAATAAATTTCATCAATAATATCTTCACTAAAACAAACTAATACTCCATCTGTTTTGACCGTCTTAATTTATGATACGTTTTAAAATATTAAGCATATAAGATAAAATAATTTCATTAAATTAAATTTTGTAATATTTAGTTAATCATGTAAGGAATCATTTACAAAATTTAAATTTTTAAAATTATTTTATCTTATATATTAAATATTAAAGTCAAATGACATATACAAATAAGTAAACAAAACGGTCAATTTAGGACGGAGGGAGTAATATTGATACGCACAGTCAATAAACTAGAGGATTTTTATTCGTGAGTTAATGGCACATGTGTTAGGGATCAGCAAACAAACCCACCAGAAATTAGATCATAGACCTATTCTTACTCACTTCTTTCGATATCAGAAAAGGAAAAGAAATATTTTCAGATTCGAATCTGCTTGGTTAAAGGAAGATAAGTGTGCTAGTATTGTCTCTGAAGTGTGGGGTGTGACAGATAAGAATCTGGAGCAGAAGATTGCTGATTGTGCTAAAGCCCTTGTGAGGTGGAAAGATGGTCTTATAAAAAAATTCAGTGGAAAATAAAAAAAAAAGAAAGATGAACTTTCGCTTCTGAGTCAGGCTTATGATTCCTCTTGGGCTATCAGTAACAGAAAAAGAATCCTAGTTGATATCGAGTTGCTATCTTTCAAGCTAGAAGATTGGTGGAAGCAGAGAGCCAAAATTCAATGGGTGAAGGAAGGTGATAGGAATACTAGATTTTTCCATGACTGAGCTACAACTAAAAGGAGAAGAAACTGCATCTTTGGTCTGCTTGATCAGAACAATGAAATGAAGTATGACTGGAATAGTATGGATCAGATTGCTAGACAGTACTTCATGAAGCTCTTTCAGTCTACTAATGCTGTTACAGATGACAGATTTTTGGAAGCCGTTAAGGGTAGACTTACAGAAAATCATATTTCTACTCTTCAGTCTCCTTACAGTAGCCTAGAAGTTGTAGCAGCTATGAAAGAGCTAGGTGGTGACAAGTCTCCGGGCCCTGATGGATTTAATGGGCATTTTTTCAAGTCTCTTTGGGGAGTGGTGGGCAAGCAGGTTGTTGATACGGTCCTCTCCTTCTTACAAGGTAATCCCATCTCTGAATTGATGAATCAGTTTTACATTACTTTAATTCCTAAAATTAAAGGGGTTGTTAATATCTCAGAATTTAGACCAATTTCGCTATGCAAATTTGTATATAAAATTGTGTCTAAAGTTCTAGCCAACAGAATCAGAGACTTTCTTCCAGAGATTATTTCTCCTAATCAGTCAGGTTTTGTTAGAGGAAGGCTCATCACAGATAATATAATCATCTCTGGTGAGATCATGCATAAGCTAGCTAAGAGTAAAGCTAAGATTAAGGGTGAATTTGCTCTTAAACTGGATTTAAGTAAGGCTTACGATAGAGTGGAGTGGAGATTTATCAAGGAGGTCCTCCTGGCCATGGTTTTCCCTGAGAGCTGGCTTATTCCTGCGATTAACTGCTTTACCTCTACCAGTTGCTCTGTGCTTGTTAATGGAGTTCCAGGAGCTTTCTTTAAACCTTCCAGGGGTATAAAACAGGGGACCTCTTATCCCCTTATCTTTTTATCTTAGCCCAAGAAGCTCTTTTTAGTTTCCTTATTAGATCAGAATCAGAAGGAAAGCTCCAGGGTATCAAATTGTCTGTTACTGGCCCTAGTATTAATCATTTGGCTTTTGCTGATGATATACTGATTTGTGGAAAGTGTTCAGATAAAAATGCAACCTTTCTGAAAGATTCTCTCAATGCCTTTCTTGCTTCTTCAGGCCATGTCATCAACAACCAGAAATCAGATATTGTTTTTAGCAGAAAACTGAATACTCATAGCAAAACCCAAATCTGTAACATTTTAGGATTTGGTGAGACCAAAACTTTTCAGAAGTACCTTGGTCTTCCAAGTGGGATGGGGAGGAATAGAATTGACATTTTCAATTATATTGTGTATTCTATTAAGAAGACGGTGGCCAGTTAGGGGAGACCAATGTCCCAAGCTGGTAGGTCTGTTCTGGTGGCCAGTGTGCTCCAGTCTATCCCAGCCTATCCGATGTCTCTTTTCCTTTTTCCTAAAGGAATTATAGAAAAAATTAACTCTTGTTTAGCATCCTTCTGGTGGGGAGGGAATTTGGATAAAAGAGTTTACACTGGCTGAAGTGGGAAGAAGTGTGCAAGAGCAGGGAGCAGGGGGGTGTGGGATTCAGATCTGCTGAATCTTTTAATAAGGCTTTACTTGCTAAGCAGGCTTGGTTTATTTTGACAGAGCCTAATTCTCTTGTTTCTAAGACTCTTAAAGGCATCTATTTTCCTAAAGTCCACTTGCTTCATTCGAAGAGGAGAAAGTATGCCAGTCCCATCTGGAATTCTATCAGTTCCAGTTTGGAACTCCTCAAAAAAGGAATTAGAAAGAAGATTGGGGATGGTAAGGACACATGTATGTGGGAGGACCCTTGGATTCCAAGAGCCTTTTCCTTTAAACCTTTTACCCCTAAACCTGTTGGGTCTGAGAGTATCACGGTGGATAAGTTTATGTTACAGAATGTTAATGACTGGAATGTGGATTTGTTGAGACAACAGATGTGGGATATTGACATAGAAGAAATCAAAAAAATCAAATTCACAAAACAAGATCCAGATAGATGGATCTGGCATAATTCGAAAGATGGTTTGTTTACTGTTAAGTCAGCCTATCTGCTTGATCAGACAGTCTCCTCGACTCACAGACCCTCTTCCAGTTTCTTGTCTAATTCTCTCAGTAGGAGAATTAACTCCCTTCACTGTAGTCCTAGAGTTAAACTGCTACATTGGAAATTCATGAAGAACATAGTCCCGTGTGTGGCTAATCTTGCTAAGAGACTTGGAGGTTCTCCTCTCTGTTGTTTTGTTCTAAGATCGATACCATGTTCCATTGTTTTTTTGGATGTGTCATGGTGAAAGACCAATGGGAAGGACTACTAGATATTCCTGAGGAGCAGGACATTGAGGAGAATAATATACAGGACAATATATTCTCGAAGGCTAGCAACTGGTCTAATGAGAAACTTGGGAGAATTATTAATGTTATGTGGGTTGTTTATGATGCTAAAAATATAGTCAGACATAACCCTCACTTGTCTTGGTTATCTTTATTGGATTCTAACCATGCTTTTACTAAAGCTTACAAACTTGGTTTGGATAATAGTACCCCTATTAATCAAACTAAGTATTGTTGGTCTCCTCCGGTGCAGGATGTGCTCAAGATCAATTGTGGAGGTAGTAAGAAAAGGGGCTGCATTATTATGTTAGCAGGATCTATAAGACAATCAGATGGAGATATTCTGATGGCCTTTAACAAAAAAATGGGATCGAAGTGTTCCCACACTGCAGCTGAGATACAAGGAATTGTCTTTGCTCTGAAATGGGTTATTGAAGCCGGTCACTCCAATGTGGAAATCGATATCAGAAGTCGAGAGATTTATCTCTTCTTGAAGAATAGGCCAGATCTGCAACCAGGATATGTGGCTACTGAGATTTGGGAACAATTAGTCTGTTTAACTAAGATGTGTAATATTAGTAGGTTGGTTTATGATGATTCTGAATCAAACTTTCCTACCTTGTTAATCTCCCTTTTGTTTAATAGTTTTGTCTTCTTCAAGCAATGGTTGGGAGACAATATTTCCTATAAGATAGTTAAGGCTTGTAAGTTCGATTTGGATCCACTTTTGATGAATGAAGTAGTATCAAGTTTTAATCAAAAAAAAAACCCACCACATATTCCATGTGATTCCGACGCCCTCTCCTTCATTAGTGGTGGTTACCAACCGCAGATTGCTGTGGCTCTAGGCTCCTGCCAACTCCAACCAACTGTAAAGAGAGCGCAAGCAGGTGGGGTTTGGTTAGTTTTCTTTCAAACAGCTCAGCTCCACCCACACTTCACTCATCAGATAGGGCCACAGAACAGAATCATTCTCTCTTTTCCTTACTTTTCCCTTTCACGAAATCAAGTTAGGCTACAAACTTCACTCTAAAGCAATCCAAACAGGCAAAAAGAAAGAAACACATTCTACTAAAAGAATGAAAGTACTACAATTGGAAAGAAAAAGAGAGGAGACAACAAAGAGAAAGGAAAAGAAGTTGCTAGTATTGATTATTAACTAGTGTCTGAATCCATAATGGAAGCAAAATCTCTGTTCCCTCCCCCTAATTCTCCTGATTTGATGGGATATTAATCTTTTGATCTCCTCCTCCACTTTCCTCACAACATCCCGTCTTGTCATTCGTGGTTAATTTCCTTTTCTTCCATTGGAATGATGGAGTTGAACCACAAAGATAGCAATCTCGAGTTCCTGATTGGAAGTGCATGGGACCTGCACGATCGAATCAATACAGAAGTAATCAATCACAATAAAACCTCTACATGTTGTCCATGTCGTGTTCGCGGACAATGTACCACTTCCTGTTGCTGTTGTTGGAATGCCTGTGTTTCTCCAGGGAACAACAAGTCATTATTAGCTGGTGAGGCGGACGAAACCTTCTTTCTTACATCATTAATCGGGATCAGAGACTCCATAAGAGATGTCGGAAACATGCTTTCTTCTTTACAGGTATACGCACCCCAGCCCTTGCCCCACAACATTCAATTGTTCTTCCAATTCTTCACTGTACTCTCTCTCAATCTCCACTTCAACGTGATTCTTTTTTTTTAATTGAATAATTAATAGAGGCTAAGTTTGAGGCAGACCTTGCGAAGGGAGGAAGCGATCGCACGGCTTGAAGAGAGTAGGTTGAAGCTAATGGAACTGGTGAAACGACATCGATCAGTAGAAACAAAGAGGATCGGAGCTTCTTCTCTTCTAATAGAGGATCTGAGCATGTCTTTCGACCAGGACCTGAAAAGGATAGGAAACGTTGCGGTCGCGACCGATCAAATCAGCAGTGGCAGGTGGAAGAGTGAGGTGGTGATAGTAAAACATCCGACACTTATTGGCTGGCTGATCCGTGACGCGATCGTCAATCCGTTCCTTCGATGGAAGACGAAGAAGGCGGCCGCGACAGCAGCATTGTGGATCTCCGCGGCAGCGACGGCCGCGAGACTGGTGGTACTGCAGTACTGTTCAGACGGCGTTACGTGTTTGAAAGTAGGGAAGAGGAAACCGGGCATCAGAGGAAACGGATATTTGCCAAGCCCAAGAGTGGGAATTAGAGGCGCCACAAGGACTCTGGATGTGATTCGAGGAAGAGGATGACTGAATAATAAACAAACTTTCCCTTTTTCTTTTTTCGGTTTACATAAAATTTCTCTTTTTACTCAACTCGGACGTTCATTCATCCGAGTTCCCGTAATTTAAGATATTGTGCTTTCTTCAAAAAATTACTATTTAGCTTATATTAGATAAAAAAGATTTAAAATTTAAGTTTTTTAAATGATTCCTTACATGATAAACTATATATTACAAAACATAGTTTTATGAATTTTATTTTATCTTATATATTTAATATTAAAGTGGAAAAATATGTCATAAAGTAAACAAGACAGTCAATTCAGGAAAGAGGGTGTATATAAATGCACATTCATCCTTCACTATCTCTCCACCTCATTTCAAGATCTCACATCTCTCTCTCTCTAGAATTGTCTCTAACATCTCTTTAGAAGGGTGAGCGATAGCTGTACTCAGAGTTTCTAAAGGCGCAGTTCAGATCTACCTATTCAGGTGTTTTTTTACCTAATTTACAATTTTTCAGTAGAACTAGACTAGTAATAGGATAAAAAATAGCAAAAACTAGTAAAATTTCGGAAATGAAAGCCGATAGTGACGCCAACAAAGAGAGGCAGGCATCGACGCAAGCGGGCGTTGACACCCACCAATCCCTCCTTACGCCGACGTGAACGACTTGAAACGGGCGTCTACGCGGGCTACTTGAAACAGGCGTCGACGCCTGCGCTTCCAAACCAGCGGCCACAGGTGCAGCTCCTAGGTGGAATCGACGCTGGCAAGAAAGAGGTGGGATGCGTTTTTGACATTTGACATATTTAAGACGTATTTCGAGGTCTTTTGACTTGTACGTGACCTATTCTGACCTAATTTAATTAGTTCGAATCTTTTGGTGATTATTTGAATCTGAATGTAGTTGAACAACATTTATATGCATTTGACTGGTGTTGACCAACCTCGACCGGTCTTACTAAGTTTAAACACATTTTAACTAGCGTTGAACACAACATAAGTAATGGCGGGTAAGGATAAAGGGGTTTTCAATATTTTGGTTGGGGTAGTAGCTCATCTGGGCTAGGTGAGGCGTCATCGCTGGCCCCTATGGGACCAACAACTAGAGAGAAGAGACGTACACAGTACGCCCACGCCTCAACTAGCAAACGTGTAGCCGAGGAGTGCCGGCAAGTACGTGAGGAGCAGGCGCGTTAGAGATACTGGCGGAGCAGCAACAAATGATGATGACACCGCAGCCAGACTCTCGCAAACAGGTTTCTGACTCGGTGGTTGGAGCTAGCACTGTTGTGGTGAGGACTAGTAGCGGGGGGCCTTCATGGCCTGTAGTTAGACCGAGTAGGATGGCTTCTTCTTCTTCTTATATAACAGTGTCATGTTTTTCAACCGTGGTTTATGATATTATATAGCACAGTTCCACATAAAATCGAGGTTTTTAGGCTGTGGTTTAAAACTTTTTTTCTACCAGTGTGACATGTGGCTGAGAGTGGTACATTCTTTTTTTTTAAAAAAAAAATTCTAACTTAAGTTTGCTTAGGAAATGTCATATAGTTGTGACAATTGTTAAAATATTGAGCAAGAGAAGGGGGTGCTTAGCTTCAAGTCAAAGGCCAAGATGCTAGATTTGTGGACTTCATCCACGTGTGGTACTAGGAGTCGAGAGCCGTAGTGGAGATGACTGGACTTAAGCATCTGGTCCATATAGTGCATAGTAGCATTGACTTTGCGCTCATTTATGCGTTCGTGGAGATATGGCAGTCGGATACGAACTATTTCCGCATGCCATTTGGAGAGATGACTATTACTCTCCACAATGTATATCTCATCATGAAGTTTCCCATCATCAGCCTAGCGGTTTGCATACCAGTCGGAGGCGATCGACATCCAGCCCACCGACCATGCACCACCACTGGAGGTTATGATCCCTCACATCTTGCAGCTGTTCAGGGTGACCTGCAAGAAGGACTTACTGGAGTGTAAGTTCTTGGAAAAGAACCAGGTACCGTATAAAGTATTGCTCTGTTGTGCAGGAGACGAGGCGTACCTATGGTACCTAATGGGAACACAATCTTGATCGACAAGGGCAACGATTGTGTCACACGTTACTCTTACTGGCCCCTTCGCGACGCTGCCGTGACTATTCATATGCATGGGGAGCGGCGGAGACAAGCTTACCTCTATCGCCAGTTTGGGATCGCCTCTCGGGCAGAGACACGTCAGCTTGCTGGATGTCTGACGTTGCTACAGGTCAGAACTTCAAAATGATTGTTGAACTACTTTGGATGAATTTTTTAGGGTTGTGGCTTAATGGTAAAATATGATTATTGTAGAGCTGGATATACGAGTACTTCCCCGTGTTAAGACCAGACCAGCCTAGGGATTAGGATGACACCAGCCCCGCAACGGCGAAGTGGCCGCACCCGCCGAGGAATGTGACGAACGTCGAGAGGTTTGCACTACGTCAGAGGGCGGCTCGACATGATGTCCTCGACTGAGGTACGACTTAATCAATCGGTGGAGTCTGATAGAATTACGTTGTGTTGTTTGGCTAAACAGATGTTTAAATTGTTTTATTTTTAAATATTTGAATAACACAGGTCGCTTGGGTGTCGTTTGACATCAGCGGGACTACGGTGTGTGAGAGGCGATCATGATGGTACAAAATCATTCAATACTTGGATGACGTCAAGCCCTACATGCCAGATCTATGTCTCAGACAATTCAGACTCATGCATTCCATCCCTTCAGACTCTAGAGTCGATCAGACCCCCTTAGCTCATACCGGTACCGACATGGCCAAAATTACATGGCTAGGTACGATTTCAAGACCTTCATCTGGAACAACACGATCGGACACATCAGGTGGCGATTTCTGGACGTGTGGGCATGCATGCCTTGGGAGGTGACACCGACTACATCACATGGTTCCTTGATCCACCCTTAGATGCGCCCCATTGGTCCTAGTGGTAGGCTTGGGCGAGGCAGAAGGATCAGCTGCAGGTTTTTTTTTTGCACTAATTTAACTAATAATTGTCATTTACCTTTTACTAAATTTGATTACTAACTTAAAATTATTGTAGTATTGGGAAGAGGTTGCTCCAACGATATTGAGTATGGAGCCGGAGAACAACTAGAGCTGGCCTGGCGGTATCCCCCCCTGTACGTCAGCTGCACCCAGCCACAGCAAATCGGCTTGTGAACCGGTACTAGGGACGACAATGGGTGACGGGTTCCCATTTCACTCAACCACCCGACCCGTAAAAATGGTGAAAACCTTGAAAAAATGGGTGAAACGGGTGACGGGTCGGGTGAACATTTTTCACCCGGTCATCCGATCTGTTCACCCGACCTGCGGGTGACAGGTGATGAAATTACAGGTGACAGGTTGGAGCGGGTGAAAAACAGGTGACGGAACGGGTGGAGCATCATTCGACCCGAACCCGACCCGTTGCCATCCCTAGCCGGAACCAAGCTTGGGCCGGCATGAAGTGGTGCTATACAGCCTGACGCACAAGATGACTTAGGCCTAGAGGGGAAGGTCGGCATCATAGGATTAGTGGAGATGTTGAGGGTGGTGGGTTTTAGATATCTTTTGTATGTTTTTTTAGACATTTTGTATTTGTTTTTGTAAGACATAATCGTATGTTTTCTAAACCTAACATTTATGTTAAACTTCTTTATGTTATGCTTAAGTAATACCCATATTTTATTAACTGTTGATTGTTGTCCAGCCAAGTGAATAATATTGTAATTGATAAGCCGCAGACTTATCATATTTTATGCATTAGATTTAGTATTATATTTATCTAATTAAAGTTATATATGTGTTATTTATGTTATATTATGCATTAAAGTATATTATTTGTACAATCTTATGTTTTATGTGTTTTATAGGCAAGGAACGAATCTCTAGGCAGAAATTCCATTAATGCCGGACTCGATGCCGGGTTGGTTCTACACGGCATGAACACAGAAGAGAAAAGAGGCCTTGCCGGATGCGATGCCGGGTAAATGCTATCCGGCATGAGTGTAAAGTCGCTTCGGTTGACCATACGACAGCACATGTGTTCCACGTGATTTCTAACCACTGCCGGGTGTGATGCCGGGTATCTCCTACCTGGCATATGCACTGTTTCGCGCGGAATTGATGGTTTCGACCGTTAACAGTTGGGCGCATTTACCACGTGTGCCGGCTACTGACGATCCGGCATGACGCCCGGTAACACACATATGATGCCTATAAATAGGCCGAGAAAGGCTGCAATTTGACACACTTCAACATCATTATACACTCCATTCACGTCTCTATTTCCACTTCACTCCATTGTTGGTGTCCAAGGAACGTCTGCAGATCCATCCATGCAAGAGAAGAAGAAGACTACCTTCTTTTTTCTTTTACGTACATAGAATGTCAATTCCTGTTGAAATACATGTGAACCATATGGCCAGAGTCACACAGTACAACAGGCAGTTTCTAGCGTGCTCCGAGGTGGGCAGTGATCCAAACAGACATTCCATACCCAAGAACTCTGAACCAGTTAAAGGCATCCTCAAACCGCGCAATCCATTCACATTTTGACAACCTACAACTTCACGTGTATTCCATGGTGTAACTTAAGATGGACCAAGAAACAACTACACGTTGACCAATATTCGAACCAATGCACATGCGCTGTAAATGATCCATAACTACTTGGATCTTGAAGATATCAGGATGTAGTTCAAGGGAGGGCCCAAGATGCTCGTAGGTCAAACAGTCGCTGGTATAGGGCAGATGTGGTGAGAGGTCGTGGAGTCAACTGAATGATTGTATATTACCTATATATTTGTTCAATTGTAATAGACTTGGAAGTTTATAATGTTTATATAATATGTAAAGTTTGTTTAGTTTGCATCTAGACAAAAAATTTCATGCTTTAATTTCATGTATGTTGCTAGCATTCAGTTCATTTATAATTTTTATATTTGCATTAGGATAAGAAATTCCATGTTTAATTCCACATTTTGGAAGGATATGCTTGCAATCATTAAGAATAGCTTCTATCAATGTTGAAACTACCATTGGTAAATTTTTTCTCAACAATAGGCAATATGATGTAGAATCGACGACATCATGGACACAAACACAACAACTTGCATCTAGACAAAAAAAAATATCTTTAATTTTCACGTTTGTTTAACGAAGAAAACCCCTAATTAAAGCTCACATGACTGCTACTATGACAGAGAAACTACTACATAATTGCATATGTCCACAACTTTTAAGTGCACAATTTTTACTCAGATAAATTGTGGAAAATAATTTCCTTCACTTTGCGGTTAGCTGTTATGAAAAATTCAATACTGTTACCGAAACCGGTCAAACAAACAACCGGGAAAATCAAAGGGAATTCCTTTCCATTCCTCTCTATTCCCTTCCTTGAATCCATTCTGTTTCCCCCGCTTGAAACAAACGCCCCCTTAAATTTGTACTCGAAAATTATTAGAGATGATTGAGACGGGCCAAAAAAACTAGTGACACAATTAGTTATCCTGAAAAACAAAAATAACCTAACCATAAAAGGGCTGTCCACGATAGGTTAACCTCCCTATTCGGTTTACCGCTTTCGGTTAACCGGGTCTTCGATTTTCTAAAATTCAATACCGTTACCATTTCATTTAAATCGGTTAATCGGATTCGCTTAACGGTTTTCTAAAATCCAACTTCATTACCATCCTGTTTAGACCGGTTAACCTTTAGTTCGGTTTTTCGGTTAACCTTGTACAAATCAAAAACATATGTAACAAAAAAAATATAATTATATTCCTCAATATAATAACATTAATTATTATATAAGGTGAACATTAATATTTGAAGTTTTTCATTATTTATATAATCGGTTAACCACGATTAACCGAGCGGTTAACCGTTATGAAAAATTCAATACCGTTACCGAAACCGGTCAATTTACACGGTTCGGTTAACCATACCACAAGAACCAGTACAGTTAACCTAAAACAGATATGGTTCACTTCGGTTTCGGATACCGCGGTTTCGGACTTTTTTTGGGCAACCCTAACCGTAACTAAGAAATTCACTTTTATTGTTCCTACTATATATGTTGGTTGACCAATTTTGCTACACTTACTATACTAATTCATTTGCAGAAACATCAAGACCATGTATGCTTACACTTTATCCTTCATAGACTTCTTGATACGTCCTAAGCTAATGAGACTTAATATCCTTCTTTCCAATCTTATAACCTTTTTCCTTACTGCTCATATCTTTCGTTTTAAAGATGGTACCTTAATCCTTGTTCCCTCCTTTATTTATTATGTGATCGTCTAACCCAAAGCTCACTTATTTGTATTACTATCTGATTTTTATTGTTAGTTTCATAATTAGTTCACCGATGTTTTTTAATCTCTTGTCTTTCCTTTGTAAAACGGATTAGTGCATCCAATGTTTCACTTCTTTTTCAAGGAGAATGAGTGTGTTTCACATTGTTAAGCTATTTTTATTTTAGTTGAGTTTTTCATTAATTTTTGTTAAGATATTCATTGCTGTTTGTGATGGGCAGTAGGTACGAGATGGAATCATCAGCATGTCGATTTTCTTCTTCTTAATGTTGCTTTTGGTTTTGCTAACAATGAAGATCTTGATGCGGCGGTGCTTTTGTGACGGACCATAGATTTCCGTCCCAACAGAAAGAATTCACACCGATGATGGGGAGTATGTGATCAATTTGAAATGAGTAGATTGACGCCGACAATAATGAGGTGGAAATAATCTAAAAGTTTCTATTCATTTCGGAGTGATTGACCTTAGAAAAAATTATCACTATAACTATAGAGTTATTTAATACAAGTAAATTGCTATAATTTGTATACGGTTGTTTTATATTTACAGTAGAATTAAATATATATATATATATAACTATGTACGTTAAGTATATTTTTCATTATGTACATACTATATAATAACTATTTATAAATATGTATTTTTAAGTATAGTTCTTTAAAATAAAAGTATATCCATATAACTATTTCTGGTTATATTAATGTTTGACAAAATTATGAATTACTATTTTATTAGACTAGTTAAATAATGTTATATTTTCTTATGGAAATTTTGAACCTCGGATGGTGTTTCACTTATTTTGTCATTTTACTTTATCCTTTGTAAAATTTTAAAAAGTTGCATCTTATTATATATAAGTCAAAATAACATAAATTTTATATCATTGTTCATCATAATCCGAGATCTTCTCAATAATATCCAACATGAGTATGTTTTGATAAATTTTAAATTTTTGTATGTACGTATGTTTTAAGATTCACAATGAATCTTAAGTTTGCGAAAAGTGAATCAAAGGTTGTTAAAAAGTGAATCCAAAGTTGTTAAAAAGGTGAATCCAAAGTTGTTAAAAAAGTGAATTAGAGGTCGTTAGACCCTAAACCCTACACTACAACCCTTCGACGTTTTTAGCATTTCTAGGGTGGTTTTTAGGGTGTTTGGGAGATAGAGTAATCTTTTTGGCATTAGTTCTACATTTTTTATGTTTTGTAGTGTAGGTTAATCTATTTTGAGTCGTTCTATACTTTGTATTGTCGTCACTGACTCGATAGATTTCTACAATCGCAATTATAAATAACGTTTCCAACGTTTTACATAAAGGTGTCGACAAATTCAGATCAATGTTTCCACGTGTTTATTTAAACGTTTCCAACGTTTCTACAATTCCATGATTATCTATAACGTTTCCACACCACGATTGCATATAAATGTTTCCACTGCAAGATTATATATAAGTATTTTTATAATTATATATGATGTTTCTATGACACAATTATGTAACGTTTCCACTTTTTATTTAAACATTTCCACGTTGTTATACATACGTTTCCACATTTTTATTTAAACGGTTCCCCGTGTCTGTGATTCCATGATTATATATAACGTTTCCATGGCTTGATTACATCTAAACATTCAATAATTATATATGAATGTTTTCATGCCATAATACGTTTCCACGATTTATATATAAACATTTACATGCCATGATAACAGATACACGTTTACACAATTATAAATTCTATGCCACAATTAAATATAACGTTTCTACGACATATTTCCACGCCACAATCAAGTATAATGTTTCCGCTGTTATGCATAAATGTATCCACGAGTTTATATAAACGTATCCACGAGTTTATATAAACGTTTCCACGTTTTTATATAAACGTTTCCACATCATGATTATACATAACATTCTAGTATATTACATAAACTGAATTGTAGGAGTCGACTTTACGTATTTATTAATATTTGATTTTTATATATGCACTACTCGATAACTTATAACATGAAGGTTAAAAAATAACATGCAATATTTTTAAAAATAATACATCACTTTTTTTATTTTGACAATAACATAGATATTAGCTTGGTATTTTTTATATTAGCAATTTTCTTAATTTTAATCAATTGATTGGTGTATTTTGAATTGTTATACTACCATTTTTACATATATATGTATCAAGACTAGAAAACTATATTCAATAGTGATGTTATTTCATTCAGTTTTTTTTCTTAAAAAATATAAATATTTAACTTGGTGTTTTTGTATTAATTCAACTTTATAAAAAAAAATCAATCGGGATATATGTTAATCAACAAATATTATCAATTTAAATAAATAATGTTTAATAATCATACATGAATATCGTCAAGTAATTATTTTATATAATTAGTGAATTATTTTATAATAAAAATTACATACTAATATTTTCAAAATGAAAAAGCAAAAACAAACTTTATTAAAATATGAGATATCCAATGACAAACAAAAGTATTAATGGTGATACATAGGATATACATACATGGCTGACACTTCCCACTATAATAAAAAAACGTAACTGACCTCCCCCTACTGTATAAAAAATAGAAGATGAATGAATTCCGTATGACGGAAAATAACAGTCCGTCAGATAATCTCCTCCCATCTTGATGCACTCGTTTGGTAGGTTTGAACGGCGTTGGTTTGCAACTTATTCATAATGCCTTTGCTAAGGATTTAAATCTCTATATATACCCAAGAAAATTACATTAGTAAATGCTAGAGAGGAGACATGCGGTTCAAATGGTTATGTGGTGATATTAAGACTATACCTGTTCTCCGTTCAGGTTTTGGGCCAAATCTATTCGGGTTATTAAATTTTCGGGACGTCTCGGGTTCGGGTAAATTGGGTTCGGATTGTAACAGTGTCAGATAGAATCGGTTTTCAGTTATTTCGGGTCATGATTAGAATTTTTGTTAATAAATTATTAAATAATTATATACCTAATTTCTATAATAATATACTACACATAGATCACAAAAAAGTCAATACAATGCATATTCTGAAATTTTATTAGGATATAATAAGGTTAAATCAAGGTTTTTATCATATTTATTCAAGTCATTCATGTTCAGGACAATTTAGGGTCACTATTTTTTCATGTTATTGGAGTTTGACTAAATTTTCATTACTATTATTTCATGTCATTTCGGATTCACATGAGTTTCAGGTTATAAAATTTCAGGTCATTTCAGCTTCAGGTCATTTTGGATTTAACCCAATTGAATTTCAGATTTATTATATTTCAATATTTTCGTTTCGATCACGTTTCGGGTTCGTGTTAAACCAACGGGTTTCCTGGTTGAGACAATTTTGACAAATCTAATTAAGTCTCTCTATTTACTCACCGCAATTCCTCTTTGTCATTTCCACTTTTTCATCATAAGCTTTTATACCAGTGCTAATATACGCAACAGGCCTTTTTTTTTATTATAC
This sequence comes from Limonium bicolor, assembly GCA_023374045.1. NCBI lineage: Eukaryota > Viridiplantae > Streptophyta > Magnoliopsida > Caryophyllales > Plumbaginaceae > Limonium > Limonium bicolor. Next base: position 312,032,143 of record CM041776.1, on the reverse strand, counting down.
AAGGTGGGAGCTCCTATCCTTACGTCATACATGTGTTAAGAATCCACTAAAAACTGTACATCTTACCTTGTGTTGTCCATGACCATAGCTCATGGAATGACAAATTTATACATTCATGACCACAAGTCACTGAAGTTCTTACATATCTTTATAGAACTACAAAATTTATAACAACAAGATTAAACGTTATTAATGGTAACGTTACAACATAAAAACAAGGTGTCCTTGACCGATTGCTACTTCAGTTTTGTTCGTCGACCTAACGATTTCAATTTTCCGCATGCGTTACTTCAAGAAAAAAAAAAAAAAAAAACCGCATGCGTGCCGCGCGTTTATGAAAATAATATGGGAAATCTTATTAAATGTCATTTTATTTTTAGTTAAATCATGAATATAAAAAATAATTACAAAATGTGTTCATGAAATATCATTATATCATTGACTAGAGGTAGAAAAGATAAAAATATCCCTACTACTTAGTACAAGTACTTTTAAAGTTCACAAATACCTCTAAATATTAAATGATTGATTAAAATTCATAAAAATTCAAAGTATTATAAAAATACATTAGATAAAAATTTCAATTATTATACAAAATTGAGAAAAAAAATCATAAAATATTGAAAATATTTTCTTTTCTACATTAAAAATATTAAATTCTAAACGCATAATTTATACCAAATTTTCTACAATTAAGTACCATAATAATTTATGACATACAATTATAAATTAAATTTTTTCATAATTAAAATTATTTATTCAAAATAAAATATATTATATTTTAAATTAATATTTAGAAAATTATTTTTAAATTATTTTTATTTTTTAGATACTTTATAATATAATATTTTGTAGATAATAAAATATATTATGTCATAAATTTTCTGTAAAACAGAACAAACATTAAAAACCAATTATCTTATTATTAGCTAAAAATATAAAACAGTTTTTTATGAATAAATAAAATTACACAATTTTTCAAAATATAAATTAATTATCAAAATAAATAATAATATATATTTTAACTTATATTCACAAAAATTATTTAAAGATTTATATTCTATGTCAAAGATAACTTTATGACATAATATTTTTCTAAATATAAGTTTAAAATATAAAATAATTTATTATGAATAAATAATTTATTGACAGGAAATAACAATTTATAAATGTGTTAAGTATTAAAATAATAATTAATCGGTATAAATTATAATACTTAATTGTTATAAATTAATAGAAAAATTGAGATAATTTATGTCTTTAAAACAATATACTTTTGTATGGTATTGAATAACTTAAAAAGAATCTAAGACATGCTTACGCTTTTTATATTTTATGATATTCTAGCTAATAATTTTTTAAATTTTAAATTTTTAATAATTTGTTACTATATTTTTTCAGCGTGAATTATAGTGAATTTTTCAACACTTTAATCATATATAAACTTTAAAAGTACTTTAATAATTAGAGGATATTTTTATCTTTTTTTAATGTGATCAGTAGCATAGTGGTATTTATTGGATATTTACAAAACTTTTTGGGATATATCATGAGTTAACAGAAAAATATAGTGTCATTTCATAAAATTTTCCAAAAAATATTAAGGAAAATTTACGGCATACCACTAAAAAGTTTGTTAATTCTCAAAATACCACAGTTTTTAAAAATATTTTTTCATATATTATAAAAAATAATTTTAATTAATCAGATACCACAAATTACTTACCCAAAACCTTTTAAGACCAAATACCCCTACTTGTTAATAAACGTAATTCACACAATACCATAAATATTTTTAATTCACAAGATATCACAACATTTTTTTAAATATATTAAAAACAATAAAAAAATAAAAAAAATTATAGGTTTATTAATATTTAGGTTGAAAGTTTGTAAAATTAAAATTATCAAATGTATAATTATAAAATACTACCTCCGTCCAGAATTGACCGTCCTGTTTACTATTTGGATATGTCGTTTGACTTAATATTTAACATATAAGATAAATAATTTTGAAAATTTAAGTTTTGCATATGATTCCTTATATGATAAACTATATATTATAAAATTTAGTTTTATAAATTATTTTATATCTTATTTGCTTAATGTTGAAGTGGAAAAACGTGTCATAAAGTAAACAGATATATAGGGCTTCTATGTATCTAATGCGACGCTACTGATTATAGTTTTTGATATATATATATATAACACATCTCTTTATTCCAAAAAAAAAAGTAAACAGGACGATCAATTCAGAACGGAGGGAGTAATAAAATTCTAAAAAGTATAAAAATTAAAAATACCAAGTAATAATTCAAAAATTTTAGTATATTTTTACTATAATAATTTTAATAATATAAATATTATTATAAAGAATTAAATTTATATAATTATAGATTATAAAAAATTAAATTATCATTCTCTTTACCATTTTTATCTATTTTAATCAAATTTGTGACTTTTCTAATATTTAATATACCTTTTATTATTCTTACATATATTTAGAGATTTTTTTTATTATATATGTATATGGTCTTTTTTATGTTTTCAATTTCAACCCGAAAAAGTTAAATTTTGTTACTTACTTTAAAAAAATATATTTAATAATTTTTTATATTTTTGAATTAAGTATATATAAAGTGTTATTATATAAATATTATAGATTTATACAATTAAATAATTTGACCAAAATTAAAACAATTGATAAGCGTATTATAATCTACATTTTTTTATATCATTTTATATATTTTAATTCAAAACAAAAATTAATAAACATATGTTGAAAAAGTAACTAATTTTTTTCATATAGGGTTAAAATTGTAAAAAACAAAAAATATCATATATAATAATAAAATCTCTAATGAATTATAAAAAGTATAATATATTAGAGAAGTCACAATTTTGATCAAAAAATAAAACAATAAAGAGAATGATAATTTAATTTTATATAATTTTACTTTATATAAATGTAATTTTTTACAATTTTACATTACTAAAAATACTTTGAGTAAATATATTATAAAAAATTTAAATTATTACTCTCTTAACTTTTTTTTACTTTTTAATAAAGTTTTTTAACTTTGCAATGATATACTAGTATTTTTGAAATTTTTAATTATATATGAGGTTTTTTATTTTATAAAATTTTAACCAATAAAATAATAAATTTAGGTTTTATTATTTTTTATTATTTTTAATATATATTTTATTTATTTTTATGGTCTTTTATGAATTAATAATATTATGTAGTATATATGTTATTATAAGTAGGGGTAGTTTATCTTAAAAAATTTTGGTTACTAATTTATGATATTTAGTGAATTAATTTTTTTTTGTGGTATCCAAAGCTTTTTTTTAAAGCTGTAGTATTTTATGTATTAACAAATGTTTTAGTCAATTTTCCTAAAATATTAAAACCCTTTGTAAGTGTAATTATTCAAAACCGTCCTTTTTCCCTAGGAGTCTCACATCACAGGTGACACCCACCTCAATCAAATCTAACGACAAAAATTCCATACCCTATTGTATTGCTGGTCGATGTGGCTATCAATATGTTGTCGTCTTCTTGTGGAAGGAAGAGGAGAGGAAACGAAACGTGCTGCAAACTGAAAAATTAGAAAATAAAACCTTTGATGAATTAAATAGTACTATTGAACAAAGTAACGATTGAGCAAAATTTGCGAAGTGGATTTCTGCCCCATTTGTTCATTTGACATGAAAATTGAGCCAACATCTCCTACCCCACTTCGAAAGAAATTCCATTAGGGGTGTTCATAACCATTAATCGACTTTTCGGTTAACCAGGCAAATTTCATAACCGTAATTGATTTATTTAGAAAATTAGAAGCGTTAACCGGGATCGGTTAATCGTCGGTTCGGTGTAATTTTACCGTTTAACAGTTAACCAAAATGATATAGATTTATGTGTTTTTTTTCTTATAATTATTAAACAATGTTTGATTTTACGGTTTTAGTGCAATATTAAACTTGTTTCCTGTCGATTTCGGTAAGATTTTATTGATTTTAGTATAACTTTAAACATTAACTATATAATTGTACACTTTATTTTGGTAAATCTAATAATTAACCGTATAGTTTTACACTTATACTAAAAAAATCAAAAGGTTAAACGGTTTTTCTAATTAACTAGATTCCCTAAAATCAGTAATCGGAACCGGAAAATTAAACGATTAACCGAACCGGCAAACACTTCGGTTATGCGGATTTTCGGTTTCGATTTCACCGGTTCCAGTTTGACAATTCCGATTTTCCATGTATATCTCTTAGGTAATTTCTGTTTTAACTCTTATGTGAGTTATTTTTATTCTGTTCCAATAATATATTGTTTGGAACCCAATCAACTTTCAAATATGCTAAAAAAAATGTATGTAAATGACGTAACCACCTCCATCACCCTTTCTAATGACTGCCAAAATCACATTTCCTCCACTCCACCCTTTCTATTCTAATGACTACCAAAAAAATCCAAACTCAAATTCCACACTCTGTGATGACCAGTACTTGAATTGTAGTAGTAGTATACTAGTATTAGATATGAAAAAGTAAGCTGCAAGTAAAACCCAGGAAAGGAACACTTGAAAAAGTCAAACCGACAATTAATTCCCCCAACATACCAATTCGATAGTGACTAAGCGACAAGTGATTAGTGAAGACCAAACAATATTACTACCTACTAACTAACTAGTTCTAAATAATGAAGTACTACTACTAGAATCTCCAAACATCATCTCATGACACACCAAACTGATAATCCAGTGCTTCAGAAAAGTCATCGAAATCATCCAACAATACCACCACCACCGGCCGCAGCGCTACTGCTACTACAGCAGACTTCCCCAAAGTAATTCATCATCAAACTCTCCATTTCCGACACAAACACATTATCGGAATCATTATCCCACAAATCCACCCTCTCTACATCAACACTACCTTCATCCTCACCCTTTACAAATCCGTAAAATCTATCCAAAGGTAAATCATCACCCAGCGGCTCCTTTCAGTCAATGATCCTTCCTCCTGCACTACTTCTTGATCCATCACCGTTTTCTCACTGGACGGAAACCTCAACACTGACGTCGGAGAGCACAATCTTCCATCACTATCATTCCCCTGTTTCTCTAACCCAACACAACAACAGGAACCCACTTCCTCAATCACCGGCTTCACCCGCGTTGCCGGTGGTGGTGGTGGTATGAAATTTGTCTCCGCATCAGATCCCCTCATCTTAATAGCAGCAGTATCGTATATCCTCGCAGCTTCTTCAGCTGTATCAAATGTTCCAAGCCATACACGTTTACCAGTCTTTGGATCTCTTATTTCCGATGCCCACGTCCCCACTTCCTCTGTCTCACACCTCTGTACTTCTTTATTGCTCCACTTTTGTTGCTACTAAACGTCTGTAATACTCCCGCTCCCGCCGCCGTCAGTGATGTTGATGATGGTTTCGCTGCAGAACTATGCCTTTTATTGGGCTTGCGAGGAATAATTGTATTACAAGAAGGATTCGATTGTATTCGTATCTCGTTGATGAATTTTCTGACTTTGGTACTGTGGTGACGACGGCGTAATGGGAAACCATTGTTTTGTATTTGTAATGAACTGTTATCATCTTCGTCGCTGGAGGATGAATCTGTCGCGTCGTTATCGGTTGTGTAGATACGAACTAGACGAAGCAGAGGTAGTGGATTGAAGGAAGACGATGATGAAGAAGAAGAAAAAGAAGAAGCTGATCGATTTATGGTGGTTTTTGTTATTGTTGTTGTAGTGGAACTGTTTCGTATCCCTAATCTATTCCGATCCATCATATGGAGGGGAGCTTCTCTTACTATTTACTCTGTGTTTCAGTTGACTCCCGCTTGATTGATTTCTTCAGCACTCTTGCTCAAAAGATAATGAAAAACCGTAATTGAGCAGGGTGATAATAGGAGAAGATAATGAGAAAGAGAGGAGGAAAGCTGAGTATAGCTGATTGAAAAGAAAAGATGAAGAAGAAAGGAGTGTTGTGCCCAAGTAACGGAATATGAAAGGAGAGAACTGAAAACGTGGGAAAATAAGTCACTTATAAAGGAATGGGAGTTAGAATTCAAATAAAATATATCCTATACAGTTTTACTAATTGTCATTAATATTGTAACTGTTTTAATAATATTGAATTAAAGACAATTCATACTCCTTTTTTATTGTTCTATTTGTTTATCCATATGATTTTCACTTTAATACTATTAAATAATTTAATATACAAAATAGTTTTATAAAAATAAAATTCTTAAATAAATAGGTATTAAACAAACCTATTAGAATAATCGTTTCTTTAATAAAAAAGAGGGTAGAGATCTAGAATCTATGAGAGAGGGTTCTTCACAAGAACTCAATCCAAAAATGGGCCCACATCGATTATTACTCTAATCATAATACTCCATATATATGAAAAATAAATAAATTAAAACTAATATGTGGATTCTCTTATATTGTTAAAAAATAAATGTAGTTCTTAAAATAAGATTAAAAAAAAGAAATATGAAAGAATATTAAGAACTCATTTTCTTTTATAATTCTCCTCTTATAAACTTAAATTTTAAAAATTACATTTTATAATACCATATTAAATATTATAGTCAATCAATATGTCTCAATAATAGAACAATAAGTTGGGACTAAAGAGTAAAATAAAAAATCAAGGAGAAAATAAGGCTGGAACCACAGCGGAAATTTCACTTTTTAAGAATAATCAGATTTGAAAATTGATAAACCATAATCTTCTTTTATCGTTACACTGATTACTATTTTATTAATTGTGACCGTTATGAAAATCAGAAAGTCGACTATCTGATTGTAGTAATAAAGAATGAAATACTCCCTCCGTCCTGAATTGACCGTCTTGTTTACTATTTGGACATGTTGTTTGACTTCAATTTTTAACATATAAGATAAATTAATTTTGAAAATTTAAATTTTGCATATGATTTCTTACATGAAACTATAGGTTACAAAATTTAGTTTTATAAAATTATTTTATCTTATATGCTTTATTGAAGTGGAAAAACGTGTCATAAAGCAAACGGTCAATTCAGGACGGAGGGAGTATAACTCTTAAAAAGTTTGAGGTGAGTGAGTGAATGTACCTTGTGAATTATTGGAGTAAAAAATTAACATGCGTACCACAGTCGAAATTCCATTTTATTTTTATTAAATCATTGTAGCAATTATTGTAATTTCTATACGAAAATATTCTAAATATAATTTACTAATTATGATTAATTTTCTAACTGTTATGAAATTAAAAGGCTGGCCGTCCGGTTTAGTAATAATGAAATAAACATAACTCTTCAGAAACTCTATGGACTGAGTTAATTAACTCAGTTAAATTTAGTGACCGTGAAACTGAAAAAAATAAGACAGCGGTTAGATTAGAATTTGGATACAGCCTTTGAATTAAATAGAGGAAAAATTGTGAGATTGACACCAAAATAGATGCAAATCACTATTTCTAATGCTGAATGCTACAAATGAACTCATATCATAAATCATAACTTTCCAACAATTTTATAAACCATTATTTATCCTTTTGGGATCTTAGTTTGAATTATTATTATGATTTCTAAGCAAAATTATTATGAGTACTTACGATTTTCCTAATTGTGATTGATTTTGTAACTGTTGTGAAAATTGGAAGGGTGGCCATCTGATTTATTTTTTGTCCAAAGCGCGGGGCTGAGACATGAAAATTTATTTCATTCATTCTCATCATAATTGTAAGATACCATGTCCATGTTGTCCATTCTTAAAGCCTCTTGTATACAAAAAGGGGAGCTATGAATCTCTCAATTTTCCTATGTCCAAAATTGATGCATAGCTAGCCAGTAAATCTGTTGCCGAATTAGTCTTCCTAAAAACGTGTTTTAGCTCAACATCCACTCCCTATACAACCAGCTTTTGCAAGCCATTATAAGATCAAAATGAGGATGATATTTGACTACCCCATGCTTTATATAGTCAACCCGTTGCCAAAGAATTGGTTTCCAACACCACTTCACAATAATCCAACTACCATGCTATTTGTAAAGCAATCAACATACCCTATATCTCAGCTTCGATTACCTCTACATCTTTGATCTAATGATCTTGACCCTAAAACCACCACATCAGTCTCTAATAACACCACCAGCAGTAACCATAGCAGCACCGCCTTTTTTTGCTATCATTAATCTTCATGTAACCTTGAGCAGGGGTACTCAACGACTCAATCGAGTAATCTTTGAATTTTGTCTTGTGTTGTCTTTTCGCACAGAAGTATACGCCACCCCTGCCCAGGTTGCATAAGATACAACACTCGCTAGAAGAAGATGACACTAATCATTATCTTCAAAGATGTTACTATTTTTCCATTTCCATAGGCTGTGACAAGCATGAGCAAAAAAAAGCACACACCATTCCGGTTTCTCCTCCACCCAGCTTTATAAATTTAGCCCAAGAACATCGCAACATCCTCATCAAGAACAATTTTCCTCCATAATTTCCTGGCTACAAAACAGTCCATGAGCACATGTTAAGCCAATTCACCCACCCCGCACAACTAGTATTTGTCATCATCAGTCAAACCTCTTTGAACACGCAATACATTTGTCATCAGACCCTGCTTTTGAACCAGCCGCAGGAAGACTTTCATTCTTTCATAAACTCTTAGCTTCTGGACAGCTTAGAATATCGGGTTCACCAAAGTGTTCATGTTATCCAAGCTTAAATACATTAAGGAAACTGAAAACATCCCGTTCTTGGTCAGCCCCCATATTTTTGTGTCTTCTTTCTCCTTATCAAAGACTATTTTCCCAACCATCTTGCTTTGACAAGGGCGGGAGGCAAATCTTACAATTCTTGTCATTTCCAATCACTACCTCTTCCCAATAAAATCAGCCACACTACGCTCCAAGCAGGTAGCAGCCCCTACATCGCCAGTAGCAATAGAGCATGACTATTTCTTCAATAATCATTTGTCCGTCCAAAAATCAATTTTCTCTCCATTGCCCAATCTTCATTTGCATTCCTCTAGAATGCCCTTTTCACAAAATCTGATCCCTCTCCAAAGATAAGAAACTCCATTAATAGAGGATTGTTCATACTTACTATAAATAATCCATGCCCATAAGCTTCCTTTCTTCACTTCATAACACCCAACCATTTTGGATAGACAAGCAAGATTCATCTCTTTATATTTCCTGAGCCCCATACCACCCACTATCTCTGGCTTGTAAAACTCATTCCACCTAACAAGGTGCATCTTTTTTTCCTCCTCCTTATGGCCTCAAATAAAAGCACAACACATTCTTCAATTATCTTACAAATCACGATGGGGAAGCTCTTCGTCTACACAATATAAATTGGTATAGATGCAGCCATGGATTTGACCAGAGTGATTCTTCTTACCATCGAAAGGGTTTTAGCTTTCCACCCAGCTAGCCAACTTTGCAATCTACCCACCATATGGGAAAATAATTCTGACTAGGCCGGCCCTGAAAAAAATTGACACCCAAGTATTTGCACAAATCTTCCATTTTTAGCATATTTGCCTCAATACTCAACAATCTGACCCTATTATGAACAACATTCTTTGAGAATAAAATTCTAGATTTACCAAAGCCAATATTGTCACCCAAGCCAAACAAAACTCATCAAGGAAACCTTTCATCACCTAGATTTGGTGAATCGAGGCTATTCCAAACAAACCAATATCATCCGCAAACATTAAATGTGAGACTTTCGGTCCATGTTGGCCCGTCTTGATGTGTTCCCAAGCCCCAACCACAACCAGCTCCTCGATTCTATTAGATAATCTCTCCAGTTCATTGGGTCTCACATGTCACATATGAGCTTAAAAACTTCAAATTTGATATTGGACCAAAATATAACACTTTAGCATCATCCATGTAAAGTTTCATCAATTTTGGACAACATTTAAACATGTTTAAAGTTGAATTATGAAAACCAACAAGGGTATATTGTGAATTATGAAAGAAAACAGGGGTATATCGTGAATTATCCCTATTAAGAAAAGCCATACCAAATGATAAGTTTTAGTAATAGTAAGACAAAAAAGTAAATAAACTGCTTTTTTTCAAAACAAGAACCAACTTATAAATATAAGATTGTGATTACATAAACTAGGTCCCCAACAAACCCAAAGACAACAAGTTAGCAATAACATCGATATAAATCTATGACAGGACCTGACATACACCTATGTACACAGATGTACCACTCACTGGCAGGGCCGTCTTGATGATTTTCGGGCCCCATGCTAAAATCTAAAGTGGAATATGTATAATTAAATTATATAAAGATAAAAAATTACTAATTTAAAATATGTAAAATGAGACCCTTATAATATTTTATATAAAATAATTTAAACATTTATATAATTTTTCATAATAAAATAAAGGGTAAAAAAAAAAATAGGCCCCTAATATAAGGGGCCGGTTCCGTCGCCCAACTTACACGGGCTGGGAGCCGGCCCTGCTCACTGGTCGTGAGAACACTGAGCCCTTCCAGCTCATCATAAGTTAAGACCAAGGCCAAAAAAGATACCATTATGGTACAAAGTATTCAACTTACTCCAAACCGAGAGTTATAATAAGTTAAACTTATGCTAGTTTCTAAAAATTCGAATAAAAATCTAAGACACTCAACAGCTGTAGATAAACTATGGTGAAATGAAAACCCTACAAACATATCAATGTTATAAATAATGCAATTAGTGGATGTACATCCAATCATCCTTTGTCTATCTTAGATCTTTCGTCTGTGTAACTCCCGTAATCTCCCCAAAGTCTTCATTAGTAGACCTTTGATCTTTTGCTTTCCTACCACTCAAAGGTTCGGTAACGTATACTATATAATGATGTACAATGGAATGATAAGATGGATGCCAATTACAGTCTACATTGTCTACTATACTCTCTTCTATTCTCTCGGTGTTATTTCACATTATCAGCACAATAATTTCTGCCAAAATATTATTATCTCTACCATACACCATAGACAAAAATGTTGAGTCATTTTTTCTCTCTACCATTTTTTAGATGATGGTTATTGTTTATCATTAATCCTACCTGAAATCGTTAAGCTTTGTCAAGTGCCTGATGTGAAATGTTTATATGTTGAAGCCACATTTGATGGGTACTCTACCGATTCTAGAAGGTGTAAGTAAGTTTAATCAATTTTATCGGCATATTCATATAAACTGGTAGATAAGTGAGACCACCATTTATTTATATTTTTTAGTATACGTATATATGAGTTCTAAATCAAGGTAGAAATTTGTATATTTATTTTTATTTGATATACAATAAGTACAAATTTCATTATTTTTATTTATGATACAAAATGACAATCTTTAATTTGTGAAAATAGTGAAAAAAATTTTACAAAAAAGGAAGAACTTGGATACTTGTTTATGAGTTCACCTTTTGTAAGTGAAATACCCCAAACTTAGATATGGTGTTTAAATGATAAACTAAGTTATAAGGAGGCTAAATAATGCCTTAGAAACATTAAGAAACATTCTAATCAAAGAAAACATAAGGAAACACCAAAAGAGCAGTTTAAGCAAAAACGTGCTCTAAGCTTGGAGAGACTGAGGTGAGTACCCAAATATTGTTCTAAGACCTTAGTAATATCCCAATGGTCATTTTAAATCAATTAACAAAGAAACCAAGCTTGAAAACAAGTTAAAACACAAAATGTGCTTTAAGGAGTCTTAAAGCACATTTTTGAAAAATTATCTTGTAAATGGTTTTGAATGGCTAAATGTCCATCATTACTCTTTAATTAACATGTGTACATTAGTATCACATTAGGAAGTCTAAATCAATGGGAAATCAAAATTTCACAACTATGTGCCTTGTTTTGTGAATAGTAATTAATTAAGCTAGTATAACATAAGTCAATATAAGTAAGCTAATTGGTCAACAAAGACTAATTACCCCTTGCTACTTAATGGGGGCCGGTTTCTAAGGGGATGACTCACCATGTGAGTAAGCTAGATTATTAGTAAATAAGATAGAAATGTACTAGTCACTATTTGCTTTGTAAAGCAACATAAATATCTCACCTTTAATCACCTCTCTCCTCACCTCTTCCATTCTCTCTTGTTCCCACGGTTTGATCTGCTCCTCTCTTCTTCTCCATTGACGTGAAGAACAACCCCATGCTAGCTCCACCTTCCTTTGTACACACTTACTCATTTTAGCTCCAAAACCAAAACAAATTACATATTCTTCTTAGTTAGCTCAAGCTCTTCTTTCTATCTTTTCAAAACTTCAAGAGCTTTGATTTGGTGCCAAGCCAAACCACCATTAGAGGAGGAAACTCAAGTTTGGAGACTCCATTGGCTTCTCCATTCTCTTAAGGTAAAGAAAGTGTAAGAAATCTAGGTTTCCATCACTTTTTCTTCATGACCGAAAATTATGCTCATGAGGCTTCATTTTAATGCCTTGTTCTAGCTTGTTTTCTACTCTTCAAAGGATAAAGGAGGTCCTTCTTGCTTCATATCCAAGCTTGTCTTGAGAAACCAAGGTAAAACAATCACCTTAATACCTTAAAGCACATTTTGACCTAGGGTTTGTTCCTTAGGGTTAATGTATTATCTAGTACTCATTGGAGTCATTGGATATTGGTTAGAACATTGGCAAGGAGAGTTTAAGTGGTGACCGAGATTGAGCAAGGAAAAACCTAAGGAGGAAAGTTTGTGAGCTTGTGAAAGAATAAGGTAAATTACTTACCTTAAGGTGTTTTATTGTTTAAGGGAATGGGATTTGGATATGTGATGAGTTTAGTGTAGAGATTACATTGGGAAAAGGGGTTATAAAACCTAGGAGAAAGAACAATGACTATACTTGTGAACTTGTGATTAAGAGCCAATGAGAAAAGAGATAGTCTAACAATGTTGAAATGAATTACAAGAAGCATTTTATTTCAATGGGAGCCTTGTTGTGTGTATTCGCAGGTTAAAGGCAAATATATGTGGAAATTCAGTGGTTAAGATTATTGTCATTAAGGGCCTAAGTGCCAAGCATTTAAGTTTATACACTATGTAATGATGTGGTGTAGTTTTAGTGTAAATTGTGTGTTAAGGTGTTGTGATGAGAATTTAAGTGATCTTGGTTGTTTGATGGTGAAAAAACAAGTGTTTGGATGTAACTATATACTAGAGAACCCATGGCAAAATTTAGAGGAGAACCTAAGTGTTTGAGATGTTCTAAGGAGATTTCATGACTAAGGAAGTACTAGGAAGTTCTAGAGGTTGTCTTGATGAAAAAGGGTGGGATTAAGGTGTTTAAATGGCTTATAATGACTTAGGCATCACTATGAAGGATTTAGGAATCAAAAGAGTGTACTTGGGTATTTAGGACTTAGGTAAATGTTGGTAAACAACTAGGAAGGAGATAATGTGTTGATGGATGGAAGCATAAGCTTATGAAGGAACTTAAGTAAATGCATAAAAGAAGCTAGGAAACTTGTGTAAGTTTGATGTGAATGAGTGTAAAACTTTGAGAGATTTAAGTAGGAACTAGAGTTTAGAATTTAAGGAAGGTTGGAAAATGTAATAGGGGTGCAAGTGGTGTATATGGTGTGGTCAAGTTCTTAAGGAGGGAACTTTTGGCTAGTAGAAGTTCTAGGTGAAAGGGATGTTGAAATGTAGGAAAGAAATAAGTGTTAAGTGTTAGTAGTTGTTGTAAGAATTGAGTAAAGGATTGGAATGATCCTTGGAGGTTGTTTAATGAGTTTGGAGGATGGTTTAAGGTGAGTTTAAGGGTCTAAATGATGTTAGAACACATTAGGAGGCTTGGGAAAAATTTGGAATTGAAAGAACAACTTAAGAGTAAGGTCTGTAGTGGTCCGACCCAGGGTCCGACCCAGTCTGGGTCGGACGGACCTCTGTTAAGCCACCGTAAAGGTTTCTGGAATGGTCCGACCCAGTTGGTGGGTCGGACGGTGGGTCGGACGGAAGAGTTTTCAAAGACGGGAGAATTTCTGGAATGGTCCGACCCAGTTGGGGGTCGGACATGGTCGGACAAGGGGAGTTTTTCAACCCGAAAGTTACTGGAAGGGTCCGACCCAGTTGGTGGGTCGGACGGTGGGTCGGACGACCCTTAACACTTAAAAAAAAAATGAATTCTAAGGATGATAATTGGTAATAAGGTATACCATTGTAGGGTAGTAATGATTAGGACCCTAAGAACCTAAGGGGATTAAGTTAAGTTAAAATAAGTTCATAAGCTTAAGGTTAAGTTGCAAGATAAGTTATAAGACTTAAGAAGTGTTAATGGGGACCACTAGGGTTAAATAAGTTAAATAAGTTAAGCAATGTATAGATACTTAATCATTAAGTTGGATGGATATTTTAGGACTTGAAAGTTGGAAACCGGAGGAGTATTAAACACCGGGACGAACGACGGTGAACGGTACAATCTTTCTTGTGACCTGCTTGCTAACGAGGTGTCCCTCGGCTTGTGTGCTATCTGTTTACTTGCTATGACTAAGACAAGATAAAGCATGCAACCGGTTATATTTGTTCTCGTTGTGTATGTGTTTCTTTACACTAACCCACGAGACTTGAGATTGTTACTAACCAAGTTTAGTACTTACTGAGTTAAGGATAAGAGTTAAGTATTGGTGATTGTTGGTTAATACCCGTTAAGGTTTAACTAACACATGGTGGGTAAGATTTTTACTAACTGGAACTTGAGTGAGGAACCCGGGACTGACTCCGGTCATGCATGCTAAGGAAAGGGGGACGGTATCTGAATCAGATCCGCCCTCCGCTTAAGGACTTGTCTTCGGACTTGTAGCCTAGGGCCGGTTGCCGGCTCAGCTACGCTGGACTCCCGTCCAGGGTAGGTGGCATTAAGATGGTGCGGTAGGATCACCTAAATCCTAGGTTTGAGATTAAGCTACAACCATTCCCTTCCAGGAAAGGTTTGTATACTGAGAATAAGATAAGGTTAAGACTGAGGTAAGATAAGGAACTGAGGTTAAGAAATAAGGACTAAGGAGGGGTTACTAACCCGCTTGATAAGGGAACGCTTGTGTCGTTCATTGTGTGTGAGCTATATATGTTCATCTGTGGATTGTTGTTTATTGCACTTCATATCATGCTTGTGTACTTAATCAATTTCCATGCTATCGACAATTAGTCGTCGTAGCCCCGTTAGCTTGGGGGCCATGAGAGGGAGTACCAGCATTCGTGCTGACCCCCTTTGGGGCTGTTTTTACACTTGCAGGTAAGAGGCCCATGAAGACGCACCACGAGAGTAGGAGCGGTTAGACTTAGGATGGGTTGTTTATTTTGAGTACGGGTTGCGCTTGTGCTCCCGTCTGTTTATATTGAAACTGATGTAAGGTTGTGATTATGACTTAGTACTTATACTCGGTTGGTTGGTGGTATTTTGGTTGGTGGTGATTGGTCGGTTGTTCATTTTGGATAAGTGTTGTAATATTATAAGGCCGGTATGTTCTAACGATCAGACCGTGGCAAGGTCCAGGTGTTTGTTATTTCCGCTGCGACGAATTCGATTAAGTGTTAAGTTTTGCGATAACCACGATTGGCTTTGGACGGGGTGTTACAAAAAGTGGTATCAGAGCGTAGTTACGCTCTGATCAAGAAATACCGGACATAAGAAACCACCGAGTTAGGATATAAGTTAAGGAATAAGTGATGGGTTAAGGGTGTGAGAAGTTAGAGTGAGTAGAGTCAGATGACCACTAATAAGTGTGGATCGTCTTTACCGTCTACGGACGTTATAAATTCGTTAACCGAAACAGTGGTGGATGCGAATCTAATGTGAGTTATGCTTGTTCAGATGGCAGGACGTCCTAGAGGAGGCCGAGGTCGTGGCCAGGGCGATGATGCTTCAGGGATACCGGGAGGGCAGACGATCGCCGAGATCGTGGCTGCCGCATTAGGGCACATGGGCTATCAGCCTGGTGTGGGTGCACCACCTCCACCGCCACAACCCGGGAACCAAATTGGGTGAAGAGTCTTGCAGACCTTCGACCCGCACACTTTAAGGGGGAGACCGATCCCGCCAAGCTTGAGGCGTACATCTCCGAGCTGGAGACCGCCTTTGAGACCCTTGATGTCCCTGCTGGGATCAAGGTGCGTCTGGCTGCTTTCTATCTGAAGGGGGCGGCAGGCGATTGGTGGAAGCTGGTGAGGGCCGAGCATGTGGCCAATCCAGAGTTCGGCTGGGAGCAGTACACCGCCTTGCTACGAGCAAAGTACTACCCCGCCCATGTCCAGACGAAGAAGCGCTTGCAGTTGGATGCGCTTAAGCAGACCGACAAGATGACGGTGGACGAGTATTACTCAGAGTTCACCGCCTTGCTCCGTCTTCTGCCAGGTCTTGGATATTCAGACCAGATCCTGGTGGACCGCTTCTATGGCGGGCTTAGCCATCGACTCCGCTACGGCATGGGGCCGACGAGTTACACTACCTTGCAGGTAATAAGAATGATTGAGATTTGAGTAAGTAAATGAGTAAGATTTAGATTATGAGAAATAAGAGTGACTAATACTGTGGAAAGCAGGAGTGCTATCATGCCGCTGCTAAGGTTGAGATAACCGTCCAGCTGAGGGACGAGGAGAATGCTAAGAGGAAGAGTGCTGGTAAGAGCACGGAGAGCCAAGGGCAAGGTGGGTACAAGAAACAGAAGTACCAGCCTCAGGCCCAGAAAAGTCAGAATCAAAAGGGGAAGGAGGAAAAGGAGAAGGCTCCGGAAGAGCCATTGAAGTTGACGTGCTTACGCAGCTACACCCCTGCGCTCTAGGGCGCCAAAGGGTAAGGGATTGGTATTGATTGAGTTAAGAAACAATTAGTAACCGTTTGAGATATGAGTATTGATATTGTGAATGATCAGGATCTGAGACTGAGAAGGGAGCCGGTGGTGGCTACCAGCGACGCTACATCTGTAGGTGGTGTCACAGGGACCACCCCGGGCTCGATTGCAAGGGGAATAAGGTGGAGTGCAACTATTGTGGGTATACGGACACCGAGCATATGAGTGCTTCCGGACCCCGCTAGCAGAGCCTATAGGCCCGATACTAGGGGCAAGGGCAAGACCGATCAGGGAGCTGGATCTGACGGTCAGAGGAAGGTGCAGCAAGCTGCAGACAAGAACCCACGGGTGACCCAGAAGTCGGGACCCACACTACACTTGGTGGACCGGGACGATGAGCCTGAACCCTCATCGAGGCCAGGTACCGCTATAACCACTTAGTAATAAAATTGCCTGCTTACCGCATTATCATGCATGTTTGGTGAATAATTGAGTTAAGTAAGAATGAGATGAGATTAGAACTTAAGTAAGATATAACCTACTACCACTTTAGGAAGCTTCAACATCTGCTATCCAATACCATTTACACCTAACCCGGAGCACACCGACATCGAAACCATAGACTTTCCAACCGAACAATGTCAGGTTATCCGCCCAGGTATGATCTTATTAAGGGGATACCTGACACCCGAAGCGCAAATAGCCATCATCAGGAAATGCAGTCAACTAGGAATGGGACCGGGAGGTTTTTACACACCGGAGTACCCAGGGGGAGCAAGATGAAATTAAAAATGATGAGCTTAGGCAAGGATTGGAATCCGTATGCCAAGAACTACCAAACCACGAGGATGCAAGATGGAGTCTCACCACGGGGATACCCGAAGAGTTCCATCCAGTTATTACACAAGTCGTGGAAATCGCTCAGCAATTGGAAGCTGAACCGATTCCAGACATTCAAGCAGACATTTGCATTGTGAACTTCTACGAGAAGGATGGGCGACTTGGACTACACCAGGATAAGGACGAGACAACGGAGTCTCTCGAAAGAGGGATACCCGTAGTGTCTTGGTCCATTGGGGATGATGCAGAGTTTTTATACGGCGAGCAGAAGCGTGCGGACCGTGCGAATAAGTTGGTACTTAAGTCAGGAGATGTATTAATTATGGGAGGAGAATCAAGGATGTTATACCATGGGATTAAGAGAATCAAGCTGAATACAGCACCGTCAGCAGTAATTATGCGACGCATATGAGACCTGGGAGATTAAACCTAACCTTTAGACAATATTAGCCATGTAATGTTAGAATGAGATGAGGAATGAGATGTAAGATTGAAGCACATGTTGTAAACAGGATGGTTATGAATAAAATAACAGTGTTGTTCATATAAATTGTTTCGACTCTTGTTACCCATCAATACTCATGAAGCTTGTGAACACAATTAGGTTATGGACTCGGTACGGAAGGTGCGTTAAGCATACTTACAGAGGCACAGGCCGACGCCAGCGGTACTATCATCACCGGCACCTTTCCGATTAATGGGATTGAGGCATCAGTTCTCTTCGACTCAGGGGCCTCGCATACCTTTGTCTCGGCATCTTTCGCGAGCAGGTTGGGGCTAGACGCTGATGAGCTACCCGACTTCACGGTTACGCTCCCGTCTAAGGAGAAGGTTCGTTGCACTCGTTACTACCGAGGAGCCATTGTCAGAATTAAGGGAGAAGACTTTCCAGTCAGTTTTATTGAGTTCAGTGAGCTAGGATTTGATGTTATTTTCGGGATGAACTGGTTGGAGCGGCACAAGGGACGTATCCTCTGCGCCGAGCATAGATTGCTGCTCAGGAGTCCGTCTGGGGTAACAATATCATACCGCCAGAGGCCCAGAGAGCCTTCGACTAAGATCATCACCGCCATGGCAATGTATAAGGAATTGAGGAGAAAAGAAGAAGTGTACCTCTGCTATGTACAGGACATAGAGAGAGACCCCGAGTTCGACCCCGACTTACCGGTAGTGTCGGAGTTCCCCGACCTATTTCCACGGGAACTGCCCGGCATGCCACCCACTCGGGAGGTAGAGTTCACCATCGAGCTGCTACCTGGTACCGGACCGATAGCCAAGGCACCATACCGTATGGCTCCGGCAGAAATGACTGAGTTAAAGGAACAACTGAAGGACTTGTTGGATAAGGGATTTATTAGACCAAGTGTGTCACCATGGGGAGCGCCAGTCCTCTTCGTGAAGAAGAAGGATGGTAGTCTCCGCCTCTGCATCGACTACAGAGAGCTGAATGCAGTGACAGTGAAGAATAAGTATCCACTACCCCGCATTGACGATCTGTTCGATCAGTTGAAGGGAGCATCTGTGTTTTCCAAGATTGATCTCAGATCGGGGTATCATCAGATAGCCATTAAGGAGGGAGACATTGAGAAGACGACATTCCGGACACGATACGGCCACTATGAGTTTACAGTGATGCCATTCGGTTTGTCGAACGCACCGGCGAAGTTTATGGATCTGATGAACCGCTTGTTCCAGGAGCAGTTGGACAAGTCAGTTGTGGTATTCATCGACGACATATTGATATACTCGAAATCTAAGGTTGAAACTGAGGAACATCTGAGGAAGTATTGGAGATATTGAGGGAGAACCAGCTATATGATAAGTACTCAAGTGTGAGTTTTGGCTTGACCAGGTCCTCTTCCTAGGTCATGTTCATCTCAGATGCTGGAATCTCAGTGGATCCAGCAAAGATTGATGCCGTACGTACTTGGCCAAGGCCGAAGACTGTTACCGACATCCGGAGCTTTCTCGGTCTGGCAGGTTACTACAGGAGGTTTGTTAAGGATTTCAGCAAGGTCGCGAAGCCGATGACCAGTCTGATGAGAAGAAGATGCACCGTTCTTGTGGACGACTGACTGTGAGAAATCATTTCAGAGTTTGAAGGACTCACTGACCACTGCACCGGTTCTGACCATTCCAGACGGTACAGAGGGCTTTGAGGTTTATTGTGATGCATCTGGCAGAGGGCTGGGTTGCGTGCTCATGCAACATGGCAAGGTGGTGGCATATGCCTCACGCCAGTTGAAGAAACAGTTGAAGAAACATGAGGAGAACTACCCCATACATGATTTGGAGCTGGGAGCTGTAGTCTTCGCTTTGAAGATATGGCGCCACTACTTATACGGGGTTAGTGTGACGATCTACACCGATCATAAGAGCTTAAGACACATATTCACTCAGAAGGAGTTGAACCTCAGACTGAGGAGATGGTTGGATTTTTGAAAGACTATGACATTGACCTCCAATACAAAGAGGGAAAGGCCAATGTTGTAGCAGACGCCCTGAGCCGTCGAGCACACTCACTCCATTCACTAGTTTCTTTCTCCAGCTTGGTTGATGAGGTGCGAGAGGCTCAGAGGACAGATGAGTACATGAGGAGGTCAGACAGAAGCTGACAGATGGTACCTTTGAGAGTCAGAAATATGACTTCAGACTTCACGACGATGATCTGATCAGACTTAAGGGCCGGTTATGCATACCACGGGGCAACACGGATCTGAAAGACCGTATACTTAGAGAATCACACTGTTCTTCAGTTTCCATCCATCCGGGAGCCTCTAAGATGTATAAAGACATGAAGAGATACTTCTGGTGGTCGGGGATGAAGACAGATGTTACCGAGTTCGTCTTGAGGTGTCTCACATGCCAGAAGGTAAAGTTCGAGCACCGACGACCGGGCGGAATGGTACAATCGATGCCAGTTCCGGAATGGAAGTTCCATGATATCTCCATGACTTTGTAGTTGGACTTCCACCTGCTAGGGGAGGTCTCAACATGATATGGGTGGTGGTGGATCGCCTTACCAAAGTAGCCCGATTCATACCGATGAAGGATACTTGGAAGGTGACCAAATTAGCTGAGTTGTTTGAGAAAGAAGTAATGAGACATCACGGGATACCAAAGACCATAGTGTCAGACAGAGATACCAGATTCCTTTCGGTACTGGAGAGCTACTAGAGAAGCGTTGGGTACAGAACTGAAGTTGAGTACCGCGTTCCATCCTCAGACAGATGGTCAGACTGAGCGTACTATTCAGACACTCGAGGACATGCTGAGAGCATGTGCCTTAGACTTCCAGGGCAGTTGGATTGACAGACTACATCTGATCGAGTTTTCATACAACAACAGCTATCACGCTTCGATCAAGATGGCACCTTTTCAAGCGTTGTACGGTAGACCATGTCGTACACCGCTCTGCTGGGATGAGTCGAGTGAGACGGTCATTATAGGACCAGAGTATTTGGAGCAAGTTAAGGCTGAAGTTCAGCAAATTAGGGAGAACATGAAAGCTGCTCAAGATAGGCAGAAGTTGTATGCTGATGTTCGACGACGGGACCTGGAGTTCGCAGTGGGCGACCAGGTATTTCTGCGAGTTTCACCGATGAAGGGTGTATTCAGGTTTGGGCAGAAGGGAATTAAGCCCGAAATTTGTTGGTCCTTATGAGATTACGGAGCGGGTGGGCCCGGTTGCTTACAGGTTGAATCTACCTGCTGAACTTGGTAAAGTGCATGATGTTTTCATGTTTCACAGCTAAAGAAATACATGCACCACCCCTCCCATGTGTTAGAATCTGAGAGGGTTGACTTTAGAACCAAATATGAGATCAGTGGAGACTCCTCAGAGAATCTTGGACAGTAAGACTAGGGACACTCGCCACAAGTCAGTGCGACTGGTGAAGGTTCTCTGGTCTAACCAAGATGTCGAAGAGGCCACGTGGGAATTAGAGGATAAGATGAGGGCGAAGTACCCTTCTTTGTTTACTGACTAGATCGTCTGTATAGGGTACGGGGCGTACCCCTTTTAAGGGGGGTAGAGCTTCCTCGCTTTGGGTTAGGAAGGAAACGAACTTGTTGTCGTTTGTTTGGTTGTTTAAGATGTGAATTTGTGTAAGTTGCTACACTTTGGTGTTAAGTTTGAGTTACGTATAATACATATGTATTGTATTCGAGATTGACCTTCGAGTCTTGAGATGTGTGAATGTGAATATAAGATGTGGTGTTAAGATTAAGGGAATTGAGTACCGTGAATGGTTAAGCATATATGTGAACTATGGGGACAAAGTTCTTTTAAGGGGGGTAGATTGAAATACCCCAAACTTAGATATGGTGTTTAAATGATAAACTAAGTTATAAGGAGGCTAAATAATGCCTTAAAACATTAAGAAACATTTCTAATCAAAGAAAACATAAGGAAACACAAAAAGAGCAGTTTAAGCAAAAATGTGCTCTAAGCTTGGAGAGACTTGGGTGAGTACCCAAATATTGTTCTAAGACCTTAGTAATATCCCAATGGTCATTTTAAATCAATTAACAAAGAAAACCAAGCTTGAAAACAAGTTAAAACACAAAATGTGCTTTAAGGAGTCTTAAAGCACATTTTTGAAAAATTATCTTGTAAATGGGTTTTGAATGGCTAAATGTCCATCATTACTCTTTAATTAACATGTGTACTAATTAGTATCACATTAGGAAGTCTAAATCAATGGGAAATCAAAAATTTCACAACTATGTGCTTGTTTTGTGAATAGTAATTAAATTAAGCTAGTTATAACATAAGTCAATATAAGTAAGCTAATTGGTCAACAAAGACTAAATTACCCCTTGCTACTTAATGGGGGCCGGTTTCTAAGGGATTACTCACCATGTGAGTAAGCTAGATTATTAGTAAATAAGATAGAAATGTACTAGTCACTATTTGCTTTTGTAAAGCAACATAAATATCTCACCTTTAATCACCTCTCTCCTCACCTCTCCATTCTCTCTTGTTCCCACGGTTTTGAGCTGCTCCTCTCTTCTTCTCCATTGACGTGAAGAACAACCCCATGCTAGCTTCACCTTCCTTTGTACCACACCACTTACTCATTTAGCTCCAAAACCAAAACAAATTACATATTCTTCTTAGTTAGCTCAAGCTCTCTCTTTCTATCTGTGGAGGGTGATTTTTCGGTGCTAGGGGGGTCTATCTAAATATGGTCTGACTAAAAGCCTAGATCCTAGAAATTGCCATTCTGTGGAGGGGTGAAAACCTGTCACCTTGGCATCCCTCAAATACCTACTCTATCGTCCGTCTTTCCCAGAAAGCATAAGGGGAATGCTAGTGAGCACTACACCCGCTCTCAATGGGCCCCACGCGGACTTATGCCTCTATAAGGCGGAATTGACTAGAGTCGCCACCTAGTTTGACCTAAAGAACTAGGAAGGAAAGGGAAAGAGGGTTCTAAGAACCGTTAATTGACTCTGAGATTATTGCCTATGGATAGGACTTATCTGGTCATGTCAGAGATTCTGTGTGGGTTCGCACTGGGTTACACCCCTTAGAAGTGGCAACGACCACAACTTCGGATTGGTGCCCGAGGAAACCTCGGTCTCCAATTGTCGGGATTGTCTTCTTTCAAAACCTTTTTAGAGAGATTCATTTAAAGCCAAGGATAGGATTGAGTGGGGGCTGAGGAAGAGAGTGGATGAGGCGAGCTTTTCTGCCAAGCTAGCGCCAAGAAGAAGAATGGGTGAATTCGGATGAGAATTAGGAAAAGTCTGAGGTTGAGCGAATAGACAAGACTTAGTGTCTGATGGTTTGAAGTTTGCGGGAGCCAAAGAAGGTTTGAGTGTTTTGAGAGGTATGGAGAACACCTTAGTATGGGAAAAGGGCTTTTTATTTGGAGCGGGGTCGCACCCTGTGTGGGCTGCCTACGTACTCAACTTCCTGTTGAGATCAGACCTTACGTAGTTCACGGCCTTTGGGGATTTGGGGATTTGGGGTTTTGGGGTTTTGTGAAAGGAATTAGGATTTTGACCTTTTGGGTCTTTGAGGGGTCAATGGGGTTTTGTGGTCATTTCGTGGGGCTTGATGGATTGTCGAGTTTGTTTTGGAGTTTGAGGTGCTCGACTCGGTGAGATATTCGAAATCCTAAAATGATGACGTCTGTGAGACGCTCGGGTCTGTGAGACATTTGGGGCTTGAAAGGATTACCAAATTTCAAGGGGTTCGGCTTTTTGAGGAGCTGAGGGTTTTCGAGGTGTTTGAATTTGATGAGTCTATTGAGATGTTCGAATCTGTTGAACTGCGGAGACATTCGAGTCTGTTGAGCTGTTGAGACGGTAGAGTCTGTTGAGCTGCTGAGACGGTAGAGTCTGTTGAGCTGCTGAGACGTCGAGTCTGTTGAGCTGAGACGTTCGAGTCTGTTGAGCTGCTGAGACGTTCGAGTCTGCTGAGCTATTGAGACGGTCGAGTCTGTTGAGCTGCTGAGACGGTCGAGTCTGTTGAGCTGTTGAGACGGTTAGAGATTCGAGATGCTTGACTTCAAGGAGATTGAAGTTTTCCGGAATTTGAGATTTATGATGTTTAGAAATATTCGGGATTGAAATGAAGTTGAATTGAATTGGGAATGAAAAGAATTTTGAATTGAATTGGATTGAAATCGAATTGATTCTGGATCGGAGTTGGATTGAATTGGATTGAAATTGAATTTGAATTGGAATTGAAGTTGAATTGGATTTGAAACTAAACCGGGATCGAATGGAGGTAATGAGCCGGATTTGGGCCTTGAAATGTGGGCCGGATTGGACCTTTGAAATTGGGCCGGGTTGGACCCTTGAAATTGGATTTGGGGCTTAGAATTGGGCTTGGTTTGGCCTTTGAAATTGAGATTGGAAGATGATTTGAATCTATGAGACAATTGGAGTTTGGAAGGAGTTTGAAGTTTGATCTTAGAACTTTTGGAAGCATTTCAAATGCTTTGTGAGGTTGAAGTGTGTCTAATGAGTGTATGAAGAGTATTTAATGTTGGGTGCGAAAAGCTTTGATTTTGAAGAATTCATGAAGAATATCTGGTTTTGGAGTATGAGAGGATCGGTTTTGAAGAGTGTATAACGAGTGGGTGTGAGAGGAATTGATTTTGGAGTGTGTTTGATGAGAGAGTATGAGAGAGATTGGTTTTGCAGTGTGTTTGATGAGAGAGTTTGAGAGAGATCGGTTTGCAGTGTGTCTGATGAGAGAGTGTGAGAAGAATTGATTTTGAAGTGGAGTTTGCCTCATTGGATCTTTAAATTGATTTGGAATTGGATGATTGATTGATTGTGAATTTTATTCTGACTTTAGAGGATGATTTGGAAAATTTTAAGGGAAACGGGTATTCCTCACATGGACCGTGTCTAGGACCCGTATGCATTAAGGATACCCCAAACCTAGGGCTTTTCTAAAATGCACTAAGAGGGCAACCTGATTGGCTTTCTAGGGCCACCTGTTCCAGGCCGTTTGGCTGGTTATGGACCGAACCTGAACAAAATTATATTTGGGCCAAGAGTTACATGGGCCCAAACAGGATCAGTCCATACACTTACAAAATCATAGGCAAAGAATGATGAGCAAATGATATGTGGAGATGAATTTCCAAGGCTATATAAACAAATATACATACAAACATGGATTTCAAAAGCCATCCAAATAAAACAAATATACGTGAGAAAAGAATTCGGAATCTGTCTGAGTAATTACATACATGTGGACATGGGTTTTTAAAAATTTAAGCTATTGTACGTATGAAATGAATTTCAGAGGTAGTACGAGAAATGTATATACAAGAACGAATCATCAAAGCTATCTAGGTAACGAATCAGAATTATTTAAATCTAAAACTCTCACAACTAACAAGATGAGTCCTACTGTATGGGTTGCTAACCAATTGTTAGTCTTATCCTATTTACAATCTTTCAAAAGTCAATCAAAGGTTGCAAGCAAGAGAAAGAGAATAATGTAACGGTTATGGAATGAAGTCACAAAAATGAATAAGTCACAACACTACAACCGAAAGTGAAACAAACGAATTACAAATTGATACAAATACAAGTGAAAAGTTTAAATCTAAAGCTGCTATGGGGGGGGTCGCATCGATGCCGCCTCACTTGAGCTGAAAGGATCAGCAAGAAGTGCACCAACCGTTACATGTGTTTTAAGTGGAGACCCTGGTAGTCCAAGCCAAGACCCTGTTCCTCAGTCTTAGAGTAGTTTCCCGTTTCACGAGCATTATGTACATGTCAAAAACACAACCAAGAGGGGAAAACTGCATTAGTCAAAGAACGGAAGAGGTTTGGGATGTGTGCAATGGGATCATACGGCCCCTCTCAATGGGAGGAAAGGGGGCAATCTAATCATCTCCCACCACCCCAACCGAGAACATAGAAAAGAGTTTCAAGCTGCCAGCAAATGCTATGAATTGTAAGATAAATCAAACATTGGGGTTGCTACGCAGATTAATTCAACATCTTAGATTATGACTCAAACCGAAGTGTAGTATCAAAGAGATAAAGTTGTGAGTCATATGGGATCATACCTAGAAGGATTTATATCATTTCCTTGAGATGAAAAATTAATAAGTTACCATCCAACCAATGAGTGATTTGTCTTAACAATTATAGCATAGGGCAACTATAACTCAATTCATGCTCTTATCTAAGCGCGAGGGTCAGGTGATGCTAGTTTCAATCTAATTTCCAAACCAAATATCCATGCGCAGAGGGTCAAGTTATGCTAAATGTCAATTTCCAAACCGAAACAATGCGCAAGGAGCAATCAAAATACCGAAGGCGCTCGGATTATAGAAAGAAAGGCCAAAAGTAGAATTTCCAAACCCATCGAAGTCTGCTATGAAGCCCAAAGTCCATCAACATATCGTCCAGTCATTTCCAAGCCAAGCACATCCGATCCAGGTCTCATCGATTTTGCATGTACATCAGCAGAGGTATGAAGTAAAGTAGTGAGCAAATTGAGTCGAATAACCAACAATAATCAATAGATTTTTTAATCAATTCATAAACGACATCTTATGAACAAGGGAGCAGTTGGGTAACCAGAAGTTATGTAATTCCCAAACCAATATCAGTGCGCCAAGGAGCCAGCCATAGAGTTTTAAGCAACATAATCTCCAAGCCAAAATCATTGAAGCTCACCGAGAACCAAATTCATGAGGATCAGCCATGGGACCCAGAAGTTCATAAGTTTAAGTCCAGCAAGCAAAGTCCAGCCCATGTTTCAATCCGAATATACCTCAGTCGGGCATGATACCAGAAAGTAATAATGAGCCGAATTAAACCGACAACGCAAAGGGGCATAACAAAAATAAACCCAGATCGCCAGAATTATGGGCCCGTGATAGGCCAACATGAATCAAAACGTTAAAAACTCATCGGACGTGCATTGAGCGAGACCCAACAGTCAACATCTCCAATTATTTTTTGGAACCAACAATCACAGACCTCATGTCCCCAAAAGGCCGGGAAAGGGCAGAGGCCAAAAATTCAGAATCTCAGTCCAAATATTCAGATCCAACATTAAATATGAACATCTTTCGTAATCGGTCAGGCAAACAAGTCGATCAGCCCAATCTAGAGTAAACTTATCATCAAAAGATTGACAAATCCAACAGATGGAACCAGACTAATTCGCAGGCATCAGCTCAAAAGGGGAAGAGGTACAATACGCAGGGACTAGAGCCGAAGGCTCGATACCAGGCCAACGTTAAACCCGACATAGCAATGGACAAATCAACCAGATAGCAGTAAAGGGTGTGATTCAAAAGAGACGTTTGTTTAATTAACGGGTTGCAGAGATGACGTGAGATCGTTCAAAGCAACAAAGAGCAGAGCCTAAATTAAACAGATGGACTTGCATCTGCTCGAATCAAACCAAAGAATCCCCGTAAACTCAAAATAGCCAGCAAACCAGGGAAAATTTGATGAACCAGAAATCGATTTAGCCGCTGAAACAAAGATTCGAAGAGAAAAATAGATGATGAACCAAGAGAATAATAGCTAAAATCGAAGAGTGGTTTTGCTGCATAAATATAGAGGTTCGAATAGAAGAGGGAGAAGGCGAAGAAAATTTCACAACCATAGCCCGATGATGGGGATGTAGGGGACGATGGAGTACGACGTCCCTTGTTCGCCAGTAAGGTTCACGAAATGGTGGATGAAGAGAATGACGATGGAGGGAGCATCCATGCTCCTGGGTCACTTGTTTGAGTTGCAAAATTACCAGCGAAGAGAATGAATGAGGCAGCCGCTTTGATCTCTGGTTTTGACGATGGGAATAAAATGGGCTGAGAGAGAGAGAAGCAGGTCTCTCTTTTGGTGGGTTTAGGAGCAGAGCTCTAAGTCGACCGTAGACAAGAAGACAGTGGAGGCGGCTGCTTCTTTTTGAGGATGAAGAGCAACCAGAAGAACGAGGGAGACCGCTGAGAGTTTGTCGACTAGGGTTTCTTTTTCTTTTGTTTCCCCCCCATCCATCGAAGCCGTGAGGAGGGGTAGAAGACGGTGAATCCATGGATCGATCAGGGAGGGTGAGGGTTCTTCAGCTGTGCTTAGTATGGGCTAGGTTGTGCTTAGTATGGGCTAGGCTGTACTGGACTTTGAAAACCAAGACCACTGGACGCGGGTTGACCCAGGGAGAAAGACAAAATAACGACATCAGGTTGCCCATGGCAAGTATCAAACTCAAGCTTGTGACATCCACTAACCAACTGCACGATTAATTGAACTTGTCAAATTAACGTGGAAAAATATAAGAGCATTAGCTCAAACCGAAAAAAGGTTCTTAAAACGTTAATGTTTTAAAAAACGAGAATGCCAAAAAAAAGATTTAAGAATTTGTCATAAAATGATGGTTTCGTTTTGGTATGCACATAGATAGGGTTTGGAAAAGGAAGACGACGATCATCTTATTTTATTTATTTTTTTGAATTTTGTTTTATGGGGTGAGAATTTTTGGTGTCTACACTATCTTTTCAAAACTTCAAGAGCTTTGATTTGGTGCCAAGCCCAAACCACCATTAGAGGAGGAAACTCAAGTTTGGAGACTTCATTGGCTTCTCCATTCTCTTAAGGTAAAGAAAGTGTAAGAAAATCTAGGTTTCCATCACTTTTTCTTCATGACCTAAAATGCATGCTCATGAGGCTTCATTTTAATGCCTTGTTCTAGCTTGTTTTCTACTCTTCAAAGGATAAAGGAGGTCCTTCTTGCTTCATATCCAAGCTTGTCTTGAGAAACCAAGGTAAAACAATCACCTTAATACCTTAAAGCACATTTTGACCTAGGGTTTGTTCCTTAGGGTTAATGTATTATCTAGTACTCATTGGAGTCATTGGATATTGGTTAGAACATTGGCAAGGAGAGTTTAAGTGGTGACCGAGATTGAGCAAGGAAAAACCTAAGGAGGAAAGTTTGTGAGCTTGTGAAAAGAAGGTAAATTACTTACCTTAAGGTGTTTTATTGTTTAAGGGAATGGGATTTGGATATGTGATGAGTTTAGTGTAGAGATTACATTGGGAAAAGGGGTTATAAAACCTAGAGAGAAAGAACAATAACTATACTTGTGAAACTTGTGATTAAGGAGCCAATGAGAAAAGAGATAGTCAAACAATGTTGAGATGAATTACAAGAAGCATTTTATTTCAAGGGAGCCTTATTGTGTGTATTCGCAGGGTTAAAGGCAAATATATGTGGAAATTCAGTGGTTAAGATATTGTCATTTAAGGGCATAAGTGCCAAGCATTTAAGTTTATACACTATGTAATGATGTGGTGTAGTTTTAGTGTAAATTGTGTGTTAAGGTGTTGTGATGAGAATTTAAGTGATCTTGGTTGTTGATGGTGAAAAAACCAAGTGTTTGGATGTAACTAATACTAGAGAACCCATGGCAAAATTTAGAGGAGAACCTAAGTGTTTGAGATGTTCTAAGGAGATTTCATGAACCAGGAAGTACTAGGAATTCTCTAGAGGTTTCTTGATGAAAAAGGGTGGGATTAAGGTGTTTAAATGGCTTATAATGACTTAGGCATCACTATGAAGGATTTAGGAATCAAAAGAGTGTACTTGGGTATTTAGGACTTAGGTAAATGTTGGTAAACAACTAGGAAGGAGATAATGTGTTGATGGATGGAAGCATAAGCTTATGAAGGAACCTTAAGTAAATGCATAAAAGAAGCTAGGAAACTTGTGTAAGTTTGATGTGAATGAGTGTAAAACTTTGAGATGATTTAAGTAGGGAATAGAGTTTAGAATTTAAGGAAGGTTTGGAAAATGTAATAGGGGTGCAAGTGGTTGTATATGGTGTATGGTGGTGTGGTCAAGTTCTTAAGGAGGGAACTTTTGGCTAGTAGAAGTTCTAGGTGAAAGGGATGTTGAAATGTAGGAAAGAAATAAGTGTTAAGTGTAGTAAGTTGTTGTAAGAATTGAGTAAAGGATTGGAATGATCCTTGGAGGTTGTTTTAATGAGTTTGGAGGATGGTTTAAGGTGAGTTTAAGGGTAAATGATGTTAGAACACATTAGGAGGCTTGGGGAAAAATTTGGAATTGAAAGAACAACTTAAGAGTAAGGTCTGTAGTGGTCCGACCCAGGTCCCGAACCCAGTTCTGGGTCGGACGGACCTCTGTTAAGCCACCGTAAAGGGTTTCTGGAATGGTTCCGACCCAGTTGGTGGGTCGGACGGTGGGTCGGACGGAGAGAGTTTCAAAGACGGGAGAATTTCTGGAATGGTCCGACCAGTTGGTTGGTGGGGTCGGACATGGGCGGACAAGGGGAGTTTTCAAACCCGAAAGTTACTGGAAGGGTCCGACCCAGTTGGTGGGTCGGACGGTGGGTCGGACGACCTTAAACACTTAAAAAAAATGAATTCTAAGGATGATAATTGGTAATAAGGTATACCATTGTAGGGTAGTAATGGTTAGGACCCTAAGAACCTAAGGGGATTAAGTTAAGTTAAATATAAGTTCATAAGCTTAAGGTTAAGTTGCAAGATTAAGTTATAAGACTTAAGAAGTGTTAATTGGGGACCACTAAGGGTTAAATAAGTAAATAAGTTAAGCAATGTATAGATACTTAATCATTTAAGTTGGATGGATATTTAGGACTTGAAAGTTGGAAACCGGAGGAGTATTAAAAACACCGGGACGAACGACGGTGAACGGTACAATCTTTCTTGTGACCTGCTTGCTAACGAGGTGTCTCTCGGCTGTGTGCTATCGTTTACTTGCTATGACTAAGAAAAGATAAAGCATGAAACTGGTTATATTTGTTCTCGTTGTGTTGTGTTTTTTACACTAACCCACGAGGCTTGAGATTGTTACTAACCAAGTTTAGTACTTACTGAGTTAAGGATAAGAGTTAAGTATTGGTGATTGTTGGTTAATACCAGTTAAGGTTTAACTAACATTTGGTGGTTAGATTTTTACTAACTGGAACTTGAGTGAGGAAACCCGGGACTGACTCCGGTCATGCATGCTAAGGAAAGGGGACGGTATCTGAATCAGATCCGCCCTCCGCTTAAGGACTTGTCTTCGGACTTGTAGCCTAGGGCCGGTTGCTGCTCAGCTACGCTGGACTCCCGTCCAGGGTAGGTGGCATTAAGATGGTGCGGTAGGATCACCTAAATCCTAGGTTTGAGATAAGCTACAACCATTCCCTTCCAGGAAGGTTTGTATACTGAGAATAAGATAAGGTTAAGACTGAGTAAGATAAGGAACTGAGGTTAAGAAAATAAGGACTAAGGAGGGGGTTACTAACCCGCTTGATAAGGGAACGCTTTGTGTCGTTCATTGGGTGTGAGCTATATATGTTCATCTGTGGATTGTTGTTTATTGCACTTCATATCATGTTTGTGTACTTAATCAATTTCCATGCTATCGACAATTAGTCGTCGTAACCCCGGTAGCTTGGGGGCCATGAGAGGGAGTACCAGCATTCGTGCTGACCCCCTTTGGGGGTTGTTTTACACTTGCAGGTAAGAGGCCCATGAAGACGCACACGAGAGTAGAAGGAGCGGTTAGATTTAGGATGGGTTGTTTATTTTGAGTACGGGTTGCGTTTGTGCTCGTGTCTGTTTATATGAAACTGATGTAAGGTTGTGATTATGACTTAGTACTTATTGGTTGGTTGGTTGGTGGTATTTTGGTTGGTGGTGATTGGTCGGTTGTTCATTTTGGATAAGTGTTGTAATATTATAAGGCCGGTATGTTCTAACGATCAGACCGTGGCAAGGTCCAGGTGTTTGTTATTTCCGCTGCGACGAATTCGATTAAGCGTTAAGTTTTGCGATAACCACGATTGGCTTAGGACGAGGTGTTACAGTAAGGAAGAAGAATGGTAAAATGATTGTTTTTTTTAGATTTTGCTGGTCAAGTTTTTCTTTATTGAACAAAAGAAGATTTGAGGAAAAAATAAATACTGAATTAAAAGGAAAGCAAGATCTTCAATGAAAATATATTCTTTATGTTTTTGAAGAACTATATGTTTTTGTGGTATATGATTTTTGCATAATCACTCTCTCAAGGTATTATTTGGCGTTATATATTTCGTTTTGAAAGTGAACCATCTATTATGCCATGATTCATTCCATTCGATTTTATTTTATGATCGAAAAACAGTATTGCCATAAGGATGGGTTTGAATTATCGTTTATTAGGCAATCCCTTTGAGATAGTAAAAAAAAAGGTGATATTACCTTATGCAAGATGTTGCACTAGAGGTTAAGAATTCTCCAATGTAATCATTGAAAAGGAGATTGTAAATTATAATATTACCTCGTGCAAGACGCTAACAATTAAGGTAAGATCGTAATACATTCTCATGAAAAAATGAATGCCCTTGAGGTTCAAGATTATAAGATCTGTATACGTTCTCGTGCAAGATGAGTGCACTAGAGAAAGAAAAATAAAAGGATCATGTTATTCGATTGTATGCAAGCATTGGAGGTTGAGAATTATAGTGTACTATTTTCCCTCATGCCATACGTTCTCGTGCAAGATGAGTGCACTAGAGAAAGAAATAAAGGATCTGTATTCGATTGTATGCAAGCATTGGAGGTTGAGAATTATAGTGTACTATTTTCCCTCATGCCAAATTATGCTCTCAAGGTTGAGAGCTGTAAGATCCTTATACTCCCTTGTGCAAGATAATTGCATTAAAGGTTGAGAATGAAAAATTATTGTTTTTCCCTCATGCATGACTATGCATTTAAGGTGGATGGTTTAAAAATGGTCAATATTTGGTATAAGAAGGACCAATTGTAAAAGCTTTTAGAGAGCTAGATAGATTTTGAAGAGTTAAAGATTACTCCATACAAAGTAACTTTGGTATAAGTTACATATGGTCCCCCAAGTAACCATCGAGGAGTTACATTTGAGGATTATTATTAGAAAATTAAAGAGTTTTCCTAGTGAATTTCCAACTCAAGCTCTGAGATGCTAATGTGTATCATGTATAATTATGAAAGAAGTCGAGCTTGAGGTTGATTTTATTGAAAGATCTATCTATAATATCTTTGATGATATCAGAACTAAAAGCTTGAATTAGCTTATGAAAATTACTTTTTTATATCTTGAAGGTCGATTGTAAAATATGTATAATCTATGATAGATTATTGTACATCTGTACATGGTTGGACCGTGCATAAAAGGAAAATGTTTACAATTGACATCATGGTAGACCATCACATATCCCTGAAGGATATTGTTAAGATGATGTCATTATTGATGAAAACTGTTAAGGTGTCATCCTTAGTACATGTGTATAAAATGCAAAAGACGCACTAGAGTTGAATTTTGACATATTTATAACAACCATGCTTTGGGATAGGTTATTCACGGTACTCTAAAGGAATATAATATGGTACGTTGAACTTTGAAATCTATAATAGATTCACGAGCATATATGTAAGTCAATGAATGACATAAAGTCATACATTATTGATAGTGCTATATGCACAAATGAAAATGTTTTATATACCACTCTATCTATAAGAGACTATGAAGAAGAGAACTTTCTCTGTGGGCCATGAATTTTAAAATCTCTTTATTATATTCCTTAGGGGAACAAGAATAAACATTGAATAATGCACTTTAATGATAAAGTATGCTCATATTGATGGGAAAAACAAACAAAATTGTATCAAGTTATATAAGTTTATATAACTTAGAATCCCAAAAAGGCCAAAGAAAAAGGAGGGTCGCTAACATGCGGTTAGTGTGCAATAAAATATTCACTATATGAACAGAAAAATGGGTATCCGTGATATAAAATAGTGTCGAATCACTAGTTTTTTCTAAACTATCAAGAGCTTCCAGGTTCATACTCGGGTGACAATAGTTCATATAAGATATGGCAAGATCATTCAAAAGGAAGTAGATGGAAAATTTTTATACTGCCCTAAAATATCATGGTTTGATTATGGGCGGAAAAATTATTATGTGGACCTTTAAGCTATATATGATGTTGATACATCAAATAATGGTCACATGAACTATTGTATTCATTAGGCTATTGATTTAGAGAAATCATGCTATAATGAAATTATCCATGTGATTTTAAGAATAAGATGGATAATATGAAAGTTGAAGAATAGTGGTATTGAGTAACTTATACTCCCACTAAGAACGACTTTATTAAGTCGTTAATTTTGTAGAGCAAAAAAAATGAGCTAGACAATCTCCCCCATTAAAAAAAAATCAAAAGGGTTACAAAAAGAAAAGTTGAGAATAATGAACTCCTTTAGCTCTAAAGAATTCTCAACTTTAAGGGGAGAATGATATAAGTTTTGATATTTGGCACAAAGTCTTACAAGTATAATCAATTGTGTGTTGCTGTAAGATTACAAATGCAAGCACATATTGAATGCTGCTACAACCATGCTTCTGGGAAGTATCAGTGTCAAAGATGCTTATGAATTTATAAGAGTCGAATTAAAGAGCATTTGTCTCTAACTTGACTGTCTTTAACCAAATGTTAATGGACTATGAATTATTTCATGCATGACAAAGCAAAATGAACTAGAGGTTCGAAGAATAAATCATTTGGAAATGTTCAACTACTTGATACGTTCATAGATATGAAAAAAAAGTAACGCGATCATATATATACCAACTGTGAATGTTCCAGCTCGGTTAGAAACGTAGGAGAAAATCAACAAATGGCAAGTGAATCCCAAGTACGTTGGAGGCGTGGTCCGACCCTTGGGATTCAAAGAACCCTTGAAAGAGGAGTTCGGGCCTTGAAAGAGGAGTCCATTCCTTCAAAAGGGGACGAATATGCTAAAATGACACAAAAAAGAAAAGGCAAATGAGGTAAGATTTGAACCTTGAAAGAGGAGATCGGACCCTCGAAAGAGGAGTCCAGTCTCTCGAAAGGGGGACGTATATGCCTAAATGACATAGACAGAAAAGGAAAAGGGAAATTAGGAGTTTCAGATTTGAACCCTCGAAAGAGGAGTTCAGACCCTCGAAAGGGGGAAGAAACTGCCAAAATGATATACTCCAAAAGTAACGGAAGTATGGAGTTTGACTTCCAAAAGTTTGATAATGACAAATCATACACATTGAAACGTGTGATGTTAGCATGATAATGCACAGAGTGTGCGTCGTATGAGATGTTATAATCCACCTCGATATGAGAATTGAACGTTGGTTCCTCCTAGTGGATAAAAGAGTTTTAATATCGTAAAGTGGAAGATAGTAGACTCTTGAAAAAGGTGTTGTCGAGCCCTTGAAAAAGGAGCTACAAACATTAGTATTAGACCCTTGAAAAAAAAGTGTCTAGCCCTTGGAAAAGGAGCTATAAACTTTTAAAAGAAAGTTAATGATAAAAACTACATCATGTTACATTATGTGTATCCCATGAAATTGATCTAAACTCTCTAAGAGAGCGTAATGTGAACATATGAATTCTCGGGAATTGGTACTCGAAGAAAATCTTGAGAATGTTTCTCTAAAGGCTTATGTTTTATTGATCAATGATAACTTGGAGAACCATCTAAACCCTAATCGAATGGTATCAAGCCAACTCACACAATTATAAATATCGATATATCAAATGAGCCAAGGGTATGACATAAGCCTCTAAGAGGGCATATATGTGGGTATTAAGTTCAAATACTTGAGAGTGCATTATTTGTCTGCACTAGCTCATATATATGAGTTTTGTAAAGTCATGTTGATAATACATGACTAGTAAAAGGATACTCATCTTATTGCCAATATCAAATAGACCTTGGGAGCAAATTGTATCACACAAATTTTCTTCCTTTATATGATAGAAAAAATGTGTGAGACTCAGGTTAAGAATCCACTATATAGTTATACTTGTGAATTATTTAAAGGTGATATAAGACTTAAATGGTGATTCTTAGAAACATAAATCACAATTGTTCTCCCTTTTTATCAACGTTAAGATGTTGATGATTGATGACATATTTACGGAATGAATGGTGGCATACATTCATATATGTTAAATCATGGGAGAGAATCTTTATGTGGTTATGTTTCCTTCGTTGTTTGGTTTTACACCACAAGGTTTCTGAGCAAAGTTTTAATGAGGATTCTATCATGAGATTTCTGTACAAAGAGGAATGTTGTTATGATATATATAGACCTGGCAAAGGTGACCCGAACCAGAAAAACCGAACCGATCCAACCCGATCCAAACCCGAACTTAAACCGAATAGCGTGACCCAGAATGTGACCCGAAAATCCGAACCGAACCAAACCAAAACCGAATCAACCGAAATTTGGTATAACCGAATCCACCCGAACCGAATTCACCCGAACCGAATCAACCCGAACCGAATCCACCCGAATGTTTTGCTAAATCTAAATCTACTATAGTTGTTCCAACTGTAAAAATAATCTTGAAACCAAAACACATAATGGAGATTAGACATCCAATAAGTGTTCATTGCTCACAAATGATATATATAGTATATATATATATATATATCATATATATATATATAATATATATAATATTGAACATCTGCAAGCATCTCAAGCCTTGTTGTATTAAAACATTCATTAAACTGTGTTGTTACTCTTCCCACACATGCATGTTTTGCTTTAAAATGTTTTATAATACAATTTAATGTGTATCATTACTATTTTATAATACTATACTAATTTTGATTTTAATAAAATTAGGTTTTTTTTATGTTTGGACATGAGACTTGGGAATGGTTAAAATGTTGATGAAGTTTAATTATAAAACCTAAACTTTTAGTTGAGACATATACTATTCAAGATTAAGTGTATATGCCTAAAGAAAATTATGCAATAAAATGAGGAAAATAAATATTCCAATGGTAGTGTAACACCCCGGATTTTCTAACGTTTATTTAGTCAATTTTTTTTTTACAATTCAAGTTTAATATTGATAAGCAGCGAAACAAATCCTAATCCGGAGTACTATTGCCACGCTCGCAACCAAACGAGTGCTAAGGCCTAAATATTTAACTAAATAACCAAATCATTGTTATTATTCACCTTATAATCTCATTATAATCCACATATACCACCAAAATTCAACCATGCCACAATAATCCCGACTAAATAATTGCAATCTCACATAATCATATCATTACATTTCCTCATGTCTTTCCTTCAAAATAATATCCAATTAATCACCATATAATAAACTGCGCACTTAAATATTTCTAGAATCTAATCGTTATCACAAACCAATTCGCTCCCAAAAATAATAGTCACTCACAGATACAAACCATAATCACCACAAAAGATTTATTTTACACAGTTAATACAAAGCTAGTGAACGCAGTAACTTACCTCAAAAAGAATGTTATCATTTGCACCCACCCAACATATAATTAGCCACTACTCTTCGTTTACAAATTTTAGCACCGATTTGTTGACATCATCAATGAAAGAAACAACTCTAGCTGCTACTACATGATACCGTTACTTCATATTGTGACCGCCCAAGATAGAAAAAGATAACTAATGATCCCTTTTTTTCATCTTTTCCTTTTCCGTGTGTGTGAGAAGAGAGATTTTTTTTTTTTGAATCTATGATACAGAGAAAATAGGCACGACATAGAAGGAATTTATTTTTTTCTAGTCTATATGAAGAAGAGAGGTATTCGAATATAGAGGATGGGCAGATAAAATGGAACATCAAATGAGCGTATATATAGGAGGCCGAGGGTAACTGAAAAGCGAGGAATATAAATTGTTTAATTAATACAGAAAGTACTTATTCAATTAATAAAGAATAATAAACTTTTAATGAATAGAAAAGTAGAAGTTAGGAAATGTGGAAAGGTAAAGATGATTAATAAATGGAGATGGAAATATGGAAAGTTTAAATTGATTAACTAAATAAAATCAGAAAATACCAAAAGGTGTAGCCGACATATACTAAAACTAACTTATTTAGTGTATGTAATCAAAACTATAATTGTTATAATAAGTATAATCAAATAAGTACACTAAAATATTACGAAATACACATGGATCACATTATTACATCGAAAACCAAACCAGCGTATTTGAATTGGGTCATTTATTAAAAAATCATTTTTATTAAATACTATATAACATGCTCGTAAATTATAGTATCATCCTCAAAACTACTTTTATACTTGCGAACTAATATACTACTAAACTATATAATAGATGTACTTTGAATCAACAATATTATTTGAATCATATCCTCATTATTATTACTCCACTTGTAATTAATAAATATACCGAGTTAGCTAGAGAAATACAAGGATCATTAATACGAAGATAAAAATCACACACCACCATAGTTTAAAACAGATTATTTATTAAATGCATTGTCTTTTATAAATACTATAATATGCTCGCAAAATATATAATATATTTGTAAACTAGAAAATAAATGTATTTAAAATTTAGAGGTATTTCATTATTCCCCCCTTTAAATAAAGCTTCATCCCCGAAGCTCGATCTCTCCCCATTAACCAATGGTCCCACTAAGAAATTAATCAATTATAGCTACTTTATACTAAGCTTTATATCATATCACTAACCATAATAAATTTGGTTATTGCAGTCTACCTCCCTTAAAGGAATATTACGTCCTCGTAATTAACTTAGCGATTAACTCATACCTAAATCAAAGAATGAGGGCCATTAGATAAGATTTTGAGCTGCAAGAAATCACGTCT
The DNA here is from genome assembly GCA_023374045.1 of Limonium bicolor. Lineage (NCBI taxonomy): Eukaryota > Viridiplantae > Streptophyta > Magnoliopsida > Caryophyllales > Plumbaginaceae > Limonium > Limonium bicolor. Next base: position 311,993,269 of record CM041776.1, on the reverse strand, counting down.
AAGTTCACAACCACAAGACTATAATTCATTCAAATAAAATTCCAATCATTGTCAATAAGATACAATTCAATATGGAATTTCAATCATCAAACATTCATTGATATATCGATCCTTCTATAAAGGAATTACTGTAAATCACAAAATCATAACATTATCAATTGATCATCATAGGCTATTAATGTTCATAAATTCCATCAAATTTGACTCATATCTAAAATCTTCACTTATGCCTTTGTGTCAACATATACCGCAATACCATTAAAACATATCAAGCATAAGAAAAACATTCATCATCATCACACAAAATATCTCAAAATGCATTAAAACAAAGAAAGCATCACAAAAGAAAATAGTTCCCCCGAAGACGGCTTGTCCATTTTAATCCTAAGACCAATTTTCCATTTTAATCTTTATAACCTGCTTTCTATTTGGTTTTGCTCTGATACCACTTTGTAAACCCCAAATTTTCTAACGTTTTATTTAGTCAATTTTTTTTTACAATTCAAGTTAATATTGATAAGCAGCGGAAACTAATCCGGAGATCGGAGTACTATTGCCACGCTCGCAACCAAACGAGTGCTAAGGCCTAAATATTTAACTAAATAACCAAATCATTGTTATTATTCACCTTATAATCTCATTATAATCCACATATACCACCAAAATTCAACCATGCCACAATAATCACGACTAAATAATTGCAATCTCACATAATCATATCATTAACATTTCCTCATGTCTTTCCTTCAAAAATAATCCAATTAATCACCATATAATAAACTACGCACTTAAATATTTCTAGTAATCGTTATCACAAACCAATTCGCTCCTAAAAATAATAGTCACTCACAGATAACAACCATAATCACCACAAAGATTTATTTTACACAGTTAATACAAAGCTAGTGAACGCAGTAACTTACCTCAAAAAGAATGTTATCATTTGCACCACCAAAATATAATTAGCCACTACTCTTCATTTACAAATTTAGCACCGATTTGTTGACATCATCAATGAAAGAAACAACTCTAGCTGCTGCTACATGATACCGTTACTTCATATTGTGACCGCCAAGATAGAAAAAGAAAACTAATTGATCCCTTTTATCTTTTCCTTTTATGTGTGTGTGAGAAGAGAGATTTTTTTTTTTGAATCTATGATACAGAGAAAATAGGCATGACATAGAAGGAATTATTGTTTTTCTAGTCTAGAAGAAGAAGAGAGGTATTCGAATATTGAGGATGGGCAGATAAAATGGAACATCAAATGAGCGTATATATAGGAGGCCGAGGGTAACTGAAAAGCGAGGAATATAAATTGTTTAATTAATACATAAAGTAATATTCAATCAATAAAGAATATTAAACTTTTAATGAATAGAAAAGTAGAAGTAGGAAATGTGGAAAGGTAAAGATGATTTAATAAATGGAGTTGGAAATATGGAAAATTTAAATTGATTAACTAAATAAAATCAGAAAATACCAAAAGGTGTAACCGACATATACTAAAACTAACTTATTTGGTGTATGTAATCAAAACTATAATTGTTATAATAAGTTATAATCAAATAAGTACACTAAAATAATACGAAATACACATGGATCACATTATTACATCGAAAACCAAACCAACGTATTTTGAATCGGGTTATTTATTAAAACGAATCATTTTTATTAAATACTATATAACATGCTCGTAAATTATAGTATAATCCTCAAAACTACTTTTATACTTGCGAGCTAATATACTACTAAACTATATAATAGATGTACTTTGAATCAACAATATTATTTGAATCATATCCTCATTATTATTACTCCACTTGTAATTAATAAATATACCGAGTTAGCTAGAGAAATACAAGGATCATTAATACGAAGATAAAAATCACCACTACCATAGTTTTAAAACAGATTATTTTATTAAACGCATTGTCTTTATTAAAACTATATAATATGCTCGCAAAATATATAATATATTTGTAAACTAAAAATAAATGTATTTAAAATTTAGAGTATTTCAGGTAGATTATTGTGGAATCGTGAGATAGACTAGCATTTTGGAGGATGAGTAAGGTTTGGAGGATGAATAATCCCCACCTTATTCCATCTACCTTAACAACTTAACCTAAAATGTTGTATAAGACAATGTGTGTATCATTTACTATTTTATATTACTCTATATTTTATAAACTTAGGTTTCTTTATATTTAGGACTTAGGAATGGTTTGAATGTTGATGGATGGGCGTGGGCGTGTGACGCTTGTGCGAGGCGGTGATGGATGGGTGTAGATGCGCGACGCTTGTGCAAGGTGATGAGCTCAGGGTGTGACGGGCGTGGGATGACGGGAGGCACGACGTCGGGCGTGGGTGGGGTAAACTGGACGTCGATTGCCGAATATTGACCACTAATTCACAAAAGCTTAATTTGTACTTAGTTTATACAATTAATAGTTTAAATTCATTTACAAAATTTGTCATCCAGTTTGATTTTATCCAACCTATACACAAATAGAAGTCTTGATCAACAGTAACACTATATTAAAAGAATTTGGGACGCATATGAAAATCAATGCAAGTTACGAAGGTTGCTTAAAATTCGTACTTTAAAATTTGTATCAATTAAACCTGGATAAGTCACCCGAATTTGACCTATAACCCGAAAAAAAACTGAATGACTCAAAGGCTAACCCGAACCGAAAGCACCCAAAACCCGAACTCAACCAAACCGAAATAACCCGAATCAAATTTAAACCATTGAACCCGATCCGATCCGAACCAAACCGAATAGTAAATATCTACAAATGACCTGACCCGAACCGAAACCGAACCCGAACCGAGTGGACCCGAATTGCCAGGTCTAGATATATATGGTGGAACTGCCATTTCATGTTGTGCAACGAAGCAAACTACGGTGGAAACTTCATCAAATCATGCCAAATTGATTGTGAAGAAATGGGAAGAGGATGTGCATGGTTCAAATCAATCATCTATCATCTATTAAGTTCTTGTGGTTTTTAGCCTGATCTAGAGACGCCAACAATGATATATGAAGATAATGTTACCTGCATTACACTAATAAGGGAAGGATGCATCAAAGGTGATCTAATGAAGCATATATCACTAAAATTCTTCTCAACCATCAGCTTCAGTCCAAGGGTATTTTTTATGTTCACAAGATTCGGTCCAATGAGAATCTAGATGATTTATTTACCAAGCATATATCACCAAAATTCTTCTTAACCATCAGCTTTAGACAAGGGTATTTTTGAGGGGGAGATAAACATTTTAAACTTTACTCTTTTCCCTTTTACCAGATTTTTTTGTCCCAATGGGTTTTTCCTGGCAAGGTTTTTAATGAGGCAGTAAGATGTACATCCAAGGGAGAGTGCTATAAATAATAAAAATTAGTGGATGTACATCCAATCATCCTTTGGTCTACCTTAAACTTTTCGTCTGTGTAACTCCCATAACCTTCCCAAAGTCTTCATTAGTAGGCCTTTGATCTTTTGCTTTTCTACCACTCAAAGGTTCAGTAACATATACTATATAAGGATGTACAGTGGAATGATAAGATGAATGTCAATTACAGTCTACATTGTCTACTATACTCTCTTCTATTATCTTAGTGTTATTTCAATCAATTATTATTTAGGCGGGGTAGAACATGAGACACAAGAAAGAACGTACAGCCACATAGAAGCCACCACAACTCCTATAGTCCTAAATCAGCCAGTTCATTTGCCCCCGGCAATTCTCGGGATCATAAGCTGCCTTGTCAAGATCAACGAATATGGAACCTTTCTTATTCTTCAGCATTTTTTCCTTTGTTATAACATTCGGTGTAGTCTTGAGGGTAGATCAAGTCTCCTCCAATGAGACATCATGTAGGATTCGATCGAAAGTCCTCTTCTTACCTCCTACACGAGACACCTAAGGACAGACTTTAAGAATATCCCGTTCAACTTAGAATCCGTATGAACTCCCCTCCAACTTGGTTCTCTTCATCCTCATACTCTAGAAAGTTGCCAAATCGCCTACCCATAGATATCGCAATCTCTTTATTCCAAAGGCTTAAAGGAACGTTGTGTATGCAAACCCAGAATGGGACTGAGTTGAAGATGTGATCTTTAGACACCTTCATTTTGTCAATGGCTCCTTCAAAGAATCATGGCCCTCGTCGAAGAACAACCTACGCTAATTCTTCATTGACGAACTCATAAGGTAGAGAATCTTACCAGCCTCTTGACCCTGAAGTCTCCCTCCATTTTCCAAATTTGCCCATGGTAATCGCCATCTATTTCATGCTAATAAGGCCCATAATGAAGTAGAGTCACACGATTGTAAAGTAGGCCCACATACAGAGTCTGTAACAATTTAAAAAGCCCATTGTATATTTTACAGTCCAGAGTCTGTACATAAAACCCTACTATTTATAGTAGGTTCCTGTAGCAGTTTTGGCATATCGAACAATACAGAAAAAATTCCACATATATCTACATTGGGAATACAAGCTCGTTTATGGTCTGAGCTACCAGGCGTCCGTCAGCCATCTCCTTTCCTCGATCCTTGATTTCTGCTTCGATCATGTCGTCCACACCAGGCTCTGGCATCTCTGGGTCATCACCTGCGGGTAACAACGACACTTTAGGTTCTCAAAAAAATCACAATCAATAACAATGCCGTCTCTCATTTCCCCTCTATCTAATTTCATTAAGTTAACAACTGAAAACTATCCGACATGGAGGAAACAAATAGAACCATACCTACGTGGTCATGGTCTATTCGGTTGGATAGATGACTCTAAGCCTAAGCCAGCAGAGTTGGTTAATGGAGAACCAAACCCTGAGTTACCCGCTTGGGAACAGTATGACCAGATGGTCATGTCTGTGATCAATACTTCTCTGTCTGAGTCTATTATTGGAAATGTAGTGGATTGTGACACAAATTCTGCTACTTGGAAAGTTCTAAAAAAACATGTTTTCTGCTCAATCTGCTGCTAGAGCACTTCAAGTGCGTGTACAGCTTGGAAATGCTAGAAAGGAAAATGATTCAGTAACTGAGTATTTCAAAAAAATGCGTGCCTATGCTAGTTCTTTATCTGCAGCAGGTGAACCCTTGACTGATTCACAGCTATGCTCCTACATTATATCTGGTTTGGGGCCAGAATATGAGGCAGTTCAGACTAGTCTCACTATGAGACCAGATCCTATGACCTCTGAGCAGATTTACAGTGCCTTACTTAATCATGAATCTATCCAAGCCACAAACAATCCCACTATCCAACTGTCTGCAAATGCCACCTCTACCCAGACTTCCTATAAGAACTCCACAAAATCCTCAAAATTCTATGGCTCAGATAAGAACTCTTCCAGAGGCAGGGGCTTCCCGAGGGGGTTACAACAGAAACAATAATACCACATTCACTGGTAAACCAGACACTAGGCCTAAGTGTCAAGTTTGTAACAAGATGGGGCACACAGCAGCAGTATGCTATCACAGGTATGATCATTCCTATCAACCTAACCCCCCTAGAAACTTTGGAGCCAACTACACCTCGGCTACTGCACCAGATGTTAACTGGTATCCAGACACTGCTGCTACTGATAGTTTCACCAACCAGCTGGGAAATCTAAACCTGGAGAATCAGCCTTATAATGGGACAGTGGATGTTCTTCTTGGAAATGGTAATTCTCTACCCATCTACAGGAAGGGGAAAGGGCAATTTAACCATTCAAACTCTTCCTTCACTGTGGATAATCTCTACTATACTCCTCATCTCACCAAAAACCTCCTCTCGTTCATAAATTTGCTCTTGACAATAATGTGTTTTTGAGTTTCATCCTTGTTTTTTCTATATAAAGGACAAGGTCAAGGGGAAGGTTCTAGCCAAAGGAGGAATTAAAGAAGGGATCTATCACCTACATCTCAATCCATCCACTCCCACAGATCAGCCCACTATTCAAGCCCATGCCACCTCAAGAGTAGCCTCCCACACATGGCATCTTCGTCTAGGACATCCCTCTTCAAGGATAACTAGATTAACTATAAATAAATTTCAGTTGCCATGTACTAGTAGTTCTCTAAATTTAGACAATTGTGAAGGCTGTTTTAAAGGGAAAATGCATTCCCTACCTCATCCTGAGAGGCATACTGTTTACTCTAAACCCTTTGAGCTTGTGTTTGTTGATGTTTGGGGGCCAGCCCCCGTTTTGACTCTAAATGGTGACAAATTCTATCTATCTATGTTGATGCATTTACTAAATTCACCTGGATATATGTATTATCTACCAAATCAAGTGCCACAAAGGTCTTTCAGGAATTCATGGCTTATGTATCAACACAGTTCCATACAACTATTCACTCTGTTCAAAGTGATGGTGGAGGTGAGTTTCAACCTTTATCGAAGTTCCTTACTGAAAAAGGGATCACTCACAGATTGTCTTGCCCCTACTCCCATGCTCAAAATGGAACAGTTGAGACACGTCACAGGAGAATAGTGGATAAAGGACTGGCTCTATTAGCTCATGCCAAGCTACCCTATGAATTTTGGGGGAATGCTTTTACAACAGTGGTTTATCTGATAAACAGGACTCCATCTAGTGTTCTGAATTTTAAGTCACCCTATGAGGTTCTCTCTTTGGTCATCCCCCTGATTACACAATCATGAAGGTGTTTGGCTGTGGCTGTTGGCCTAACCTTCGCCCAATCAACAGACACAAGTTTAGCTTCAGATCTACTCACTGTGTGTTCCTTGGATATGGACCTAATACCACTGGATACCTCTGTTATGATCCCATCACCACTAAAATATATCTCTCCAGGGATGTTTTGTTTAATGAAAGCCACTTCCCTTACCCTTCTCTATGCTCTAAAGCTCCAACAGCCTCAGAAGAGCCACCAGTTACATTTACCACTGTCAATCCACCCATTCTGTCCCTGCCAACACCCTCTCCTATACCTCAACCACCCACACCGGCTCCCAACTCATCATCTCCTTCACCCTCCTCAACTCCAAATAACCTAAGTCCAGCTCCCTCCACAAACTCACCTGGTTCTACCCCATCCAATTCTACCTCACCATCACCCTCTACTACATCCAGCCTGTCACCCACATCCCCTGTAGACTCTACCCAACCACCAGTAAATCTACATCCTATGATTACTAGGGGTAAGGATCACATCAGAAAACCACTAGTCAGACACGATGGAACAGTTCCATGGCCACAGTTGCAACTCACTACCACTGCCTCTCACCCATTCCTGAGGAACCAACTTTCAAACAAGCCTTGAATTATCCTGAGTGGAGACAGGCAATGCTACTGGAATTCAAGGCTCTATTGGCCACACAGACTTGGCAACTCGTGCCCAAACCCCCAAATACAAATATACTCAGTGTGAAATGGGTGTTTAAAAACAAAAAGAAAATCAGATGGTAGCTTGGAGAGAAGAAAAGCTCGATTGGTGGCAAGGGGATTTACACAAACTGAAGGTCTGGACTACACTGAGACCTTCAGTCCTGTTGTTAAACCTACGACTATTAGAGTGGTTCTCACCCTTGCTACAATACATTCTTGGCTCATACATCAGTTAGACATACATAATGCTTCCTACAAGGAGAGTTAAATGAATGTGTCTACATGTCTCAGCCACCTGGATTTCTCCATCCTATGTTCCCTGATTATGTCTGTCAACTCAAAAAATCCATATATGGATTGAAGCAGGCACCCAGAGCATGGTTCTCTAAACTAAGGGAGACATTACAGACGATGGGATTTAGAGACTCAAGGGCAGATGCATCTCTGTTTGTTTATCAGAATGGTGGGGGGATTTTATGCTGGCACTCATTTATGTAGATGATATCATCTACACGGGCACGTCTACAGGGCTTCTCAGATTATTCATACAGAAATTAGCTCAAGTTTTCCTGTGAAAGACTTGGGTCCTATTCATTTTTTCTTGGGCATTCAGGTGACTTGAACCTCTGATGGTTTGTTCCTATGTCAAGAACGCTATATCAAGGATGTTATAGCAAGGGCCAATCTCACGAAGTCTCGCCCAGTTTCTACACCTATGGCCACGCACTCCCTTCTCTCTGAGAATGAAAGCCCCAATTTTCCTAACCTAACCCTATTTCGCAGTTTGATAGGGGGGCTACAGTACATCACACTCACGCGACCAGATATCACATTTGCAGTAAACAGACTCTGTCAGCATATGCATAGACCTACCGAACTGCATTGGAAAGCCTTAAAACGAATTCTACGGTACCTGAATGCTACTGCTGGACTTCGATTCTGCATCTCCGTGAAATCAAGTCTCCAACTTTCTGCTTTCGCCGACGCCGACTGGGGAGGAAATACCACTGATTGTCGGTCGACATCTGGGTACTGTGTGCTCTTGGGGCGAAATCTTGTGGCTTGGCAATCGAAAAACAACCAACGATTGCACGGTCGACTACTGAGGCTGAGTATAGATCTTTGGCGCATGGGACTTGTGAGCTAATTTGGATTCAACAGCTACTTGCGGATCTTGGAGTGTATCTTCGCTCCCCCCCCCCCCCCCCATTTTGTGGTGTGATAACCTAGGGGCAACCTATCTAGCAGCTAATCCCGTACTTCACTCCAGAATAAAGCATGTGGCCCTAGACTTTCACTTTGTCAGGGAGAAAGTCGCGAACAAGTCCCTGGTTATTCAGTTCATTCATACGGAAGATCAGAAAGCAGATATTCTCACAAAACCCTTACCCAGTCCACGGTTCATCTTACTCCGGTCCAAACTGCAGCTGCTGCCGATCGGACCGGCGGGAGAGTAATAAGGCCCATAATGAAGTAGAGTCACACGATTGTAAAGTAGGCCCACATAGAGAGTCTGTAACAATTTAAAAAGTCCATTGTATATTTTATAGTCCAGAGTCTGTACATAAAACCCTACTATTTATAGTAGGTTCTGTAGCCGTTTTGGCATATGGAACAATACAGAAAACATTCCACATATATCTACATTGGGAATACAAGCTCGTTTACATGCTAGTGCTTTCGGATAGGAAGAGCTCACCTAACAAGCATCTGTGAAAGAGAAGAACAAACTTTTCAATAACACCCGACATGAAGGTCCGCTCCTCCTCTGCTTTTGTTAAGGAAAGCTCCACATAGCGTTTCGCAAGCTCTTCAACTTGAGTTGAGGTCGGAGAAGCCATATCAGTAGCCAGAGAAGAAAGGTGTTCAGAGATCAGCGCCTAAAACAAGAGATAGCTGGACGAATGTGAAAGATTGGGATGTAGTCGCCGCTTCCACTTGCAAAATGAAGGAGAACCCTTTCCAAGTGGTGCCGCCAATTCAGTTGCAATAGTCAAGCATTTAACCACACATATTTCTAGGCAAAAGCAAAGAAGCAAAATAGCTAATTTGTCTCCTCCATTTTCAGAGAGAAAACACTTCCGCTATAGGGAGAAAAGTTTGGTTTTGTAAATCACAAATTCGAATCTAGAGGTGATGCCACTTTGTAAGGTGGCACCTATTTTGTCCTTTTGTGCTTTATACATTTGTATAATTTAAAATGTTGTAGTTATTAGATATAAGTCCAAATAACATAAATTGTATACTATTGCTCATCATAATTCAAGCTCTTCAAAATAAGACCCAACATGAGTATGTTTTGATAGATTTTAATTTTTTATTTGTTATGTATATATGTTTAAGATTCATTGTGAATCTTAAGTTTAGAAAAGTGAATCAATGTTGTTAAAAAGTGAATCAGAGAGTTGCTTAAAAGTGAATAAGAAGTTTTAAAAAATTGAATCTTATAAACAGAGATTGTTAACTAAAGTGATTATGATTGTTTGACTAATGTGAATCAGAGGTTTTGGAAAAGTGAATCACAAGTTGTTACAAAGTGAATCAGAGTAATAAGAAAAGTGAATCTCATAAGCATAGAATGTTTAACTAAAGTGATTAAGAGATTTAAGAAATGTGAATCAGAGGTTTCCATAAAGGGAATCATGGGTTTAAGAAAAGTGAATCAGAGGTTTAAGAAAAGTGATTCTTGTAAATAGCGATTATCTAACTAAAATGAAAAAAAGTTTAAGAAAAGTGAATCAAGGTTTAAGAAAAGTGAATATTTTGTTTAATACTAGTAAAAGTTAATCCTACCACAAACTTATGCGAGAACAGTTTGAACCTTTCATTTATTAAAAGTGAATCATTCATTTAAAAAAAGCGAATCTTATGTTTAAGAAAAACGAACATTTCATATAAAACAATGTGAATCCCTTGTGTTTTTTAAAAGTGAACCTTAACCTTGCACTACAAACCCTAAAAATGTCTTCGACGTTTTTAGCATTCCTATGGTGGTTTTTAGGGTGTTTAGGGGGGGTGGTAGGATAATCTTTTTGGCATTGGTTCTACAGTTATATCGTCATTACATACTCGATAGGTTTTTTGGGTTTGTGGTTTAGGGTTAGGATCTGCACTACAAACCCTAATAATGTCTTCGACGTTTTTAGATTTCCTAGGGTGGTTTTAGGGTGTTTGGGGGGTAGGTAATCTTTTTGGTATTAGTTTTACACTTTATATTGTCGTTACTGACTCGACAGGTTTTTAGGGTTTGTGGTTTAAGGTTTAGGGTCATTAAACCGTAAACCCTGCACTACAAACCATAAAAATGCCTTAGACGTTTTTAATTATCCTATGGTGGTTTTTAGAGTTTGGGGTAAGATTCATTTTGTTAATGAATAAGGTTCATTTTATTATTAAAGAATATTCATTTTGCTAATAAATAAGATTCAGTTTTAAAATACCTATATATACTCATTCTAAAAATATAAAAATTTAAGTTTATCAAAACATATCCATGATATGAACAATGGTATAATTTTTTATTTTTCACTTTTATTTTGTAAGTTATAAAATTTTGAAAAAAAAAATACAAATTTTCTCTCCTGATAACAAACCAATTCAACCCCCTTCAGGTGTAGTTTCTCTCAGGTGTAGTTCTCTCATGTGTAGTTTTTTCTCTTTTTATTTCTTCTGTTTTGACGTCAAATTCTCCATTCTGTTATAAATAAACCGGATTATTTACCACTGTTGAAATTTCATTTAACCAGCATAGTTGCAAAGTTACATTTTTATATGTCATCATTAATGGTGTATTCCACCCATGTGAGAAGGATTCATACTCTTTTTTAGTACTTATTGTGGATCCCTAATTTTCCTTCATCATAGATCCAGCGATATTGTGATTTAAAAAGAACATTAAAAAAAAAACACCCCAACAAAGGTACAGCCGTCGGATACATACATACATGACCAGAGTAAACAGACAAACATTCATTCAGTTACATTAGTATACATCTTTCAGAACGCAGATTTCATTCATATGTTACATTTAGACAGAATTATCACGTTAGTTTATAATCCCATTCGTAATGAAACGAGAACTGTTCCTTATACTCGCCAGTTAAAGAGAAGCAAAAAAATAAATAAGAAGAGACAACAAGATTCATTAGCTTTTTTTATACAAATCATCATCACAGCATCACCACCAGTTCTACTACATTGAAAATCATAAATCAACCCACAATCCCAACGAATTCCCAACCCCCAACTATGCAAACTAAAAAGCCAAGCCTTAGCCCATGGCATACTTCTGAGTCCAAGCTATAGCAGATGTCTCGTATTTAGCCCTGTCGGTCTTGTACATGTGTGCGATTTCGGGCACCAAGGGATCATCTGGGTTTGGATCAGTCAGAAGGGAGCAGATGGAGAGCAACACCTAGAGAATAAAAGATGTGCAAACCAGTCATAAATTTTGTCCACACCGGATGAATAGATGTAAACCAATACGGATTTATTGGGAAGTATGATAAACACCTTGGATATGGTCAAAGCTGGGCTCCACTGCTCCTTTAGGATGTCAAGGCAAATACTACCATTACTGTTGATATTTGGGTGGAAAACTTTTGTCTTGAATGCAACCTGCACGGAATTAAAAAATTGGTAACAAAATTCTCCCGAGATTTTAGAATAGACAATTTCACTTGCATAGATCAGACTATCATGTCCATTCGTGCTACATAGGCACAAGTCATAAACCTCATCTCTTTTGTTTGCCAGGAACATAAAGTTTGGAGTACATTTATCTTCATCAAATTGCTTGCAGAGTATATCCAGATACAATACCATAGTAAATAAAACAAGTTAGGTTATGAAGAGAAACAATCTTCTATCCATCAAATGGGAGGAAGTACTCCCTCCTACCTTGGGTGGTTTAAAAGGATAATCCGGAGGGAAATGAATAGTGACAAGAAACACTCCTCCAGCATAAGGACTGTCAGTTGGACCCATTATTGTTGCTTGCCAATGAAACATATCTTCACCAACAGGCCCTGTATGTATAAACAAAAACAAAAGTCTCCAGATTAAGAACATGAAATAGTATTATAGCCTCCAGGCAGTAGACGAAGGGGGGCTAGGGCTGCTAGATAGACAAAAGAACAAGAGAAACTACAGCAGTCCGTAAGTAACTACAATTCTGTATTGCAATTATAAGCTCAAACACGAGAATGTCTGAATATGGACATCATTTACTTCAACCTATGAACTGGACAAGAGACTACCAAAGACCATGTTAATTCCTATTGAATTAATTACATGATGACACAAACGACCATCTCCAACAGCTTCTTGTATTAGCTAAATACCGGTTAGCCTTCTCTCTTATAATTGTTGCATTGGAACTTTACAAGCATGGTGCGAGAATAAACTATCTGCATCTATCAAGCCAACACCACATGAGCAAAGTGGTTATGATATAGCTGGTTGTATTTTTACATGGTACATAACTTGAACAATTCATATCAAATTGAACAATCTTTACACAAGACTGAACATCCTTCATGACAATATAAACAACTTTCGTATCAATCTGAACAATATTCACATCTTTTTTAACAACCTTGACGTCAAGCTGAACAGTTGTACGATGCTAAATATACAACAAGATGTAGCATAGTATTTGCCCCAAATCACAGAGAAACACCACCGACAGCCTTCGCTCCAACAACATAGCAGATTCTATCAACACCAAATTTTCACAAGTTGGTACTAGAAATCAAAATGACATAGTCGTATTTCCAATCCAATCACCCGTTCTAATGATCTAAAAAAGCGCCAACTTATTCATAATGGGCCTAAAAACAGCCAAACTAACAACATCAATACTCTCAATGGGAGAGTTTATCCACTTAATTCAACCAAACAAAAAATAATTAGGTCTAAACTTTCAGATTGAGTTCCGGGAATCATCAACCCGAAATTATGGCCATATTAAGATCGACACAACCCGCAGATCAATTTCAGACTACTACCCGCCTAGACAGGGAACATCGTAAAAAAACAAAACAAAGTTTGACCTGAATTTCATAAATCACAAAATCTTTTGAGGTTATCGGGTGCAAAAATAGAAAGGGTATCGTAATTGTTCAACCACCAGCAGATACAAAACTAATAGACGGTAAATGATGTGTTACCCGCGCTACAGGAGGTGGGAGGATCTTTCTGGAGATCCTTGAGCTCCTTCAGGATCCGTTTCGAAGCCATTCAATTTTTAAGCACCGGGGCAGGGACCAAACAAAAAATCTCCAAAGCGAAAAGATCAACCCTGCCGTTAGGATTCAACAGAAATAGAACAGGAGACAAAAGAGAGGAGATCACAGATTTGAGGAGGTGCGAAGACGGAGAAGGGATTCAGGAAGAAGGAAGGTAGAACTAGAAGTTGGCCTTGCGTGTTAATCTAATACAAAGGGAGACTGCGGCTTCTTCGCGGAGGGAGAGGATAGAAAGGGACGTAAGTGGGGAATACTCCCACGAGTTTCCGCCATGTGGTGTGATTTCGGGTTAACGGAAAGCTCTCGGATCCAAAATTTATCGGGTTGTAAATTTTCAATCCAAACTTGACGCATTAACATCATGTTTTTTTTTAATTCATTTTTGTTAATTCATGATATACCACTGTGTTTTTAAAATTATACAGGATAATACTAAGTTTTTACTTATTTCATCAGATAACATTCTATCTCATATTTTATTAAATGTTCCGTTAATATTCCAGGAAAATGACTAAAATACCCCTGTTGTTAATTAACAACTGAAAGTGATTGTCATATGATAAATTTCATAAGACACCACTTTTGTTTAACTGGTTATATGGATAGTTTAGTCTTTTTTCTAAGGATATCAATGCAACATTTAGTAAAATATGAGACATATTGTTATCTAGTGAAATAAGTAAAAAACTTAGTGTTATCGTGTGTTAATTTTAAAAACACAGTGGTATACGGTGAATTAAGCAAAAACTCAGTGGTATTTTTGAAAAATTCTTTTTTTTTGGAAATCATGACGCATTAAAATCATTGAATCCAAACCGTTAACCGTTTTAATAAAAATACTTTGTTTTTTTAAAATAGTCAGTCACCTTTAAAAGCATGCAAATGACGGTTATTTATTTTGAGTCATTATGCATTATTTTTCCAAATGTTAATATTTTGTTACACAATATCATGTATGTCACAACACCATCTCAATTAGACATTATACATATTCATGTAGGACTTTTTGATTGGGCCTAGAGACTATATTTAGTTGGGAAAATTCACGAGATACCCCTGTTTTCTTCGTAATTCACAATATACCCTTGTGATTTTAGTAATTTAACTTTAAACATGCTTAAATGTTGTCCAAAATGATGAAACTTTACATGGACAATGATAAAGTGTTATACTTTGGTTCAATATCAAATTTGAAGTTTTTAAGCTCACATGTGGCCTGTGGGACCCAATGAATAGTCACATATTCATTGGGTCCCACAGGTCACATGTGAGCTTAAAAGCTTCAAATTTGATATTGGACCAAAATATAACACTTTAGCATTGTCCATGTAAAGTTTCATCAATTTTGGACACACATTTATGTTTAAGTTAGTTAAATTACAAAAATCACAGGGGTATATTGTGAATTACGAAAGAAAACAGGGGTATATCGTGAATTTTCCCTATTTAGTTTGGATTTTAAAGAAAGTATTGTGTGACCTAGATAATTAGTAGTTTTACTGGGAACCCTTTGAGATTTCGGGATAATACCGGTAATCCATGTGTTATCATAATTGATTGATAATCACCTTAAGTTTATGGTATCTCTAACTACAAGCCCCGAATTATAGCTCCATTAATAAATCATTAACCCATTGCTAACTTATCAACTTATTCACTAAATGATGTCAAGAGTCAAGCCCCCGTGGCTTGGTCAGTAGACGATTGGTATCCTAGAACCAAAGGTCAAGAAACTTAGAGATATTGATTAAGTAGTGTTTTTGTCTGGTCGTCATCATTTAGTGGATAAGCTGACAAGTTAGCAAGGGGTTATAGTTCGGGGGTTCGTAGTCAGAGATACGTAACCTCAGGTGGTTATCAATAATTATGATGAACACAAGGTGGTTATTAGTATTATCCCAAAACTTGAAGGGGGTTCATAGTAATTTACTCTTTTATTTATTATTATACTAGTAGTTATAGAATTAATACATACTCAAGTAGCATATTTACATATTTATCTACATTTTATTTTGATTAATTTTAATAAAATAAAAGTAACAGGTCGGTTTGAGGTCGAGTTAGAACTTTAACCCATACACAACATAAAAAATTAAAAGGTAACACCAATACCCGACCCAAAAATTAAAGGAGTCAATAATCTTAAACCATACCCAATATTTACACGTTAGATTTGTGTCAGGTTTTCGGGTTGGGTAAAAACTATCACCCATTTATCAAATCCATTATGCATTATCTCTTTCTTGATGGGGTAGAGCATACTACTTAATGAAACAACATTTACATTCTTCTTGAAGAAAGTCGCATCCACATCGTTATTTTGTTCCATTAAAAATGTACAACATAGTTCTTTATTAGAAAATTAAAAATTGATATCAGTCAAACTAATCTATGTTTTCCAAAATATTACTATTATAAAAGTTTTATTTTACACAAATTATCATAAATAGTAACATATAAACTAGTACAAATGCTTCTTCAATCTAAAATAAAAAATATAAAAAACTTATATTTTGCTTTTTTAGTAACATTTTTTTGTTTTAACTTGACTATCTATTTTATCAGTCTGTTGTATGATTTAATATATAACATAGTATAAAATAATATTATAAACTAAAATTTTGTAGTATATGGTTTTCAATATAAAAAATAAATTATAAAATTATATTATTTTATATAGTTAGTATTCAAGTAAAAATGTGCTAAA
The DNA here is from genome assembly GCA_023374045.1 of Limonium bicolor. Taxonomy (NCBI): domain Eukaryota; kingdom Viridiplantae; phylum Streptophyta; class Magnoliopsida; order Caryophyllales; family Plumbaginaceae; genus Limonium; species Limonium bicolor. The sequence goes on along the minus strand of CM041776.1, from coordinate 311,976,956 downwards.
TAGTAAATGTTGGTACAGTGTCAAAATTCTATCTTAATCTTATCATAAAGAGAATTAATAATGTTTCTTTCTTCCAACTACATGTATCCCGAGAGCGGCAACTGGCACATAAAAAACAGGTCTCTCCGATCAAGACCTTAACCCCAAGAAGACCAAGTTCTCTGTCAGCCGACTGGATTCAATCAGATCACACTAGCTGAAGCCTCGGTCAGATACAAATCCTTCACCGCATCGACCCCGGCTCTGGCACCATAGAATCACTCATGACCTAGCATGTGTGTCTCTAATGTCCTGTCCCGTCAATCACATCGGACAACCCATAATTACCAACTCAAAAACACCTCTGACATGTCATTAAATAGCCTAATACTGATGCATCATTTTCGTGATTAAGGATGTTGTGTTATCAAGACCTATGTGTCTAAAGGATGTTGTGTTATCAAGACCTACGGGTCTAAATGTTGTTATGTTACCCAGACCAAGAGTCTAAGGGTTGTTACGTATGTGCAAATATTGTTAAGGTACCCAGACCATTAAGTCCGAGGATACTATGTAAGTATGTTATGTCATGTTATGTATGTATGGATGTGTTACCCGGACCGTTAAGTCCGAGGTTGTGATGTAAAGTATGTTATGTTATGTATGGATGTGTATATGTACCCGGACCATTAAGTCCGAGGTCATGAAGTAAAATATGTTGTTATGGAAGTTTATGTTGCAAGTAATCCCTGTGTTCTAATTCAAATGACGCTAGGGAAGTGTGAACTTCGAGGACGAAGTTCTTTTAAGGGGGGTAGATTGAAATACCCAAACCTTAATGTGTTAATTAATTGTGTAATTATAATTTTCTAAGGCTAATTAAGTCCTTAAGATCATTGGTGAAGAAAGGAAAACCAAAAAGAAAATGGAAATGCGTAAAAGTCACAAAATGTGAAAACGCGTATTTAATTATTTTAGGAGGTATATAACCTTCATTAGGGTTATAAATATATTTTTATACCCTAATTACACATTAAGAACATGTGGGAAAAATTCTGGAAGAAAACGGATCCAAACAATGCGTTAAAACGCTAACGGAGTCTTAAAGCGCGTTTTTCGAGAAAATCCGAAAACGTGACTTTAAACAGTTAAATGACCCCGTAAAAATAATAGTTGTTATTATATAACTATAATTAAACATTAATGGGAGTTTAATAGCCATTAAATTAAAGGAATGAGAAAATTCCGGAAAACGGTCCCGGTTAGTAAATGGTACTAAACCGGGTAAATAAACGAGCGTTTCTGTTGAAAGACGAAAAACGCTCCAGCGTGTTTATATTAGTGGGCCGGTTTTATTAATGTAGACAGCCCACTCACATAAGACTAGTTAACTAATTAATAAGTCAAAAGAGCTAAATAGCAAAAAGGGTACAAATACCCCTTATTCTCTCTCTCCTCTCTTATTTCTTTTTCCCTCTCTCTCTTCCTCTCTTTCCTCTCTTCTTCCTCCCACCGGTTTCTTCTCCTCTCTCTTTTTTGAACGGCAGTGAGCTCCTCCCATGGCTCCTCCCTCTTTGTCTTCATGTCCAAGCTTCATACAAGCTCCAATCACAAAAATAATCACATATTCTTCTTCCTCTCATCTTCCTCTATCATCCTCTCTTTTCGGAATTCCAAAAGGATGAAGTTGAACTCCATGGGTTTTCCCCATTTGAAGAGAAAATGGCACCAATGTGAAGCTTGGAGACTCTCTTCCTTCTAAGGTAAAGATTTCCAAGAAAAAGTCATTTTTCCCTCATCTCTTGGTGTAATCGATTTTTCACCATTGTTGATACCTTGTTTTTCTCCTTGTTCTTGAGCTCCAAATTAATCCTTCAATGGTGGAGTAATCCCCTTCTTGATTCAAGGGAGAGAATCCCTCTTAAAAACTTCAAAAAGGTAAACCCTAACTTGTGTTCTAAGCCCTTTGATTTGATTGAGTTTTCTAAGGGTTTAGGTAATTAATTGTGTATGTTTTTGTGTTCTTGGATGTTGGGATGGAGTTTGGAAACTCCATACCCTCTGGACCGATTTTTGGAGAAGATGAGGAGCAAGAGGTGAATTTAAGAGACTTGTGAAATTAAGGTAAGGAGTCCACCTTAACCCTTGTTTAAATTTGTTTAAGTGTTGGGATGGGTAAACAAATTAATGAACCCAAGTTAAGGATTTAAACTTATGTTGAAAATGTGTTTAATTGATATTGGAGAGGTTTGTGAAGTAATGGTTGAATTGAGGGCCTTAAGAGCCAAATGTTTGGAGGTTGTGTTTATGTTGTGGTTCATTGAGATATGGTGATTGTATTGTGTTGATGAGATTGAGGTTTTGTTATGTGCTGTTAGGACCCTTGTAAGGGTGTGGCTAGACTAGGAATGAGAAGGATGAAATTGATGATTTGGATGTATAAGGTTTATGGGGAGGTTATGGCAAAATTCTGGTAGAAAATGAGTGTTGATGATGGTTTTATGGATCAGAGAATTTAGGTGTTTACTTGGGTTGTTTAGTGTTGAGAGAGTGCAAGAATGATAGCAAAATGGTGCTTGATGATTTGGGATTTCAAGGAAAAGAATGGGTGTTTGTAACTTGTGAAACAAGGATTGAGTATAGGTTTATTAGAAGTGCAATTCTGGGAAGAATTTGCCTCTGTTAGCTGAATTTTTGGGTACGTCCGAACTTCCGTCTGGACTTGGAAGTTTGGACATGCCCCGTCGTTTTACAAATTTTTCTGAGTTTTAAGTTGTGTCCGAACTTCCGTCCGAACTTGGAAGTTCGGACACTCGAAAATGTTCCCAGGTTATTTTGCTTCGACTTGTGTCCGACCTTCGATGTCCGGACACAAGTTCGGACGCCTGTAAGTTTTCTTCAGATTTGGCCTCGACTTGTGTCCGAACTTGGAAGCTCGGACACAAGTTCGGACAGGTAGTAGAAATTTTCTTTGGATTTTGCCTCGGCTTGTGTCCGAACTTCAAAGCTCGGACACAAGTTCGGACATTCGTCAGTTTTCACCCATTTGAGTCTCGACTTGCGTCCGAACTTCGGAAGCTCGGACACAAGTTCGGACATAGTGTAATTTTGAGCAAAAACCTTGTTTAAGGGTAGGAAATGGTACCCAATGATGGGGATTGGTGAGTAAGGATGTTATAAGGTTGTTAAGGACATGTTAAGTAAGTTACAACGGCAATTGAGTGGTGAGGAGTTGTAAAAAAATGTGAAAGCAAAACAAGTTAAAAATGTAAAGTTAAAACTACTGAACGGGGTTAACCATGGGCGCATTAGTCGTTAAATAATTACATTACCCCGATGTTAATAAAGATAGTTATAATGTTACCAGTTGTTCATAGAGTTTTCAAAGAACATGTGATGGCACGTTAGAGTGAACCTTCGGTGACAGGTATGGTTTTTTGCAACCTGTGTCCTACCGGATTATACCGGCTTGTATGCCAATGTGTTTTCTGTGTGTTTGCCACCTTGCAAGGTAAAGCATGAAATGAGTTTATAGTAATTCATTATTGTGGCGTAATAATTCCGATACCGTTTAACCTTAAACATGTGTTAAATAATAGTTAACCGACCTTAGGTTCACATCAAAGATCGGTATTCGGAATAAACGTCCCAACCACGGGAACATTCTAACTACGGCTATCCGTGCGTTAGTGTATGTGGTGACTTCGTGTGATGTATGTGACTTGTTCAGTATGTGGTTGTTATTGGATACTGTTATCCGTGTTGTTGAAATGGGATGTGATTTTCCCTGATGTGTCTAACCGAGTTAGTAACCAAGTGGTATGTATGTGATAAGTTCCATGAAGGAACCTCTAACTAATAAGTATATGTTATGTATGGTGAGGAATCCGGTCGTTCCGGTCGCATGTGTTGTTTGGGAGTTGATGTATATATGTGAATTAACTCCCACTTGTTATGTGGGTTTGTTTATCCTTCTTGGATGTTCGACCTCCCACTAGCTTAGCCAAAGCTTACCTACCCGACCTCCACATCGGGCTAGGAGGGAAATTATGTGTAATGTTGGTAGGGTGTTGTTGCCTAAGTTGCTTCGACTCCCTCTTTATATGTTACGGTTGTTTTCCTCCTTGAATTACAACCACCCACAAGCTTAACCAAGGCTTACCTACCTCATCATTATCGGAGCTAGGGGGAAATGTGTAAGGTGTGATCGGTCCTATATGAGGCCGCCACACCCAAGTAAAGAAAATGTATGTATGTTGTGCTCGGGCTTATATCACCCCGGCACTCCCTAAGTAAAGTTTATGTTCCCTAAGAGGGATGGAATTAAGTTTGTGTATTTATTAAGTGAAACGTGTTGTGATGTTGTGTGTGTTAACCTTGTGTTGTGTCCTTTTAACGGATGTGTGCGTTTAGGCATGACGTATGTGTGGTATGTGTGCATGTTTTAAATAAAATCAATCGCATGCTAAGACGACAATTAGTTGTGTGTGGCCCGGTAGCATGCGGGCTGCGGGATTACCATACCAGCAAAGGTGCTGAGCCCTGGGGGCCACCCCTTTCTTCTCTTTCCTGTTTCAGGTACAAGGAACTAGAGGCCGTTCGAGAGTAGGACGGGGTGGGTAGTTTGATTGTAGTCATGAATTGTGGATGTGCTGTAGGTGTAGTAAGACCGAAATTGTATCGGCATTAGTTGGTAATTACTCGGTACAGTTGTAATGTAAGAGTATAATGAATGTTGAACATGGAACGGGATTAATGTGTAGTTGCTCGGGAGTTTAGTCCATCAGACCGGTACGATGTATGTATGTTAGCCTTGTTAGCCACAAGGGTGGCTAACGGCGTGTAACACCAAAGAGTTAAGTGATGTTGTGAGTTGAGATTTCCGCTGCGATACGTTATTAAGTGTGTTGTAGTAGTTGGGGTGTTACAAAAAGTGGTATCAGAGCGAAGTATCGCTCTGATGACTGAATTACCGAGCTTAGGAAGTACCGAGTTAAGAGTTTAGTACTTTGGGTTAAGGGGTGAGTGATAGCGTGAGAAGTACGCTAGTTAGGAAATGCCAGTGTGTACTGGATACCTACGATATCCATCCCGCCCCCTCCACAAACCCTATTTTATATCGGGAAGAAAGCCAGAGAGATGGAAGTCCTCTTTACTGGAATACCCGATCTGGCTGTTATTAAATGTCCTTAAAGCATGGAGAACCTGTCATACGGTAGATTCCGAAAGACGTGAATCCCGAAGACGGTTCCCAATTTAGCAATGTCTGTCGTTCGAGATAGCGAAAAGTGAAGAATCTATGCAGAGAGAACAGAATTTCCGGCACCTGGGTCGACATGCGAAGCAGTCGAGGACAACCAGCTTGCAAGCACTAACCGTGCAACAGTGGAGAAGTGAAGTAGTAGAACCCGAGACGAGTGTCTACGGGACTACAATGTTGACTAACACACCAACGGTACACCAACCGAGCAAAGAACTACGACGTAGTACGAGGAGAATACAATACTAAGTAAAAAGGGGGTCTCCCAGGATGGGAAACACCCTAGTTAATGGTTAACATGTGGAGACAGTAAGATGTACCCAGAAGATTGTTGTTAAGGCTGTAAGATCAAGCAAGGGCCAGCAAGGCCACTGATATTAGTGTGGATGAAAACAATACCGCAACCAATGTGTATTGAACCGATAACCAGCTAGCATGGCGCACTTGCCATGGCAAGTGCTGCTATGACAAGGCTGTACGGAAAATTTTAAACAACTACCGGTACTTAGTAAAGTACCATGAAGTTAAGTGGGATTATCATAACCGTGGAAGGGCTTAATAGCCTGACCTCAGTACTTGGAAATACACCAGTCAGCAGGAAGCTAGACTCGGTTAAAGCAAGGAAACGTTGTAAAACCAGGAGAATTTTCTTTCAAACTTAAATCATTTTCAAAACCTTTTTCAAAACCAATTTTCTTTCAAACCCAATCTATTTTAATTCTTCTCTTTTAAAACCAACCAGAAGACCTACACCAGCCTCAGTGCCATGGTAGGTAAGTTACCCAGTTACTTTCGAATAACCGGATGGAAACCGGTAAACCCAAGGGTAACGACCCGAGGAATGGATTGAGTTCATAATAATACAACGTGGATACATTTCCCTTGATTAAGTTCGGGAAGCATGGAATGCATATTATCACAGGATAATATAAGAGGAGTTGACAACAGAATACTTCACCTAGGCGTGTGACGGACACTACGAGTGTACCAACAGTAATGTGGGACGACCGCACTCCGATAGGAGCTTGTGGGCCTGACAAACCTTCTTATGGGGTAGTCGGGTAAGTAGCAATGTATCAGTAGGATACCCCATGTATGTATACGAGTGGAGTCTGGAACACGGGAAGTAGTCGACTCCATACTACGGTCCGAAGTAAAAGTCAGACAAGAGTAATAAACTACCATCGAATGGTTGAAGTAAAGGAACCCAGTTAAGTTAAGAGGACTAAAGGGATTAGTGAGTTATTGCGAGGAAATGTTTAAGAATCTAGAAGTGTGAAGTGCACTGACTAGTAAGTAAAGACATCGCATATGTCTTAAGGATCTGGATGGATGAACACAATAGCTGGAGTAAGTACCCAGCCTATATATGGTGAGGCAGATGCCTACTATGGATATGTTAATGTGCAATGATCGGGATGAGACTCCCGAGATGATCACTAGAGATATCAATCTCACTAAGGAGAATATTCAACCCAGCAAAGAACGCGGGGCGAAGTAGAAATTAAACATACCAATGAGTGCAAGCCAGATGAAAAGGCATAACCTAATAACACCCAGGAGTTATCCTTAAAAGGGTGTTTGGGTCAACAATGGTTGAACAAGATACGTGACAGAAATGCAAAGGCTGAAATTAACACCAAGTTTAAACACAAGTCGTCAGAGGGAAGTCTGACATCCTTGAAGGGGCATCCCATGAAAGGAACCGTGATACTACGACCTTGTCATGGAGCCCAATACCAATCTAAACCATGTAATGTGTGTGGACAGCCTACAACGGGCAGAGCTCGAGGCAATAAGGCTTAAAAGCCACAAATCGAATGTGTTAAGAAAATGTTATTGATCACAGAAGTTTACGTTATATAAGTAAGTAAGCGGATAACGAACCACTGCTTAAAGTGTGGGGACACCTCTTGATATTGTGAGACCGCAACAGCGGTAGTTATGTGAACTAAATTCAGAGAATGTGTTAAGAGTTGACCATGTTGCTACTACGAAAAGAAGTATTCGTACCAGTTGTGCAGACGGAAAGGGTGATAAGCCTAATGGCAACCACCATAGGTGTGGGATGCTAGATGTGTAATGAACAACGCTCAAGGAGCATAGAGGCTCGAAGAGTAGAGTATTCAGCAGTCAGCCGAATAAGTGGCAAAACACAGTGTAATAGCGGAAGCTAATATAATAGCGGATGCAGTGTAAGTTAATGTTATACAATGAGTAAGAGCACGGTGCGCAGTAAGCGACCGTTGCATAAGTATTGTTAAATAATAATGTGGCAAATAAGACTAGTTATGAGTGAAACTCAATGGGCATACAAGGTAAGTGATAACAAACCGACTGGGCAATAAGCCAATGGTCGGTACTATGTGATAAGGAACACAGTGTGAATTCCTATTTGCAATCGCATAAGAGATTTACTGTCAAGAGTTTACGCCTCTGCACTCTGTATGACTGAGTGTTTTGGTATTGCACTTGCGCGGTAATGATCGAGTGTGATAGCTAGGAAGTTCGGAAATGTTAAAGTGATAGAAGAACAAGACTTATGGTGTGGTAAAACCGATGCATAAGAGAAGCACGGTTGTATCAATCAAAGGATACTCGATTGGCGTAAATGACTACAGTAACACGATTATTAAACATCGGTATGGAATATACCTCAAGTGCTGGAAATAACCGAAAGAGTACAACTCATTAAGTGGTAGCTCAAATTCAACCGACAACAAATCGGAAGAAATCAAGTAAATCATTGTGGAATACAGTAAGTTATCATGGAAATAAATAGAAAGTTTGTAACTCACCGAATTCGCTCATGGTAAGTGAAACCACGCGTCAGTTGAGAAACCGTTATTACCAAGATAAAGGTGATAATCGGAGATGTACGATACAGTAAGAATGACGCATGGGGCAAACTAAGCTCTAAAGTTATCTGGAGTTACGCAGCAGAAACTGGTGAGCCAGTGATTCAAGTGTTGAATGTGAATAGTGAACATGAGTGAATGGCTAATTATTAACGCCTAGAAACCCCACAGGCCAGAACCGAAACCGGCTACGAGTTAAACAAACTCTGGTAAAAATTCTTGGTTTAGGGACTAAACCGCCAATATGGTTAAGATCCTCTAACCAAAACACGTTGTATAACAGACCGCGTGGAGATAAAACACTTCACGACGGTAGAACATTTTAAACCAATGTTAAGTGATTGATTACGTGGGCGTAATCCCTTTTAAGGGGGGTAGAGCGCAAAAACCGTTTAGTGTGTTTTACCGTACAAGTGTACGTGAACTATGGTGTGCATAGCACAAATGATTTGTTTTGATGATTGGTGCGTGTGTTACATAAACATACGCATTCATTCATGGTTTGTGGTAATTGCGCACAGAAGATGCGAATACCATTGTGATAAGTGTGTTATTGTGTTAACGGATGTGTGAAAGTATAAGTATAAGGGAGTAGAAAAACTCCCGGGGAACTAAAACCCCGACAATATGTTCATATGATACCAAATGTAATATTGTGTATTATATTTTGATAAAAAAATATATGTATAGATATATATATACATACAGCATTGTGATCTATGAAGAGATATGAAACCGATATAGAACCTAGTAGGAATTAAATTCCCTAGGTAACTTGGACTAAGTTGAAATTGGATGATGATTGATAGACAGAGTTCTATCCCTTGGAGATGTAACGATTATGACTAGATGGATTAAAAGATAGAAAATGGTATATGCTTGAATTAGTTGTTGTTTGAAAATGAAGTGGGAGGTGAAACTTGATTATCATGAGATCAAGGGAAGCCGAACACAAATTGGGGTGGAAAGATAGTTCAACACTGATGCTGATCACATCAGGGTTGGATGAATCTTGAAACTCCCTATAAGTGGTCACAAATAATCACATCAAGAATAAGATGCAGTTAACAATAATTGGACTTGGAGTTGTATTGAGTTTTCAAAAGAATTTTAAATTGGGTTTCAAATTTTCAATTGGTATTTTCAAGACTTCAATTAATATTTTTAAGATTCTTAAGTGTTACTTTCAAAGGAAGGACTACTTTGATTTGACCTTGTAAAGGATTTCCAATTAATATCCTTCCAATAAAGGATTTCGTTATACTTAACCTCATATAGAGTATTTTCGTATTACTTGCTCACGAGCTGAGGACGTATGAGCCTTTGTCTTCGGACCGGTGACATGAGAAGTATATTTTAAAGATGTATGCATTGTTTGATCTCCCAAAAAACGAGGACCAGAGTGTCCATCGCGACCGGTTCTGCGGGATCACAGTGTTATATGTACTCAACATGGTCTCGAACCCATGAAGAGATGGAAAAGGAATTTCTGGTTGATATACATGCTATGACATGTTGTGTGGTATGTGTATAATATTATTTTGGACCTTGAGTCCTATGTGGTTAAGTTCCGGAAGTGTTATGTTATCAAGACCTATGTGTCTAAAGGATGTTGTGTTATCAAGACCTACGGGTCTAAATGTTGTTATGTTACCCAGACCAAGAGTCTAAGGGTTGTTACGTATGTGCAAATGTTGTTAAGGTACCCAGACCATTAAGTCCGAGGATACTATGTAAGTATGTTATGTCATGTTATGTATGTATGGATATGTTACCCGGACCGTTAAGTCCGAGGTTGTGATGTAAAGTATGTTATGTTATGTATGGATGTGTATATGTACCCGGACCATTAAGTCCGAGGTCATGAAGTAAAATATGTTGTTATGGAAGTTTATGTTGCAAGTAATCCCTGTGTTCTAATTCAAATGACGCTAGGGAAGTGTGAAATTCGAGGACGAAGTTCTTTTAAGGGGGTAGATTGAAATACCCCAAACCTTAATGTGTTAATTAATTGTGTAATTATAATTTTCAAAGGCTAATTAAGTCCTTAAGATCATTGGTGAAGAAGGAAAACCAAAAAGAAAATGGAAATGCGTAAAAGTCACAAACGTGAAAACGCGTATTTAATTATTTTAGGAGGTATATAACCTTAATTAGGGTTATAAATATATTTTTATACCCTAATTACACATTAAGAACATGTGGGAAAAATCCGGAAGAAAACGGATCCAAACAATGCGTTAAAACGCTAACGGAGTCTTAAAGCGCGTTTTTCGAGAAAATCCGAAAACGTGACTTTAAACAGTTAAATGACCCCGTAAAAATAATAGTTGATTATATAACTATAATTAAACATTAATGGGAGTTTAATATCCATTAAAATTAAAGGAATGAGAAAATTCCGGAAAACGGTCCCGGTTAGTAAATGGTACTAAACCGGGTAAATAAACGAGCGTTTTCTGTTGAAAGACAAAAACGCTCCAGCGTGTTTATATTAGTGGGCCGGTTTTATTAATGTAGACAGCCCACTCACATAAGACTAGTTAACTAATTAATTAAGTCAAAAGATCTAAATAGCAAAAAGGGTACAAATACCCTTATTCTCTCTCTCCTCTCTTATTTCTTTTTCCCCTCTCTCTCTCTTCCTCTCTTTCCTCTCTTCTTCCTCCCACCGGTTTTCTTATCCCTCTCTCTGTTTGGAACGGCAGTGAGCTCCTCCCATGGCTCCTCCCTCTTTGTCTTCATGTCCAAGCTTCATACAAGCTCCAATCACAAAAATACATATTCTTCTTCCTCTCATCTTCCTCTATCATCCTCTCTTTTCGGAATTCCAAAAGGATGAAGTTGACCTCCATGGGTTTTCCCCATTTGAAGAGAAAATGGCACCAATGTGAAGCTTGGAGACTCCTCTTCCTTCTAAGGTAAAGATTTCCAAGAAAAAGTCATTTTTCCCTCATCTCTTGGTGTAATCGATTTTTCACCATTGTTGATACCTTGTTTTTCTCCTTGTTCTTGAGCTCCAAATTAATCCTTCAATGGTGGAGTAATCCTCTTCTTGATTCAAGGGAGAGAATCCCTCTTAAAAACTTCAAAAAGGTAAACCCTAACTTGTGTTCTAAGCCCTTTGATTTGATTGAGTTTTCTAAGGGTTTAGGTAATTAATTGTGTATGTTTTTGTGTTCTTGGATGTTGGGATGGAGTTTGAAAACTCCATACCCTCTGGACCGATTTTTGGAGAAGATGAGGAGCAAGAGGTGAATTTAAGAGACTTGTGAAATTAAGGTAAGGAGTCCACCTTAACCCTTTTTTAAATTTGTTTAAGTGTTGGGATGGGTAAACAAATTAATGAACCCAAGTTAAGGATTTAAACTTATGTTGAAAATGTGTTTAATTAATATTGGAGAGGTTTGTGAAGTAATGGTTGAATTGAGGGCCTTAAGAGCCAAATGTTTGGAGGTTGTGTTTATGTTGTGGTTCATTGAGATTATGGTGATTGTATTGTTGTATGAGTTTGAGGTTTTGTTATTGCTGTTAGGACCCTTGTAAGGGTGTGGCTAGACTAGGAATGAGAAGGATGAAAATTGATGATTTGGATGTATAAGGTTTATGGGGAGGTTATGGCAAAATTCTGGTAGAAAATGAGTGTTGATGATGGTTTTATGGATCAGAGAATTTAGGTGTTTACTTGGGTTGTTTAGTGTTGAGAGAGTGCAAGAATGATAGCAAAATGGTGCTTGATGATTTGGGATTTCAAGGAAAAGAATGGGTGTTTGTAACTTGTGAAACAAGGATTGAGTATAGGTTTATTAGAAGTGCAATTCTGGGAATAATTTGCCTCTGTTAGCTGAATTTTTGGGTACGTCCGAACTTCCGTCCGGACTTGGAAGTTCGGACATGCCCCGTCGTTTTACAAATTTTTCTGAGTTTTAAGTTGTGTCCGAAATTCCGTCCGAACTTGGAAGTTCGGACACTCGAAAATGTTCCCAGGTTATTTTGCTTTGACTTGTGTCCGACCTTCGATGTCCGGACACAAGTTCGGACGCCTGTAAGTTTTCTTCAGATTTGGCCTCAACTTGTGTCCGAACTTGGAAGCTCGGACACAAGTTCGGACAGGTAGAAATTTTCTTTGGATTTTGCCTCGGCTTGTGTCCGAACTTCAAAGCTCGGACACAAGTTCGGACATTCGTCAGTTTTCACCCATTTGAGTCTCGACTTGCGTCCGAACTTCGGAAGCTCGGACACAAGTTCGGACATAGTGTAATTTTGAGCAAAAACCTTGTTTAAGGGTAGGAAATGGTACCCAATTATGGGGATTTGTGAGTAAGGATGGTATAAGGTTGTTAAGGACATGTTAAGTAAGTTACAACGGCAATTGAGTGGTGAGGAGTTGTAATAAAAATGTGAAAGCAAAACAAGTTAAAAATGTAAAGTTATAAACTACTGAACGGGGTTAACCATGGGCGCATTAGTCGTTAAATAATTACATTACCCTGATGTTAATAAAGATAGTTATAATGTTACCAGTTGTTCATAGAGTTTTCAAAGAACATGTGATGGCACGTTAGAGTGAACCTTCGGTGACAGGTATGGTTTTCTTGCAACCTGTGTCCTATCGGATTACACCGGCTTGTATGCCAATGTGTTTTTCTGTGTGTTTGCCACCTTGCAAGATAAAGCATGAAATGAGTTTATAGTAATTCATTATTGTGGCGTAATTAATTCCGATACCGTTTAACCTTAAACATGTGTTAAATAATAGTTAACCGACCTTAGGTTCACATCAAAGATCGGTATTCGGAATAAACGTCCCAACCCACGGGAACGTTCTAACTACGGCTATCCGTGCATTAGTGTATGTGGTGACTTCGTGTGATGTATGTGACTTGTTCAGTATGTGGTTGTTATTGGATACTATTATCCGTGTTGTTGAAATGGGATGTGATTTTCCCTGATGTGTCTAACCGAGTTAGTAACCCAATGTGATGTATGTATGTGATAAGTTCCATGAAGGAACCTCTAACTAATAAGTATATGTTATGTATGGTGAGGAATCCGGTCGTTCCGGTCGCGCGTGTTGTTTGGGAGTTGATGTATATGTGAATTAACTCCCACTCTGTTATGTTAGGGTTGTTTATCCTTCTTGGATGTTCGACCTCCCACTAGCTTAGCCAAAGCTTACCTACCCGACCTCCACATCGGGCTAGGAGGGAAATTATGTGTAATGTTGGTAGGGTGTTGTTGCCTAAGTTGCTTCGACTCCCTCTTTAATATGTTACGGTTGTTTTTCCTCCTTGAATTACAACCACCCACAAGCTTAACCAAGGCTTACCTACCTCATCATTATCGGAGCTAGGGGGAAATTGTGTAAGGTGTGATCGGTCCTATATGAGGCCGCCACACCCAAGTAAAGAAAATGTATGTATGTTGTGCTCGGGCTTATATCACCCCGGCACTCCCTAAGTAAAGTTTATGTTCCCTAAGAGGGATGGAATTAAGTTTGTGTATGTTATTAAGTGAAACGTGTTGTGATGTTGTGTGTGTTAACCTTGTGTTTGTGTCCTTTTAACGGATGTGTGCGTTTAGGCATGACGTATGTGTTGTGTGCATGTTTTAAATAAAAATCAATCGCATGCTAAGACGACAATTAGTTGTGCGTGGCCCGGTAGCATGCGGGCTGCGGGATTACCATACCAGCAAAGGTGCTGAGCCCCTTGGGGGCCACCCTTTCTTCTCTTTCCTGTTTCAGGTACAAGGAACTGGAGGCCGTTCGAGAGTAGGACGGGGTAGTTGATTGTAGTCATGAAAATTGTGGATGTGCTGTAGGTGTAGTAAGACCGAAATTGTATCGGCGTTAGTTGGTAATTACTCGGTACAGTTGTAATGTAAGAGTATAATGAATGTTGAACATGGAACGGGATTATTGTGTAGTTGCTCGGGATTTTAGTCCATCAGACCGGTACGATGTATGTATGTTAGCCTTGTTAGCCACGAGGGTGGCTAACGGCGTGTAACACCAAAGAGTTAAGTGATGCTGTGAGTTGAGATTTCCGCTGCGATACATTATTAAGTGTGTTGTTAGTAGTTGGGGTGTTACATAAGGAAGAAGTTTTAGTTGAACAATGACTCTAATTTTGACGAACGCCAGATAGACCGGTCTTCATGATAGCCAGTGTGGCTACGACACCATCCAGGATTGGAAACAAGCCCTTCATAAGCCACACAACACGGAGTCTAACGAACTAGCCAAGAAAAGTGTGTAAGCCATCAGCTTCACTAACATCAATATGAAGGGTGTAACCTTCCCCACAACGACCCGCTTGTCATTACAGTGCAAACCCACAACCAAAATGTGCATCGGATTTTGGTGGACGATGACAACGAATTCAACTTGATCACTTTGAATGCTTACAAGCAGCTGGTGTAGACACTAAAAATTCTCACCCCTTTAATGAAAAATGATAATAAGACAAGAAATAAAAAATGAGCATATTCACCATTACAAGAGAAGGTCGTTTCTCATTTTTGAGTAAAAAAAATCTTTCTTTCTTGATTTTCCTATTCGCCTCCCTTGCAAAAAAAAGGAGCACGAGCTTTCTCTGTATTCTATCTTATTTTAAGTCTATTTCGATTTACTTACTTATATAATTATATACTCATTTTCCTGCTATTTTTATTGTATTTATTACATGTTTATTTTATCTTACTTAATGATAGTTTCACTTGTGTTTTATTTATTAGTATTTGTTTTTACTTTTACTTTTATTATTATTTCTTATAATTTTCTTCACTTATAATTATCACTTTTATTTTAGTTTATATGTTAGTCTATCTTCATTTTATTATTTCATGTATCTTCAAAAGAAAACGGTTCATTTTATTGATGAAACTTTGTAGTCTTACTCTACATTCTCATTTTATAAAATATTAGGGTTTTTTTAGAAAGTTTATTTAGTTTGAGCTACAACTTTTGTATTAATTTCCACATTCTTGTATTGAGTTTTGTCATTAGCTTAGTTGGTCAATATGAGTGTGGAGGAGTCCAAATTGAATCCAGACGCCGGCAAGTTGGAGCCTGCTGTTTCCATTTTCATTTTTCTACCCATGGTGAAGGCAATTTCGGTCAAAGCCTATCACGACCTAGTTCGCTCCAAAGCCAAATAAGGCCTAACTCGCGAGACCCGCCTTGGCCTCCTTATTTTGTTTACGCTGAAGACAACTCATGACCCGAAATAGAAAAAAAAAACCCTAACCTGTAACATATAGCCAACTGCTCTACTCCATCATCTTCAAATAATCCGACCTCGATCATTCTCTTCTTGAGGGATCGACTCTAAGAACCCTAGACAAATTCTTCCTTGGCTCTACTACCAGCTGCGCTCTCTCGTTAAACCCATGTTTTACGTAGATCTGGAACATTCAATTATATATTCTCTGTTGAAGCCATGCATGGGAATTCATTTATCAAAAAACAAAAAAAGTCTCATGCTCACCTTTCTCTCATGACTGATCACACAAAAAACCTTAAGCTCTCCTCTTCCTCATCTTCAATCTTGTCGTCACTCTCCTCAGTCATTCTTCTCAATCAATTGATCTCATTCAACAAAGAAACCTAGGCGACAGGGTCACCCTCTCACTCTCATTAAACCATAAAAACATTCGACTCCTCAAGATCTTGAAAAAGCCCATAAGTAAAGGAAGAAGACTAAGATTCTATTAAGTTGACCAAATATGGACTTCATCTCCTCCTTTATTAATTCCTTCCTAATATGCTCACCCGTGAATGGCTTTCATTCTCAATCAATTCCAAGCTTGATCACTGGGAATCTCTTTCCTGCCTTTGAGAGCACTGTCGAGGTTCTATTAATTTGAGCTCATACTGGAGGTTCTTGGTCTTTCTAATCTCACACATGTACCAGCTCTCACCTCCCTTTGAACTAGAGCTTATTGCCTTTCACTTCTGGAAACTATCTAAGATTTAAACTTTTGAGTATGATCTAGTTGTGATTTACTGTCTTTATTATCGTTATTACTTGGATACAATGCTAGTTATTTTCCCTGACCTCAATCTACCTTCCAATTTGCATAAGTCTGTTTGTTGTGAAAGTGGTGCACATGGTTCACTGTTTCCAGCTCTCTGGCCTGCAATATCGGAGAATATGAATTTGGTTATGCTCCAAAATCATTCCTTGTTGGTTCGCCCTGAATTGAAGAGTGCATTTGTTACTCCTTTTTTATCCTCATCTGTGTGATGATTGATCTCGAAGGATTAATTTTTTGTTTCATATGCTCACTTGCTGATTTAGGCTAAAAGGCTCATTCAATCATTTATCTCGCCCTTGGTTGATTAGATCCATGACTTGTTGACCCTTTAAAGTATTTTAGAATCTTGTTATTATTGATGTCATTAGTCTGAATTGTAGTGAGGTTGTGCTGAAAGACTTATTTGGTTATTGTGATGTCCTTAAGCTGGTCTATTTCATTGTTGCTTCTGGATATGGGCTGATTTGGCCCCCTTGTTGTAGTTATTGATATTGATGTATCTTGGGCCTCACTCCTGTCTGGCCTTTCAAGCACGTAGGCCCATTCGTTACTTTAGATCATCTTGCTATTGGACTATTGTGGATTTTTGTGGGCCTATTTCAGCTTGCTTCTTTTGGGATACTTTTCTTGATGTGGTTCGCTCATTACCTATTTGGTCTCATGTTTTGCTCGAGGTACATATAACAGATTGGATATGAGCTACATTTACTCGACTTGGAACTTGACCTCAAACTACACAAATGGACTGCTGTGTTAGGTGTTGGATTTGATACTTCTTATGGGTTTGAAAATTTTAATATTTATTTTTTATGACCATAATTACCTTTGATCATTAACTTCCCTTCCGCATTGATTTGGCTTGGAAATCATTTGGTCAGCAATACTTGGTTACTACCTAACGACATGCTTCTTTATGGTTTATTACTTGCCCCTTGTGCATTACACTTATTTGGAAATGATGTTTCTTTTGACATTACCACTTGGCCCTCTTGCACATTGATATGTTGTTTGGAAATTGTTTTAATACTAGCACATAACTTTATCCTTTATGCATTGTTTACCAAATGTAGCTTGCTCTTTACCTTGGTTATTCATGTTCTGATTAAGATACACTGTCACTGAGGCTTGGACTCCGCTGGGCTTGCGGGTTTGGCTCACGGACCTTGGAAATTTCAACTCATTTTTTATTAATGCATTTCTATTATC
The DNA here is from genome assembly GCA_023374045.1 of Limonium bicolor. Lineage (NCBI taxonomy): Eukaryota > Viridiplantae > Streptophyta > Magnoliopsida > Caryophyllales > Plumbaginaceae > Limonium > Limonium bicolor. Next base: position 311,959,613 of record CM041776.1, on the reverse strand, counting down.
TTCGATGACTAACTGCTCCTTGGGCATTGATTTTGTTTGGAAATTAAATTGGGACTAGCATGACTTGTTCTCCGTGCTCTTAGATAAGAACATAGATTGAGTTATAGTTACCCTATTCTATAATTGTTTAGATAAATTACACATCAAATGGAGATCCCTTATTAATTCTTCATCTTAGAGGGAAATGATTTAAAAAACCCTTCCACAAAAGGGAAACCCTTTTCAGGGTGCTATGATCCCACATGACTCACAATCTATCCCTTTGATACTACACTTTTGCTTGATTCATGATCTCAAATGATGAATTAATATGAGTTTCAACCCGTTTGCTTGTTTTATCTTACAATTCATAGAATTTCCTGGTAGCTTGAAACTCCTTTCTATGATCCGTTACACACATCCCAACCTCATTTCACTATTTCTCAACTAATTTATCTTTCTTTATCTGTTGCTCTATGGCATGTACATTGTGGTCAATGAGCTGGAAAATGCATTAGGACTAGGAAGATGGACTTTGCCTAGCAATATCTCGGTCTTCTATCACAAATAATGGTCGGTGCATTTATGGGAATCCCTATCAGCTCAAGTGAAGCGGTGTCGATGCAATATCAACTCTCTATTTAGAATTTTTTGTTGTGTCTATAGTCTTTAATCCGTTTATTGTTCTTATAACCTGTTGAAGTCTTAGGATTAATTCACTCATGCAGTTTCATATCATCATCTTTACAGTATATCCTTGCTTGTAAAATGCTAGAATCTCTTTAAAGGCATGAACATAGGTGAAGCGAAAATCTTAGCATAGTTTAATATCTATATCTTCTTTAGCTATCATAGTTGTCTACAACTGAATACCTTTAGCATGTTATCTCTAGTTGACTTGTTTAATACCTTTGAGTAATTGTTGTAATATTTGTTATTATCCCTCTTTTTGGTCACTTAGAAAGCCTATATGACCAAAACCCTAAGATAGTGGGTGTCCCTTCACATTAAATAGAGTACAGGCCAATTTGGTGTTGAGGACACCCTACACTAAATCACATCCTTAAAACCCAATGAGAAGAATTCTCAAGTTGACGAATAGTATTGTATGGGATCTTTAACTTAGTCTCACACTTGTACTCTTTGATGTTTTTTATATTTTGGGCATACAAATATATTGAAATCGAGTTTTTTTTTTGGATTTCTTCTTTTTTCATGTATTGAATCTGTAGTGTAACCATGCGTTTTTTCATTTTTTTTCTCATTGTGTTTTAACTATCTTATATTTACCAATCTAAGTTGGCATTCAATTTTCATTTATGAACTATATAAAACGTCTCAGTATGATGCTCATTGTGCAATTAAACAAGCATGAGAAAGGATGCCACACATGTCATCCGTCAAATGGTAAAAGTGAGTGTCTTGATACTAGGAGATAAGATGTCATGTGAAATAGCCAAACTCTCATTTTAGGGAAACATGTTAACCAATTACAAGTGGCATGTTAACAAATTACAAGTGACAAGTTAACCATTACAAGTGTTAACCAATCACAAATGACAAGTTAACCAATTACAAGTAAAAACCAATTTTACAATAGAAACTATTCTTTTTCAAAGTCAATACGCTAGAATAATTTAGTTTTTATTTTTTAGTCAATATGTTGCAAGGAATCATAATTTATGTTGAGAGGTCATTACAATCTATGTTCTCAAGTACACATACTTATTCCTAAGATACTTTGATGGAAGCAACAACCATTAATAAATCACAACAATTTAAAATAACTAGTAGAAACCCTTATATTACTACACAACAAACATTTATGTTTATAATAGAACCGATCCAAGTGTAGTTCTACATCATGGACTATAGCAGCTAGCAATATCTTTCTTGATACAGCCACAAGATGTTTAACATACAAATTCTTTAAAATTTCTAAGCATCTATAATGAATAACTACATAGTTTCAATAGTAAACGTTCTTATTTACATTTCCCTAGCTATAGAGTTTCAAAATCAGCCAAATTTCCAAGTATCTATAAAACAATTTTCTTGACATTTTTTCTATGCATAGCTCTTTCCCATTATGCCTTTTATGATTTGTCTCTTTCCCACTTTTTTCCTTCCTTCACCTTATTGTTTTTTAGTCTCATATTGTTGAATGTGTCTCAATGCTTTTCCAAACATTTTCTGTACAAAATCAATAAGATTCCCATCTAGGAACACCAAGCATACGCTAAAATAAGCTTCATGGAGATCTTGATAAAGTTAGAAATCTGACCTAATTGTCTTGATCTCCCATGTTGCTAATAGTGCATGTCTAACTCAAATCCACTTTTTCAACTCAAGATTTGTGCACATCACCAAAAATTCAACCAAATGGACAAATACTATGACTTGATTTAAACAAAAAAGCTACCCAACAACGCATACAAAGTTAACTAGATGTAGACATACAAAGTTAACCAATTGAATAGCAAGCTAAAACCGGTTGCCTTTTCTTCTTACAATTGCTAACCACAAATGTCACCAAGTAACCAATAATGAGAAAAATGTACCAGCACAGAGAGACAAAAAATAAAGAGAAAGACTCTGAGTCATGCAGTCAGAAAATGCATTTATATAGTAGTAAGAGTAGTAGTATCTAATTAGCTGTTAACAGATCAATTCAATTTTGCAAATATCTTAGTGCTCATTTTCTGTTGGATAAAACTTGGTTTATTAAATCAAACAATGAATCATTACACATCTTATTGGCTTCTTTTCACAAAGTTGTTATAGACAACCTTTGCAAGATCATTACCAAGCCAACTTCCTAAAATAGACGGGGAATTTTGCTAGCAGTAGTTTAACCAAATCTTGCTTAACAAAATCACATGGAAAAAACATCAATTTGGAACATAAGTAAGTAAGACACCCAACACTAGTAGAGTATTGTGGGGGTGGGGGAGGGGGTATGTTTGGTCTTCTTTTTTAACACAACAAGAAACTAATATTTTGATTTCAAATCAAACAAGCACTAATTCACAAGATTTATAGAAAAGTCAAACAACTAGACATTAACAGCTCGAGTAAAGTAAAACTCAGAGTGAGCAAAGGAATAGGCTAAAAAGTTACCTTCTCGCCTAACAAATGACCACCTAACAGCCCAAACCTTCTTACTGTCATAAACCAACTGGTGAAGAAAGCATCAACTACTGGGTCAACAAAGGAACTCGATTAAAGAAATGAATAACTGGGAGGCAATCAGACTCCATCATCAAAAGACCGCACTCCAACTGCCTCCCTAGATCCACACCATGTGACACAGCATGAGCCTTTGTCAAAGTATGAGAAAACGAAGCATCGCCCCACGACTACTCCGGCCCTAATAAACCACGATCCGCATCCTGCACTACTACTGAGAAATACCAGGAGCCATCCTCCCTCGGATCGCAAATGTGTTCACCTTAGCCCACCCCTTAGAAGGTGAACACTAAATTTAAGGCCCATCCCCCTCCACGCCTTTGCTATCGACCAACTCCTGGAAGTAACAAACATATTCTAAGGCTCCCTCATAGCACAATGAAAAGGAGCCCCCTGCCATGAAGTACATCATTATGATCCTACCAAATGGCCCAACACCAAACCAAGACATCAGCTAGCACCGAGCTAGACACTTGACCAACAAGCTCATCCAACCAGTAGACAACCGTTACCTTAGCACCCTCGTCCAAACTTTGCAAGCAGGGCCAACGTGCTTTGCAACACCAAGCTGCCCCCGGAGGACAAGTCATAAAAGCATGGTACCAATCCTCTTGACCCCAAAGCACAACCACCATCACCCAAGCCCTGCCGAGCCAAGCTTGCCTTTATCGTCAGTGCCTCATGCCAAAGCCGCCAACCAAACACCAGTACCTGAGGAGGTAATTGCAAGGAAACAAGGAGCTTGAGAAAACCAGACCCCTCACTCTACACGTACGATGAAGGACAGGAAGCTTATCGGAGGGATAGAGCCAAGTAGTAAGCAGAACATGTCTAAAAGACCCCTGATTTGTGAAAAAACCAGCACACCTAATCCTTCTTCCCCAACAAAGGCAGCTCCTACTCTATGATCATCTTCTCATCCACCGTCCAAAACATCAAGTGAACCGTATACGCACATCCCATCCCCCTCTTACACTCCACAGCGCCGACACCTTTAACCTATCAAAAAGGCTAACCCATGGGGTGATCGGCCGAAAAGAGTAGGGACGCCGCACCCGTGGGTCACTCCAGATGTCAATGGAAGAACCATCATCTACCCGCCAACTATGGCCTTTCTTCAGCAACTACATCTGCTTACACAACGAATGCCAGATAGGGCTCCCCTTTTGCTTTGGCCTAGCAACCAACAGAGAGGAACAAGGGAAGTAGACAACCTTCAGTTCAACGGGTGAATTAGACTAGGACATGATATGCCAACAAAACTTACACAACAAAGCCAAGTTTGGGCAGCCCTCACACCTTCTGACTCTATTGAAGCACCGACCGACGAACCAAATGCAGTAACTTCTACCCGGTCGTCACCTTCTACCAGAACCGAGACACAAGGCCCTTCATACCTCACCCTAGACATATCATGATCCTTCATGATATGGAAGATCTCATTCGCAACCACCACATAATCTGTGATTAGGAAACCGGGAACAAAAGCCGACTGGGATGGTGAGATATATCCAGCAAAAGTGCCTTCAAATAGTTGGAAGAACCTTTGTGATCATCTTATACAACACATTACATAGAGAGATCAACCTGAAGTCCCCTATACTCACAGCTGAGGCTTTATTTGGAATAAAACCCACATAAGTATGGTTCAAACCTGAGTAGAGACCTCCACCATCCTGGTCAGTCATGTCTGCACCACTATATGCCAAAACTTCTTATAAAAGAAAACATTCAACCTATCCGACCCTGGGGCCTTATGATCCCCCATCTGAGGCAAGGACATACAAACCTCCTCTACTATATATTCACGATTAAGCTAAGCCACATGATCCTCACTCACCTTCCTATAAATTGACACTATAAAGTGGGCATCCAAGACCCGAGGAGAAGTTCGAAACAGACTAACAAAATACTTCTTAGCAACCTCGTCAATCTGGCCCTCTGAGGTCACCATCTCCCCTTCCTCAGAGATAAGGGAAGAAATGTAATTCCACCTTCTCCCTGATGCACGCTCTTGGAAAAACTTGGTATTACGATGTCCCCCTCGCAACCAATCATGAAAAGCTTGCTACCGCCACATAGTATCCAACTACCAAGGAACTCTCTCGTATTGCCTACGAAGGGCCTTATACCGAGAGACCACCTCCCTAGAATGACACCCACTTTGTAACCTAGTCAACTCTTTCTCTAGAGCATCACACCTCTTCTCTAGCATAGTCGGGGACCATTGAAAATGAGAGGATAGATGTCTACACAACAACTCAACCGATCCCCCGGTGACTTCTCGCCCCCTGACTCCCCCCCACACTCAGCCACAACTTGTTTGCAAGAAGCCTTTCCTAAGAATTTTCAAACTGAAAGCCTCTACACCTCCTATGAACCATACCTCAAGAGCAAGAAGAAGCAGATAATAAACATATCTGATTTGGGGATGGTGTAAAACCAAGGCCGGGGGGGGGGGGGGTGAGAAACACATCCAAACCGCATTTTTCAGAGCCCTACCAGGTGCCTTCTCATTCGCATCTCCATCCCTCTAATTATCAAAATTAAAAGGATGCCCTACAAAACCCAAGCCCTACAAACCACAGTCCATCAGGGCCTCCCAGAACTAATCAATCAACTTCGAAGGCCGAGCACAACTATTAGACTTTTGAGACTGGTCTAATATCTCATTCATTTCCCTCATCACCAACCAAGGCTTATTGCCCCAAGAATGAAGCAAACACACTGCCAAGAGAGCATTCTATCCCCTTCATCTATCCAGCAATAGAACCCAGTGAAGTGCATGCCGAATAACACCCCCAACCCTGAAATATCCACATTAATATGATGGAACAAGAATGACCGAACTGAAACATTCACATCCCACCTCCAAAGCAAGTGAGCCCCCTGCACGCCCTAGCAACCAACAACAAAGCCATGAAAACCCCGGAGAGCCACTCGCACGAACTGAAACATTCATGTCTCCCGAAAGCCCTGTTGTTCATCAACAGGCGCTGCTGATCTCTCAAAAACTCATATAAACAGACCCTTCATCAATGCCACCTCATACTTAAGTTGGTCCAACAAAACTTTACCCTCCTCACAACTCTCACACCCACCACATCCACTCTATTAACCTCCCTCCCCAGACAAACGAAAGGGTAAAAGAATGTTAGCACCTCCCTTCCAGCTCCCTTGCCCCCTCCCTTCCCTTCCCCCTCTCTCTCGTCTTCTCCCCTCCATCCGGACCCTGAGATCAGTAGTGACCTCTCCCATAACCCTCTCTTATTCCCCTCCCACACCAATCACCGAAATCTTCTTTCCTTTATTTAACGCACATAATAATTTATTGATTCGTAAAATGAGAAAAAAAAATCTGTAGATCACATTATTCAATCAAATTCTAGTAACATCTTAAGAGGTTTGAAGAGCTAAGATTTATCTTAATTAGTTCTAAAAAATATACATACTAGAGGAAAACATTTACCCTACATAACCGATGTGTCTATATGTCAGTAATAATAAGTAAGAAATTAAAAGGAACACTCACTGTCTTAAAATTAGAGAAAAGAACCATTTGACAACTTTAAACTCCTTGTTGTGGAAGGTATTAAGATGTCCACCTAGTTACCCCTCAGAGGTGGCTCTTATCATGTCTAGGGTGTTCCATTGAATAGGACCTCCAAATTTTTGGGTTCCTATTTTTTATGAGAAAAATTGAAATTAATTTTAAAAGAAAAAAATATGTACAATTAGTTAATTAAATGTTGATTGATTTTAAAAGTATTACAATTTTTAAAAGAAATAAATAAATAAAGCTTGATGAAATTGTTTATATTCTAGTACTATCTATTTTTTAAAGAAAGCAAAAAATATACATCTATTGATCTTCCTTCTTTTTCTTCGCAATGTAGCCTTTTCAACTACTCTATTTTATTCTATTAAGTATTAATACTAATCTTTTCATCTCTCATTTATTTACGGATTATAAAACTATCACAATTTTTCTACTAATATTTTATTTCAAGTCCAATCATTTTGAACAATTTGTAACTCTACATCATTTTCAACTTTTTCAAAATAGTACCGATTTTATGAAGAGAAAAGACTGAAAAGTGCATTATGGTAAAAATATATTGTGACACTGCTAGAAGAATGACTATTTTAAAGTGATTATTCAATAATAATATACTTCTTCTAGTTTATCTATATTGTCGTTTTTTAACATTTTATCACATTCAATAATTAAATATATATTTATAATATGACACAGCTAAATTAACTTTTTATACTTTATATGGGTCCCGTTTAAATATTTAGTACAGGGTCCTTGAATTACCGAGCTACCCTGTTACCCCTGGTTTGCTTCGAGCTTTGGACACACGGGTAAAATGAATTAGATACAACCCTAACATAAAGACTAAGAGCGCGTTCGACAGGTGCCTTCAAACGCAACTATACCTGCGTTGGTATAGAGGTGAGTGTGGTTAGCAAATAGGAGTTCAACATGTATACCATAGTTACAATTTTATCCAATTAGAGATCGACACTTGTTGTCTACTTTTTACAGAAAGAGCTTATTTTTTTTTCACTGTAATCGAACGCTGCCTAAGGCTCTGTTTCTCTTTAACATATTTAATAGTAGTATATTTGTGGCATAGCGAGACCAAAACAACCATAGCAAACAGAATTAAACAAATGCTATGAGAAATATCATGACGATTTTAGTTACTCTGCTCGTGTCACCATGTCAAGTACGGCCATATTCAAAAGAGAGAAGAACTAAATAAAATACTATGAAATTTAAGAAAAAATGTGGTACATGAGAGCCCTGTCCACCCTATAGAGCATGTATTTTCGTCAAAATATCATTTGTAAAAAAAATTACTTGCGGTGGTTTTTTTCAAAAAAATTACACGGAAGTGTTAAAACGAAACAAAGAAACCGTATCGGAGGATTCGGAGCAATGCAGTTTCTAGTTTTTTTTACTAGAAACCGCATCCGCCAAACGCGACTGCCAGAAATCGCATTGAAGCAGTGCAGTTTCTTTGCAAACTGAATGATCTGGAAAAAAAAATTTGGATTTAACCTGAGCCGTATGTGCTCCGGGATTTCCGCGATTATATCGGATAAGATTATCAATATAGGTGTATAAGTTACCTACAAAATATGTAGACATGTAGGTAATGGTTTAAATTTATTTTTAAATAATTTAGTCTTTAATATGTTCATTAAATTCGTAACTAATTATGGTCATTACTTTATAGCAAGTTATTCTTCAAATTAGGTGTATAAATTAGTTAAAATAATATGTTGACATCTAGTCAATGGTTTACATTAATTTTTGTAAGTTTTAGTTACTTAATAATATATATAATTCGTAATAAATTTGTGTTGTTAAATTTATTATGCTTAGATCTTGTAAATTGGTATGTAGTTAGCAAAAAATGTTTGAACTTGTTGTTATAAGTCAATATTAAATTTTTTGAATTTATGTGTACATATTTTTTTAGCCAACCTATTCTCTTATCTTGGTGGAAAACATATTATACATTAATGGTCATAATTAATTACGAATTTTATAGTTAATTAAACAACTAAATCTTAAAAAAATAATTTAAACAATTAACTACATGTGTACATATTTTTTTAGCCAACTTATACAATTTTTTTGGTGAAAAATAACTTACATATTAATGGTCATAATTAATTATGAATTTTATAGTTAATTAAACAACTAAAACTTTAAAAAAAATTAAAATTAACTTCATGTATACATATTTTTTTAACCAACTTATACAACTTTTTTTTATGAAAAATAACTTATATATTAATGGTCATAATTAATTATAAATTATATAGTTAATTAAACAACTAAACTTACAAAAAATAATTTAAACAATTAACTACTCCCTTGCTTTATGGCACGTTTTTCCACTTCAATATTAAGCATATAAAATAAAATAATTTTAGAAAACTAAATTTTGTAACATATAGTTTATCATGTAAGGAATCATATGCAAAATTTCAAATTCAATTATTTATCTTATATGTTAAAAATTGAAGTCAAACGACATGTCCAAATAGTAATCAGACGGTTAATTCAGGACGGAGGGAGTACATGTGTACATATTTTTAGCCAACTTATACAACTTTTTTTTATTAAAAATAACTTATAAATTAATGGTCATAATTAATTATGAATTATACTTAATTAAGCAACTAATACTTCAAAAATTGATTTTTATATGTGTACATATTTTTTTAGCCAACCTATTCTCCTATCTTGATGAAAAACTTATTATACATTAACGGTCATAATTAGTTATGAATTTTATACTTAATCAAACAAATAAAACTTGCAAAAATTAATTTAAACAATTAACTGCATATGTACATATTTTTTTAACCAACTAATACAACTTTTTTGATAAAAAAAATCTTTAAATTAATGGTTATAATTAATTATGAATTTAATATATAATTTAACAACCACAACTATAACATTATACCTATTTACTTTTTATACAAATTTATATACCTTTTTGAATTAACAACAAATTATAAAATAAGTTTATTAATTAATTATGAATTATAATTATAATTAAACAATAAAGTATATGAAAGAAATAAATAAATATTAAGCTATAACAATAAATCAACATAATTTTAAGTTAACTAAAACTCAATCTACAAACCTACACATTAGAGCATGATTATCAGTAGTTCTTAAGGGTTCTTAGTTAAATAAAACAAATAATAATATGAGATGGAAATAAGATGAATGAGAGATTAAGAATCCAAATATGGACTCCACAACAATTATTATTCCAATCACAATGCTTCACATAGATGAAAGAGAGAAAAAATAAAAACTAATATGTGAGTTCTTTAATATTATTAAAAATTAGATGTGGTTCTTGAAATGGGGTGGGAGAAAGAGAGATATGAGAGAGAATATTAAGAACTCATTTTTGAGTTTTTTGATAATCATGTTCTTATAATTAATTTACACAAATTAATTAACTAATTAAACATTCACAAAAATCACGGAGCACGGACTACTTAGATTAAATCTGAATTTTTTTCAGATAATACGGTTTGTAAAGAAACCGTACTACTCCGATGCAGTTTCTGACAGAGTCGTGTTTGACGGATACGGTTTCAGACAAAAGAAAACTAGAAACTGTATTGCTCCGATTTGGTTTCCCACAAGATACATCATCCGGTTTCTTTACATCATTTTAACATTTCTGACGTAATTTAAAAAAAAAATCACCACAATAATTTTCTTTTAAAAAGTATTTCCGCAAAAAATTTCCAGTCTACCTTTCTCTATCCTCCATAAACATAGAAGTTTTATTATACAAATAATATATAAAACACATTGTTTTATTAAGTTGAAGCACTGATGCATATATGTCAGCCGAAAGCAAATTATTCTGGTTTAGAAAAAATCTCTCTCCCCATTAACTACGGGTATCGTTAGAGAGCCTTATGTGGACATGAATAAGTATAGGAAAACTATGTTACAAGTTAAAACACAGCGTTTAACTTATGTTAATACCGTCTCCCTTTTAGTTGTTTTATTTAGGTTAGTTCACTGAGCTTAGCTCGGTGAGTTAGGGTTTTCTGTTCTCTGTTTTCCCCTTTCCTTTGCTCTGCGCAGCGATCCCCTTCTTCTTCCCTCTTCTTCTCTTCTGGAATTCAAGCTTTCCACGTTGTGTATCACTCAAGCCTTCAATAAAGATTCGAGGTTTCTTTTATGGTATCAGAGCGGGTCTTTGCCGCGACGGAGTGAAGTTCTTTCTTTCTTCGAAGAGGTTGTGAAGATTTTCGACGGAAGCTGTCCAAGAATAACAGCGGTAGTCGACAAGAACTCCGACGATGTCTGCGAATGAAGGTGAGAAGGTGAAAGGCGACGAGGAGGATAAAGAAGATGGTAAGGACGGTAAGGTGGACGCGCAGTCGAGCACGGCCATGGATAACTCCGATCCACTGTTTCTTGCTAATTCAGAAAACCCAGGTGCCCTCCTCACTGGGAAATTCGAAGGCAAGGGTTTTCGAGCTTGGAAGGAGGGAATGACTATCGCGTTAAGTGCCAAGAACAAGTTATGTTTCGTCGATGGTTCATTCCCCAGACCCACTGACTCTATTTCTAAAGGAAAGGCGTGGGATCGGAATAACTCAATGGTGAAGGCATGGATCCTTACTGCGCTAGACAAGGACATTGGCGACACTGTCCTCTACTGTAAATTGGCCTCTCAGATCTGGAAAGAGCTGTCGAGCCGATTCGAAGAGTCAAACGCCGCCCAGATTTACTCCTTACAAGAGAGGCTAATCGAGACTAAGCAGAATGGAGACACAATCAGAGCCTACTTCACGAAGATCAAGAAGCTGTGGGACGAACTTGATTCTTCACAAGAGGTCCCGGTTTGTGAATGCCAAGCCGATGTTGGATACAAGGAGATCTTCAGACGGCAAAGAGTGGTACAATTCCTGATGGGTCTCTCTGATAAATTTGCCATCGTGCGAGGCAACATACTAATGATGACGCCGCTGCCCACGATTGAAACTGTGTACTCTCTTTTGACTCATGAGGAGCGCCAGAAAAATGTCTGCTCTACTGCTAAGGAGGAGAACGCCTTGTCTTTTGCAGTCGACGGGAGCAAGAAACCCAAATTCACACCGCCAAAGGATGGGAAACGCCCAACCTTATTTTGCACTCACTGTGAGAAGAGCGGTCACACAGTGGAGAGATGCTACCAAATACATGGTTACCCGCAGTCATGGAGGAAGGGAAAAAGGGCCACGGTAGCCAATGTGGAGACCGACCAGACACCTACCAAACATGAAGGGAACAGCACAAACAATGCCATGTTTACATTGGAGCAAGTGAACCAATTGCTCTCTCACTTTGCAAGAGGCCAAGCACCAGAAAAGGACCCTGCAAATGCCAGTTGTGGCTTCGTGGGTACTGTTTCTAAACTTTATCTTGGTCCTTATCAGGTGAAGGATAATTTTATTGATCTGTCTGAAACTATCTGTGAAGCATCTGAAAACATGAAACATGAAACTGCTTTTGCACCACCATGTGTGTCTAAATTTGCTGTTACTAGTGATTACACTGAGTCTCAGTGTGAAACTCTGAATGCCTCAATACCTGGTTATAGATCTGATGCATTAGATCCAGGTGGAAAGAGCAGGGACATCCCTGTTAGTAACTGCTATATATCTGCTTGTGAATCCCTGTGTAAAACCCACCATTGTTTCACTGTGCCACAAGGCAATAGCGAGCCACACAAAACAAAGACCTACACACAAATCCAGAACCCTTTGAGAACACAGAAGCTAGCCCTTCAAAACACCAATACCACTTCCAGCTTAACTAGAAAATGGATACTTGACAGCGGGGCTAGTGATCACATGTGCTGTGATCTTAGTTTTTTCCTAAGCTATAAAGTCATGAAAAACCCCCCACAGTTGGTATGCCAGACGGCCACCCCCAAGTTGTGAACACTGTTGGTGATGTCAAGATTAATGAGTCTTTGATTCTGAAAAATACCTTGTTTGTTCCTGCTTTCAATTTTAATCTTATATCAATTAGTAAGTTGGCAGAACAACTCAACGGCAAGATTTATTTTGATAAAACCTGCTGTGTCTTTCAGGAATGTGATTCTCTTCTTGAGCATGTTATTGGGAGGATGATTGCTGGTCTGTACCTATTAGATATGAATGCTCTGTGTGACCAGAATGGCTTTCAAGCTTCAATACCATCTGTTGTGTGCAATTCTAGGCGTTTAATTGATTCTTTTGATTGTAAAGATGTGGTGAGTTTGTGGCATCACAGACTCGGACACTTACCCATAGCAAGAATGAAGAAGTTGCATTTGTTTGATAAGAGTCTAGGAAATAAACAGTTTCTGTGTGAGTCCTGTTGTAAGGCTAAAAGCCACAGATTACCTTTTCCTCTAAGTACAATAAAGTCTACAGATATTTTTGAGCTAGTTCACATAGACTTGTGGGGACCCTATGGGACCAAAACTCATGACAATTTCACTTACTTTCTCACCTTTGTTGATGACTTCTCTAGAGCTACCTGGGTACACATGGTTAGACATAAATCAGATAGTTTTGGGGTTATCAAACACTTTATTGAAATGGTTTTAACCCAATTCAAGAGGAAAGTCAAGTACATACGAACTGACAATGCATATGAGCTGGGTGCTAGTAAGGAAGGAATAGAGTACCTGAAAGGAAAAGGGATAAAACATCAAATGTCTTGTGCACATACACCACACCAAAATGGTGTGGTGGAAAGAAAACATAGGCACATCTTAGAAACGGCAAGAGGATTAATGCTTCACACTGGTTTACCTAAGGAGTTTTGGGGAGAAAGCGTTTTAACAGCAGTGTATTTAATTAACAGGATGCCTCTGGATGTACTAGAGGGAAAAAGTCCATTCTTTGTTCTGTATGGAAAACACCCAGACTATGAAAGTCTGAGATGCTTTGGTTGTCTTGCTTTTGCTCACATTAATGCTCCTATCTATGATAAATTTCACCCAAGGGCTGTGAAATGCGTTTTCCTTGGGTACCCAGCAAACAAGAAAGGTTTCAAATTGTTGATTTGGACAACAAAAGAGTCATTGTTAACAGGGATGTTCAATTCTATGAAAATGTATATCCCTTTAGGGAAAAGCACATTGCAGAAACAGAATCATTGCAAAAGGAACATGCCCAGGAACATTCTCTGTTTCCACCTTTAAATGCTGATTCTACTAACCATTCTGATGAGATGCCAGGAAAATACAGGCAGAAAGATACATCTGAAAGTAGAATTGAAGCTGAAATCCAGAATTCAGAACCAGAGATAGCAGCAGAGAACATAGATGAGATCAATGACGCCCAGGAAATCAATAACACCCAGGAGGAAGAAGGAGAAATGGAGCTGAGAAGGTCTACAAGAAGCAGGAGAACACCAATATCTAGAGGACTACCAACTAGGGAATGCTATGCAACTTCCCCAAGGGAAGTTTCCTGATGCTTTTACCAGCTTATTATTTAATAAATTGTCAGTTAATCAAAAACTCAAACAGAAAGACCTATCTGATAATTCTTGTCATAAAGATTTATGCATTACTTCTAGCCCACCTAAGCATGTCTGTTTATTTACTTTGCCTTCTGTTGTTCGTGAAAATAATGCTGAGCATGTCCTTTGTTTAGCAAAAAGGAATGAGGGAGAACCCGAGGATTATTATGAGGCTGTTAATTATGAGCACTGGGTTAAGGCCATGAGAGATGAGATTAGAGCCTTAGAGACAAATAAGACTTGGGAAATAGTGGATTGCCCGAAAGGAAAAAAGCCTATAGGTTCTAAGTGGGTTTACAAGACAAAGTATAAAGCTGATGGCACCCTTGAGAGGTACAAAGCAAGATTAGTTGCTAAGGGCTATAATCAGAGGCTAGGAATAGATTATTTAGAGACCTTTTCTCCAGTAGTGAAGTTTACTACAATTAGAGCCATCATTATTCTAGCTGTTAAGAGAAAATGGAGTATAAAACAGTTAGACATCAACAATGCCTTTTTGCATGGAGATTTGCATGAGGAGGTTTTTATGCAATTACCCCTAGGTTATGAAACTGAAAGCAAAGGGAAAGTTTGTAGATTACAGAAATCCCTTTATGGGCTGAAACAGGCTTCTAGGCAGTGGCATGAAAAACTAAGTGGCTTCCTCAAAACATTAGGGTTTACCCAGTCTTTAAATGACTATTCCTTATTTACTAGAAGAGACCAAGGTAAGATAACTGTGCTGGCAGTATATGTAGATGATATATTACTCACTGGAGATGATTCTGAAATGATTCGAAAGGTTAGAGATAGTTTGCATAAGAAATTCAGAATCAAGGATATAGGTTGCTTGGGTAGATTTCTAGGCATGGAGTTCCTTAGGACTGAGAAGGGTGTAATATTGATGCAGAAAGGATATAGTGAGCAGTTAGTAGCTGAATTTGGATGTGATAGGTTAAGAGGGGCTGCAGGACCGCTAGAACTGAACATGAAATTGCTTTTGGAAGATGGAAGGCCTATAGATGATCCTCTGGTGTACAGGAGATTAGTGGGCAAATTGAATTTCCTTACACACACTAGGCCAGATTTGTCTTTCTCTGTTCAGTTGTTAAGTCAGTTTCTTCAAAAACCTACTGATTTACATATGAAAGCTGCTTTGCATACACTAAGATATATTAAGGGCACCTTGAATTATGGTTTAATGTTTAATGATTCTAGCAGTCTTGAACTTGTTGCATACTGTGATGCTGACTGGGCTGGATGCCCAAATACTAGGAGGTCTATTAGTGGCTTTTATATTGAATTTGGTGGTTGTGCTCTGTCTTGGAAGTCCAAGAAGCAGTCTAACGTTGCTCTTTCCTCAGCTGAAGCAGAGTACAGAGCTCTGAGGCAAGCAGTAGCAGAGGTGAGCTGGTTAACTAGGTTGCTTCATGAGCTGGGAGTTGAGGAGCTGCAACCCATTCCACTCAAATCAGATAGCCAGGCAGCGGTTTACATCGCAAAGAATCCAGTCTTCCATGAAAGGACCAAACATATCGAGGTGGACTGTCACTTTGTGAGGCAGAAAATCCTCGAGGGGCTAGTAAGAGTTGACTTTGTCTCTTCTGATCATCAGCTTGCTGATGTGCTTACCAAAGTCCTCCCTGGAAGTTCCTATCCTACAATCCTTAGACAACTGGGGGTAGAGGATGTTGGGTGCCTTGAGTTTTCAGTACAGTAGTTCCTCTCTGTTTTTGTTCAATTTTTGGTTTGTGTTTTAACTTTCTTGTCTTGCAAAACAAGCAATGAGATTGCTTGTTTTGAGGGGGGCTGTTACAAGTTAAAACACAGCGTTTAACTTATGTTAATACCGTCTCCCTTTTAGTTGTTTTATTTAGGTTAGTTCACTTAGCTTAGCTCGGTGAGTTAGGGTTTTCTGTTCTCTGTTTTCCCCTTTCCTTTGCTCTGCGCAGCGATCCCCTTCTTCTTCCCTCTTCTTCTCTTCTGGAATTCAAGCTTTCCACGTTGTGTATCACTCAAGCCTTCAATAAAGATTCGAGGTTTCTTTTAAACTATGATACTTTATCATTATTATAGGAGAAAACGCACCAATTATTAATCATTGTAAACACATTTCCATTAGCAAATCAGCCATGGAAAACCAAAACGGTCCAGATTAACTCCCTTTAATAAATTATCAATTATAAAACACAAATGGCGCCAGTTAAGTTCACGAGAGATTAAACGGATTAGTCTCTGTATAGATATAATAAGACAACTGAATAATTTCTCCATAACATAAAATAGTTATCACACATAGCCCGTCCCCGTCATCACAGACAGAAAACAAAGTTCTCGTCGGCAACTCAAACACGCATCTAAGTCATTATAAATGTACAGAGCACCATCGGTTCCCACTTGAAGGGGACCATCACACTAAACTATAATTAGTAGACCGCATTCACTTTAAAAGGCTTTTGCAAAAGTTATCCCCTCATATCTAATCCTCTATCTAGTAAAAAAACTATACCGCTCCTTGTATCGTCAAACCAATTTCTGGGCAGCTCAATTATCGCCCAAACGTTAGATGATAATTACGTACATGTATATATATTACCAACGGGGGCGTATTATCCACCACACATCAACCGGCAGCCACAGCATCGGCTCTCCTACTCGTGTCCAGCAGCTGATGGAGCATTTTCGCCCCAGAGTTTGACGCTTTTTCATACACATCCCCATTTTCGCCACCTTCTCCTGAGCTGCTCATGCCCATGGAGGAATTGTTCACCCTTGAAAGCAAATTCTCAGTGTTCATAGGAGAGGCCTTGCGTCCACCACCAACTCTGTTCAAACCTGTCTCATCTGGTTGTTGGTCAGGTTTTGTGTTCTTGATCAGTTTCTCCTGGTTTAACATGAGAAACAAGCACTAATGAGCCCAGATTTTAGCTTACATTTATGGTGATTTTACGAGTGGAAGGAAGGGATCTAGTGTTCAACTTACCATGAGCTTTGAATTTTCCTGCCTTAGTTTCCCAGAGTTCTCGACTAAAAGCTTTATCTCTGCTTTGAGTGCCATGTTCTCAGCATTCAGGGCTTCAACCCTCCTAGCTAGTTCCTCAGTCTCAGCCTAAAAAAGACAAAACTTTCCAGAATAAAAAAGTGTCCAACACTATTCTTTTTTTTTTTTTTTGATAACCAAGTGTCCAACACTATTCAAGGATGAGCCTTGTGTTCTTTTAAAAGATCATAATCAACTGTACACAACAAGGGGCCTTTGCAACCTACAGTATCTAAATATTTAACATAAAATTTTATATTGACTAAATTTTAATATAAAGTATAAAAAATCAAATTTAACTGTGTCACTATGTCATAATTTTACATTGAATTATATAAAGGGATAAAATCATAAAAATAACAATATAAATAAACTAATGCTATAAACTACAAAGCTTACATAAAACAAGGTAGATGTGCTAAAAAAACTTAATACTACTGTTAAAAACATTCACTTACTTGTATGGTTAAAAGCTTAATATTATTAAAATCTCATCTACCATTGCTTATTTGATTGTATATATATTTTTACTTTAAAACAATTATATAGATTTTTAAAAAAATAATAGGACCCAAAATTTGAAGGCATATTTCATAGAACATGGTAAACTTGCTAATAGCCGCGCCTTCCACAGCATCATATATACAACGCACCTGTTTCCTTAACCTAGACCTTCTTGCAGATTCCCTATTAGACTGCTTCCTCCTCTCCCTCTTCAGCTCCCGTTCATTCTAACCCAAACAATGATGAAAAGAGCATACTGATTAATACGTATTAATGTATCTCAAACACAAGACACTGACCAAAAGAATATCAAGCACAAGATGTTTTGGTACGTGATATCAAACACAGACGAATAACAGCACCCAACTGATTGGAAAATGTGGTAGCCAAGAAACTATTCGTCTGAAATTTTAGAATATATTACCTGCATCCAGGTTTCAGATGGAATGATTGCGTTAGGAGCAACCACCAACGGAGTAGAATTTGCTTCAACACCAGGGTTCCTTAACTCTAAAGTCGTTGCAATAGGAGGAGGAGCAATCCTCATTTTCCCTTCTTCATTTGCAGTAACCGGGACCCTTATAACCTTTTCACCAGCTGAACTGGTCTTCCCATCCCCAGGTAAGGCGGGTTGGGTTTCTGGATTTGTATTCCCAGCTGCAAAGTAATACCAGATGAAGACATAAAAAACTGCAGCCTCTTCACACTCTCTATAAATATTGTTATAAGTTCACAAAACAAATACTACCAGTAACAGGTGAGCCTTCACGACTACGTTTTCTCTTAGTTTCTTCAGTCTGAAATGGGAAGATATCAACAAATAAACCGCATCGCAGTTGAAGCCAAATGCATATCAAAAGCAGGTTTATGCAAAGCCTTCCCATGAGTAGGGAAAAAAAAAAACCTTTCCTCACCTCATCCGTGCTCCCGCCACTTCCATTGCTGGAGCCTGCACTCTCTCCACTACAAAATATTCCATAAAATTACATTAAGATTAACTGAAGAAACATCTAGCCAAGAGCGCGCAGCAGATGCACACTGAAGTTGTCTACAAAATTAGGCCTATTCCAGCTTCCAATAAACAGAAGATTATGGTTACAAACCTCAGTGAAGACCTATTCTCGGATACACCCTCATGCTTCTCCGAGTTCCCATTCCCGATGGCCATAGCTAGGCCATCAAAACTCTTCAACTTTTTCACCAGACCCTGGTCTGTGTTTCCAGATGACTTGATAGGTCTGTCTATGCTCAAAGCAGTACCACCCTTGAAAAGAGAGCCAAGAACCTTAGGACTCCTCAGAAATCAGGTAGGTAAATTCCATAGCTCAAAAAGAAAACAAAAGGACAAATGGAAGCAATTATTATTTTTGTCATAGATCTCACTACCAGGGCTTCAGTCTTGGCACTAGCAGTCGGAGGTCCTTGTCCAGACGGCTGCGATCCCTGCAGTACTGTCAGGCATTAGACCCAAACGATCTTATTTACTCAACTGACTTGGGTTAAGAACCCATGTCGGGAAGAGTAGTGACACTTAATCGATTGGAACCACTACCACCTCCATGATACAGATCTTCCAGATTATACACCCTCCAAGAGAACACATTAATTAATCAAGATAGAGGCGCTGGATGGAGAAATACTTACGTAGGGTGCTGCAGGATGTCCATAAACTCCACCATGGGAGTAGATTGCAGCATATGGCGCACCATAAGGTGGCATCATAGCCTGAGCATATATTATTAGGGGTCACATTATGTGAAGAGCAAATCGAAACAATCTACACTTCTAGGAAAATTACTTTGCCACCATCTAGCTGCTGCCCCAAGTTGTATCAGCTACTTCCACACGAAAGAGCCAAATAATTCTTATAAAATGTCAAAACAAATCTTACAATCAGGAAATCAATAACTTATTCTTCCTTTCATTGGTTTCTCATTCTTCGAGTAATAGCCCACAATGGAAAGTACCTGTGGGGGTCCCCATACGTATGGGTGAGGAGGATGACCAGGTGCAACAGCTGAGTTGAAATATGGTGGTAAGGCTACCCTGGGTCCGTAATATGCCTGAATATACAAATTATTAGGAACTTGGAAAACTATTCTATAGAAGATTACATTTCTAGAACATTGTTAGATGCCTGCACATGTATTCCCACAGAACAGATTCCACGGACTTGACCTGCACGCCAGGCCACTCGGGATAAACATGCACAGTACCCTGTTCCTGTAAAATTCAAGTATAGAGGCAGACAATACTTAGTAAGGTTGGAAAAGCTTGAATTATAGAACCAGAAGAACCAATAGTATTTCTACAGATATCAAAAGATAAATGTTATTGGATGCATCTTCCTGGGGAGGATTTGATCCATTATATGCAGAAATTTCCTTCAGAAGATTATGAACGTAAAGGAATACAAATCTTAGTTCACTCCACATGATCAGCTTACCGTTGCTGGTGAGGATGATTTATCATTAGTCTTTGAGTTCTTCCCTTCCTCACTGTTACCCATCTCGAGTCACCAGCTCAGAAAAATAACTAATCCTGAATCAAATAAAACACAGTAGTGACAGTCGGCTCGTGATACCATCAGTGAGTCAAACCTAGTTGAGTCGTGAGAATAAAAATCAAAATAGCAGACTTCAAAAAGACTGATCAGGAAACGCAGTTAGCTTTCTTTGACCACACAGGAGGAAACAGGAACCAAAAACAGCTTTAGACTTCTGACAGACTCTCGGTTGAGAGTTTCAAAAGATCTTCTTCCAGAACATATTCAAAAGGTAGCAGGTACAAACTAGTAAACAAAGGAGATAATAGAAAAGATGAATTGGGATAGTGCGTACCATCTTCACTCATCTAAGCAACTTGAATGGCTGGACTATGGGAAAAGGGAGCATAGAATGTTCAACCCGGATAGGATGAATCCCAGACAAGACAGATTGACATAGGTATATCCTCTAAATATATTTGTATTACTCGGTGATATATTTTTTCAGTATCGGAATTCAGGTACCACCCAGATCTCAACAAACCACTAGTGTTCCAGCTAGATCTCTACTACCCAGAGCTCACTTGAACCGAACCACTACTCTTATCTGGTCTACCAAAACCACATCTACCCCAGAAGAGTTTAAGAATTAGTCTTAATTTCTAAATTAGATGAATTCAGTATGCACTGCAACATTGATCGCATAAGGGGTTAACCAACAGATCAAAAAGGAAAATAATCCGCTGTGAATAGAGAACATCGCAGTGAGTGAGGGACAGCGAAAAGTAGAGATGGAAAATACAGGAAATAGAGAAGGGCTTTTACGACATTGGAACAGAGTGAAAGACGACGTGAGCAAACCCGTGGAAAAGAAAAGCAGGTGCCCCGGATGGCCTACATGACTTGTTTACCCTTCCACAACCACACCAGCGCACCAGCTTGGCACATGAAGCGCTTTCTTTCTTTCTTTCTTTTTGCACAAAATGAAAATCCACACTGTTCACAGAAAGACCGAGAACGAGAAAGTCTGAAAAAGAACAAGTCGTTTTTTCGTTTTCTGTTTTGCTATATTTCGTTTTAACTTTTAAAGGATATTTTGCCATCTTTCAAACAATATATCTGTCGTTTCTCTTCATCATTCATCAGCTAACTGAAGACGCACTCAGAAACTGGACAAAATTCAAATCAAGCACTTAATTCAGAAACTACTAACCAAATTTCCGGCAAGATCAGATGAGAAGCACTAAAGTTTCGGAGATGAGTAAACAACATTCAAACTTCAAATCGAACAATCAAACAACAGAACAAAACAATTTACCACACCTTCAAACTCTTATGCCCACGCTGGGCGCTCCAACCGCGTGTGAAATCGTGCTTCTTCAAAAGGACAAAATGAAGAGGGAGATCAAAGGAAAAAAAAAAACAAAAAAGGACTTTCAGCTACCAATACGACAGAGACACCTTTGCATTTGTTCCTCTCTCTCTCTCTCTCTCTCTCTCTCTCTCTCTGTGTGTTTGCTCGTACGGAGAAAAAGGGAGAATTGTCCAGCACGGGTGAGGAAAAGAGAAGAGAAGGGGGAAAAGATCGCAGAGAAGACGGTAGAAGAAAGAAAGAGGCGGGGAGGCGCGGGGGATGGGAGGTGCACCAAGGCGAGATCCACGTCATCAGACACGTGTTTAGAGTTAGGACGATTGTACGTATAAAATTAAGGATGGGGAGAGTGGGATTGATGAGCTGGCTATCGCGTATCTCACCTCGGTAATCTCGCTCATATCCCCACGACTTTTAGCGTGGACCCCACACGTGGCACGGACTCTCCCCAAATAGATCGAACTACACGTCGTTCCGACGGGATTGAATTTTCTATTTTCTTTTTCTGCAATTGAGCGAGAGAGGATGAGAAAAGGAATATTCAGAGGGACCATCTAATCTAAAAAGTCCACCTATTAACGTCACGTGGCTTATTTTTTAGGGTGGTTTTTTTTCTCTTTCATTATCTCTTCTGAACAGGCGTTAGTTATCTATTGCACTTCTTTTTTAGTAAAAAGACTAATTTCGTTTTGAAAAAGGGAGGGAAGATTTAACTAAATTGGAACGGGCGTCTTGGCGTCCGCGATGGGACACACACATTATATGATCCAACGGTTCATAGCTTGCTTCCTTAACTTTCAATGAGAAAGGAATTTTTAGCAATTAATTGACTACACATTCTTGGAGTTCAATCACACTCTCCGTAAGGGGAGGAAGGGTCCAGAGGGGACAGAAGAACGTGGTGCGAGTACTATTTACCCGCGTGAAGTAAGAAAACCTGGATAGATCGTCTGCTGGCGGAAATTCGATGACACGCGCTCCCATATTATCTACTCTCATGGATATTTTTAACTTTAAATTGTTACTGCTTCCGTCCTGTCATAAGTGTCCTGTTTGTTTTTTGGTACGTTTTTCCACCTCAATATTAAACATATAAGGTAAAATAATTTTATAAAACTAAATTTTGTATCATATAGTTTATCATGTAAGGAATCATATACAAAACTTAAATTTTCAAAATTAATTTATTTTATATGTTAAAAATTGAAGTCAAACGATATGTCCAAATAGTAAATAGGACGGTCAAGGTGGGACAGAAGGAGTAATATAAGTTGTGTATTTTTCTACAGTCGACGCCTTTCTTTATTCCGGTCATGTACTGGTTGAAGCTTCTCGCCGCTTCAAATCCAATCGCATGTGATTTTCTCTTTTGAACACGTTTACTATTAACTCGACGAATCTATGCCCTAAACCATGCAAATCATTATTTTACAAGCCTAAGAGCGATTGTTCATCTGATAAACCGTGTTTCTTCAAGTTTAAATATGATGTATTCTACAGTCATCATCCTAACTTGGACTTGTTCTTCATCTTTCAACCTCTCTACTTTCCTCCGACTTCTCATCTCACACGCCTATATCTCAAAACCAGCACCAATGTAACCCTTGCTTTCACCATGGCCGAATCACCAAACAACCTCGACGCTATCACAAACCAATGTGCCAGTCTTGCTTTCACAGCTGATGAGGAAAGCTCCCTAGATGTTGAAGATTTGTTGCACTCCACTTCCAGTAACCATTTCCAGTGTTGTTTACAGGGAAAACTTTTCATGTCCCACACGGTAGACCCAAAGGCGATGGAACGTACTCTATCGAAAGTTTGGAAAACGGAGAACGAGTTTTCTATAAGGAATCTTGGCTCTGGTATGTGTAACACCCTAACCACTAATACTATGATTATCACTTAAACCTCCATGACATTACATTAATATCGTAGCGGAAAATCATATTAAGTTGGTGTTACCGTCGTTAGTCACCCGCGTGACTAACTAGGCCTATTAAATCACAAGGCATGGTCTGACTAACCGTATAATTTCCCAGGCTAATATACAACATAAACAATAATCCATAAACTATGTCGAGTTTAATACAATCCATAAATCTAAATTGTGGGATAAATGCTATAAAAAAATTTATTGCTTTTGAGGAGCATTTTTTGTGCAGTGTGACCAAGTGATCATAAATGGTTGGATTTTTTCTGTCTTCTCTTTTAGGGATTGATAATGAGTGTTTCTTTATGAAAATCTCTAAGGAACTTGTGAGACGACATTGGTAATCAACAATGAGAGTTGAATGTTCTTAAATGCAAAGGCTTCATGCCCAATTTTTGTCTCCTCGTCTCTTATGCAAAAGTGAAACAAATGTAAAAATCTATTTCTCCTTTTATTTTCTTCTCGATGCCCGTTCTTGAGAGAAGTTGGTCATGGTAAAAGTCTCCAAGTTTCTCAATATCTAAAGCTTTAAAGCACTCTAGATCATACCCCAAAACTCTATATTTTGTTTTGCCCTAAGCACATCCATGCCACCACTAAGATATGGTTCACACTCCTTAAAAGTTTTAATCATTTTTGCTTCTTCTCTTATCCTACAATTCATGTTAGTATTTGTTAGTCTTGAGCATTCCTTACTTGCTTGGGTGCTTGGTTTTGCTTGAGGACAAGCAAAAAGGTAAGTGTGGGGGTGTGATGAGTGTTCAAATGAGCATGTTTTAGTGGTGTATTCAGTATGCTTTATCAACATTTTTCATGCTCATTTCTAAACTCTAGCTAGTTTTCCTATACTTTTGTGTTTTATTGGGTTTTTACTCAATCATTGTTGAAAAAGGAGAAATAAAATAGCTAGGAATAAAGTAGACGAAAATACAAATGTGTGAGCACAAACATATCCAAAATCGAAGCTATAACAAAGAAGATAGAGCATTTTAAAGTCCGACGTACCTGGTAGACCGACCTATATGGGTCGGTCGAGCTCAGTCTTTAGCGTCGTCAAGCTACTGGAGCCGACCGACCCACGACCCATGTGGGTCGGTTGGATTCGTCCTTGAACTACTGAAGTCAACCGACCCAGGTGGGTCGATCAGACTTAAAATCGCTCACGTGCATCATCTTCAACAAGGGGCAGTGGGCCGGTCGGGCTGAAATTTTTTCCAGATTTTCGTTTTTAAAAGGAGAAGAAGAGATGAGAGGGGGAGTGAGGGGTGGGGGGAAGAAGAAGAAGAAGAACAAGGCTCACCTTCAGTGAAGCTCATCTTTAACCTCTCATGGTCATTTCTTCTCCTCTCTTATTTTTATGCTTTAA
Organism: Limonium bicolor; assembly: GCA_023374045.1. Lineage (NCBI taxonomy): Eukaryota > Viridiplantae > Streptophyta > Magnoliopsida > Caryophyllales > Plumbaginaceae > Limonium > Limonium bicolor. Next base: position 311,934,695 of record CM041776.1, on the reverse strand, counting down.
TGGTTGTGTAGTCTCCTTGTAGCTTGGGATAAAGATTTTGCCCCAAAATTCCTAAAACCTCTATTGTTGAACCTTGAACTTGTTTTTATGCTTTATTTTAGTTATTGAGCTTATTAAAGACAATTATTGAGTGTCAATGACTTTTAACCTTGTTTACATTGAATTTGGGGATGATTTGGTTAGGGTTCGGTCAATTAATTGTTATTGTGCTAAATTGGTTGGTTTGATTTAGTTTAGCACTAATCTGGGATTCAATCAACATGTGCTTTCGAGATAGAAACCTAAACAGCGGGGACTAAATCGGTACTCTAATTTTGATGATTCTTATATTAAACTACATTACAACTTAGGGGAACTTAAGCTTAGTGCTATCGATTGACCCGGGGCTTAGCTGTTGAGAAGTTCTGGTTAAATCGGTTAGGATTAGTAGGCCTAGATTAGGTTTCTAATTAATTAAGTGTTTTATTGTTTAACTATAAGTGCAAGGGTCAACAATCGGTAGTAAGGGGAGGATGGGTACAAATATTCATTATGGGCTACATCTATCCTAGAAAGTTAGTTTTGTGTTTATTACTTTTCTTTATTTCTTCAATTACAACCAAAAACCCCAATTTACATTTATGCACTTTTATTTATATTCTTGCACATTTATTAAACTTATAATTAACTAGATAGTTCTGAAGTCTTCATGTGGATACGACACTTGTTGTACTACTACGACTGGGTTCACTGCCCATAGTTTGCAATTTAGTTTCTTTACTATTTTCTACAGTTAGCCACATTATCTGTGACAACAATGAGCTTAGTTCCCAGAAGGTAATACCTCTAAATCGTAAGGCAATGAATTACCGCAAGCATCTCTTTCTCATGAGCAGAATAACGTTGTTCAACTCCTGTTAACTTCCGACTCTCAAAGGCACACGGGTGACCCTCTTACACGAGGAACCCAACAATCCCTATGTTTGAGGCATCAATCTGGACCTCAAACGGTTTGTCAAATTTAGGTAGTTTAAGCATTGGTATCAAGTAAATAGTTCTCTTCAACAAGTCAAATGCCTCCTGGTGCGCACCCGTCCATGCCCACGTTTTGCCTTTTTGGAGCAAGTTGGTAAGAGGGGATACCTTTTGAGAATACCCTTCCACGAATTAATGATAATAGTTCACTAAACCTCGGAAAGAGCGGAGTTCAAATACATACTTCGGAGTGGTCCACTCTAGGATCGCTCTCACTTTGGATGAGTCCATGTGAATTGCCCCAACAGAGATGATGTGGCTGAGGAAAATAATTTATCGTTGATCGAAAGAACACTTCTCCCTATTCACATATAGCTCATGTGCCATAAACGATCAAGTGCCAGTTTCACATGACGCAAATGATCCTCCAAGGTATTGCTATATACGACAATGTCATCAAGATAAACAACAACGAACACAGTGAGATATCCGAAGAGGACATCATTAATTACATTACCAAATGTAGCAGGGGCATTACAAGGTACTCAAAAGACCCATAATGAGTTACACATGTAGTCTTTCCTTCATCACCTTCTGCTATATGGACTTTCCAATATCCCGATCGAATATCATGCTTCATGAAATACGAGACTTTGGACAAGCGGTTGAATATCATCAAGTCTTGGAATAGGATACTTGTTCTTCACAATGACCTTGTTCAAAGCTCTGTAATCAACAAAGAATTGAAGTGAGCCATCAACCTTCTTTTAGAAAAGCACAAGAGCTTCATATGCGCCGTTGAGGGATGGATCTTTCTAGACGCCAGAAGCTTAGAGACATGTGCCTTTAGCTCATTCAATTCCAATGGTGACATGCGATAAGGGGCCTGAGCAGGAAGGACGGTCCCTGGGACTAACTAAATTTTATGGTCTATCACCCATCGTGGGGGTAGATCTTTTGGCAGCTCCAAGGCATTAAATCTTTAAATATTTCAAGAAGAGGCTTCATATCCTTAGGGACAACTACACTTGATAATGACTTTTCGCGTTTTTCCATAACTAGTACAACCGGACCAATTCTAGAGTTCGTATAAGGGTCAATCGATCCCAACAGGCCAGTAAGGAAACTTAGAGCACCAACTGATCCCATCTAGACAACATCAACAAAAAAGGGGGAACACTCGTCCATAATCCAAATACCCTGAAGATGTATTGCGGGCTCAACCTTAGATTATATTGCAAAAGGTGATCCCAAGATCATGGGGAATCTTGGAATCTTCAGCACCACAAAAGTCTCAACTCTCACCCATTTGTCGACTTTTATTTATAATTTACACGTGTCATGAACAGACATAACTCCTTCATTCACGCTCGTCGCAATAGTATGGGTTGGAGTTGCCAAAATCCCGAGTGTCCGCATGACACTCAGGTCGACGAAGTTGCTCATGGATCATTGTCAACCATAGCCATAACATTGTGACTTTAGTTAATTTCTACCGCACCATATAATAAATTAGGATGTGGACTTGGAGCATAAATTATAGAACGCGCTACCTTAGATGGATGTAAAATGGAGCCAACAAAAGTTGTAGGACAACATCCTTGTGAGCACCCTCATTGGATGGATTCAAAAGCATGGAGATGTTCACTCGCTTAGGACAAGATGTAGCAAAATGTGCATCACCACAGAAGTAACAAGTTGGGGGTAAAGATGGGTTTAGTATTCTTCTGATGGTTTAAAACCTAACGGCAAGTGTACCGGTCAATTCTAGCAAGTTTTAATCTTAGAGTATTCCCTAAGTATCGAACCAGAGGAGGCGATGTCTAGTTTAAATTTTTACTAAATTAAATAAAGTAAGAAAACTACAAACGTATGAAAAACAGAAAATTGGGGGGTTTGGTTTGATGTAAATAATTGTTGTAAACAGATTGGAAAACAGTAAATAGCAGAAAAATAATTGATTCGAAACTGATTTAGGGAGGAAATCCCGGTTCACTACTTCTCCCTAGATCTGTAATTCCTTTCCTTAAGTGATTTCCTAAATAATTCTGAATAACACCCTAGAACAACAGTAATTTACCTCTGGTCTCCCGCTCAGCAAATTCTAATTAGTAAAGATTGAATTCTAACTCTCGCTATGAACCCACTATTTACTAATTGCTTTAAGAACAATCTAGATTAATGGTCAGTTAGCAATTTAGAGGAATTACCATCTCTATACTAACCGGTTCTTTTCCTGTATTCAATTGAAAGCTCCAGTCGTCACTTATAAGCTATCAAAATAGTAATCTCAATAATTGGTCAGATTATAGAAGATTAAGGAAATTCAGTAAAGAAAGGAACTTTATTCAATCGAATTGTAGAAAATCACAAAGGTACAGGAATAACCAATCTAAAGATACATAGCAAACCAGAATTAAAACAGACATATTCATGATAACAATGCTCGAATTGAATAGAATAGACTCAGGGAAGGAAGAACAAGAGGAAACTCTGATTTCGGTAGCCGTCACAAATTCTCTGCTCTAAACCTTCAGTCTTCTCTCTTCAACAATCTCCATGATCTTCCCAAGCACAACTCTCTCTCTCTCTCTCATCTCTCTTCTATAAAAATCTGTTGTGTGTGTATTCTGGTATACCCCTTGACGTTAGGTTAGTATCCTTTTTATATCTTTCAAATTTCTCCCTTTCAGTCACGACCTGGCCGCGTTTTATCTACTTGGTCCGGGACTTAGTCCATGTCTAAGGTCCTGGACCATCCTTTGAAATCAGCCAAGAGAATGTCTTTACGTGTGGTCCGGGACTTAGGATATGTATGAAGTCCCAGACCAGTCTTCAAATCAGGTCGAGAGTTTGATCCGTATGTGGTCCACGACTTAAGGTATGTAACAAGTCCCGGACCAGTCTTCAATTCTGGTCGAAAGTTTGGCTAAAGGTTGGTCTAGGACTTAGGTCTTGTATAAGGTCCCAGACCAAACCTAAAATTGATGGAAAATGCATGTCTTTGCTTTATTCAGCTTGTTTGAAATCCAGGATACTGCTACAATGATGGGAAACATGTTTTCTTGAGATTTTTACCTGAAATAACACAAAAACCCATCGTAAAAGACAATTGCAAAATAAAACCATAAGACGGGAATTTATTAGTAAATAACAACAAATTAGGCATAATTAGACCCCATAGAAATAGGTAAATTCCAACTTATCAACTTTCTCACACTTAACCTTTGCTTGCCCTCAAACAAATACTACAATAAGAAATATACCGGATTTCAATAGCGGGGAATCATCAGCTCAGGAAAAGTGTACAAGGAAATCTAATACTGAACAACAATCAAAAGTTACAATGATTAGTATTGCAGGTTTTCATAAAGAGTGAAACGAGAATGTTGTTAAATGCTTGAGAAAATTATCATAACCATTCAGTCCAGATTTCACTTAGGGCTTTACTTTCCACAATCCAATGGACAACAAGGGGCAAGAAGTAATGTCATATTCCACATTACCTTTCATTGCAACGTACTCATAATCAAGGAAGAATTTGCAATTAACTTATTAAAATGAAAGTACTTTTCTCCTGATTTTTTGAGTTAGCATTATTCTTTTCATCCCCCAGACTTTTCTCCCCATCCATGTAGCGGTGTTTGGCCTTCTATCCCATATCAGACGAGCTTAGGTAGATGAGTGATGAGGCACTCCAAAGACTTGATTACCAGATGGGAGAGGTTTGTTTCGGTTTAGAATAGATTAGAGGAGTACCTTGCCTTTGTCCTTTCATTCTTTCATTCCATAACTTTCCAAAGCCCCAAGTTAGTCCAAACAAAAATAGTCACAAAATGGTAGAAATAGATAAAAAATTTAACAAAAACTTTTACATACAAGCAGTATAACCAGAGTTTCTATGACCGAAGTCCAGATTCAATTTCAAAATAAGTGCTACTTGTACGGTATTCCCAACTGACTCATCCAACCAGAAATAAAAAACCAAGTATGTCAATACAGAAAAATTTTGTTGAGGGTCAGCAAAAGTAAGTAATAAGGAAGTAAATAATGTCAAAAGTCAAAGAAAAATAAGCACATTGATGTTTAGAAACAAAAGCAGGTGCAACCCCCCTTTCTAACACTTTAAAAATAAGCAATGCCCTCATTGCTTCCTTAACAATAGCAGGTGCAACCCCCCTTCTCACACTTTAAAAATAAGCAATGCCCTTATTGCTTTCTTAATAAAAAGAAAGTGCAAAAAGAAGAACATAACTCCCCTGAAAAAGTGGTGAAGAGATCGTCTCCCCACATCAAGAAAAAGAATGGCCGTCGGAGGGAGCAGAGTCTCCTTTGTTTTTCATTTGAAACTAACAAAACATTGACAGGCCTGTAGGAATATCAATGAACAGCAAACAAGGCTTTGTAACAGAATAAGGGACCATAATCCAATGAGTGTAAGTAGCAGAATGAGCAAAGTTATCAATTACAGCCCAATCATAAAAGAAAAATTAATGAAAATGCAAACTAAAAATCTAAAAGACATCAAAATAGCGAAAATAAAGAAATAAAAGAAAAAAAAACAAAAATTAAAAGGATAAAGAGTCTTAAAAGAAATTAAACCAGACAAATGAGCTACTGTGGTGGAGGGTAATCGCGAGGAAGACGCCAAGACTCCAGCTGAGCAAAGCGTGCATCATAGTCAGCAAAACGGGCCTCCTGCCTAGCTTCATACTCTGTCTGGCGAGCCTCCAACGCTGAAATGCAGGCGCCATAATCATAAAGTCCCTAGCTCATCTCAACCGAGTGTCTACCCGAGTCATGAAAGCATTAAAAGTATCAAACCGAGTTGTGGCTATCCCCCTCCAATCAGAAAACTGAGTAACTCCTCATAACCCAGGGTCGGACCAGCAGCCATTGGTACAGCAGAGACCTCACCACCAGCAGCAGCAAAGGCTCTGCCTCATCGGCTCCAGCAGCTCTAGGAACCGTGCACCAGGCAGAGCTCGACGACGCTTTACCCACTGGTCCTCGATCTTCTCCCACTGGAAAAATTTCATCATAGTCATGTCGAAAGGGGACCGAGGCACTAGTACAAAAATGGCCTGTTTCGGCGCCCCTATTTCGGCGGTTGTTAACAAACTGCCGAAATAGGTTGGTTTCTGAAAAGGTCGGGAACCTATTTCGGCGGTTCCTAGTAAGGAACCGCCGAAATAGGCCCACTTTAATTATAAAAAAAATAAAATAGACCTATTTCGGCGGTTCCTCACTAGGAACCGCCGAAATAGGTTTTTTTATTTTTTTTATTTTTTTTATTTTCACCTATTTCAGCGGTTCTTCGTTAGGAACCGCCGAAATAGGTCTTTTTTATTTTTTAAAATAAAAAGGACCTATTTCGGCGGTTCCTAACTAAGAACCCGCCGAAATAGGTCCTTTTAACCCCCCCCCCCCCCCAACCCAATTCATCGTATTTTCTCACCGATAACACTACTGCTCCCTCCTCTCTGTTGCGAACGGCGAAACCAACCTCGCAACCGTCGACCTCGCCGGCCGTGGGTGCCGCCGTCCTCGCCGCCCTGGGTGCCGCCGTGCTGTTCGCCGTCGCCGCCCCCTAGTTCGACTCCAACAACAGCAGCAGCAAGAGTGGCGAATCAGAGAGGAAGGTAACTCGATTTTTAGAGTTCCAATCTTGTATTTGTTGTGTTGTATGTTGATATTAAGATTGTAAATGTGTATGTGGATGTCTAAGTTTGTGGTGTGTATAAGATTTATGTATATATTCAATTTAAAATAAGTAAAAATACATGTGCTCATAAGGTGTTCGATGAAATGTTTAAATGAAAATTTTGATTTTTTTTACTCATTTTGTGTGTTTGTGCCTTTGTAAGGAGTAATTACTAAGCTGCTGTTGTTGATTGAACTCGTACGGGGCTGAAAACAGTTCACTTGTGAACATGTAATATAGTCAACTTATGTCTTCATTTTTCAGTCCATTATAATTACAATCCTATATTTACGAACAAGGAACGTACACAACTACTGCGTTTCTCTTGTATCTATATGTATTTGTGTCTCTACAGATAAATACTTAAGAAGCTTCTTAACCATTTCATGGTAGATTGAAAGCGGAGCGGAGAACAATTCAATTACGAACCGGTAATATAATCTAACTTATCATTTTTCTCTTTTTTACTTTGTATTTGATTTCCACAAATTATTGGAATTTGGTTTGATGAATAAATTTGGTATATATTAGTTTGGTTTATGATAGAAATTTGTGTTGTTGAATGATTGGTGAATGCTTAATAATAAGCATGGTTGTGTCCTTGTAGACTTATTTTATTACATTTATACATCTATGTGTATATGTCTAACAATATCTAAATTTTTTTTCAGGTCTCACTACATTCAAGTCCGTGAATCACCTCTCTTGTTTCCCGCCTTCTTCCATTACGGTTGCACTTTCCTCCTCTGTGCACAAGTAAGTAACTAAACCTTATTTTTTGTTTAATAAATGCAATTATGTATTTAAATATAAGTGCTAGTACATAATTTAGCTTCATTCCATATTTGTTGATGCATTTCTTTTGTAATGGGTACAATTTGTTGAGTCACGTCACACACCGGAGTTCCAGGTGCACTTTATTGTTATACATACATAAATAACTCTTAATTTCTTATGTCTTTTGTGTTCAATTTCACTAAACATGATCATATTAATTTATGCAGGCTCTCCGTGCAAAGCAACAAGTAAATGCTAAGAAGAATCTGTACCCTCACCACTTAGGTGGAAAAAGTATTGCTCAAAGGGTACCAGAATGGGAGCAAAAGGGATATCTGCCCACGGATGGCTCATTGGATGCCAGTGGCAGAAAAATGAAAGTGTGGGAGTTAAGCCACATTCCGAAGAACTCTACTCCCGAAAATCCTCAATACGATGATGCCACGAGAGCAGTTATTGCTCAAATGGTAAGTGATATCATTTCATTTTTAGTCGAACTGTTCATTTCATTTGTATATGAACTTATGTTAAACTAATAATTGTATTTGTGTGTTGTATTAGTGTGAATTAAGCTCTTAGCTCACCCAGGGCACCTGGACCTCACAGAGGAATGATGATCCTCTTACACGCGCTCTTGGTAAGAAGGATCATCCATGTCGTGCCATTGGGTTTGGTGGGCACGTTGGTATCCACCGGGCATTTGGCGTACCCGGGTCCAGAAGTGCACAGGGAAGGATGATTAGCTACGAGGAGCACCTGAGAGAGATGGCTGAGATGGAGCAGAGGATTAATCAGAGCGTCGACGAGAGGATCGCTCAGGCTATGTCAAGGCTTGAGACACAGAAGCATAGCAGCCAAGAGGTTTCTCGACCACCAGTTGAGTCACCCATTCATCATCAGAGTTCACCGGTAGTGGGAAGTAATGTCCAGTCGGCTGAGCCGTTTCCCTATGCATCTCTAAAGGTTAGACTAACATTTCAATTGAGTACATGACGATTAAGATTTTTCACTTGATCACTAATATAATCATAGAGGAATTCACAATTTTTATCTAAACAAGTTCCACATACACTCAGGCACCCACTGAGTGCCAGCTGTTTTTAAAATTGGAGTAGAAGAGGTCATGGTGGCATGGGGAAAACTTTTCCCTTCAGTTCCAAGTGATATTGTGCATGGTGAACCACTCCGACATTACCATGCACGAGTGCTTCTGGACGAATTTGTTGCAGAGCATGGTGACGTCTGTTTACCGGTGCCGATCCCACAAAGACGTACCTTGTGTTCCGCACAAACTGCGACAGTGCAGTGGCCAGCACGATTGGTCAAACTCCCTAGGCAGGTATTTACTCTTAACCGTTGCTATAAAACTATTGATGTACCACCTTGCATCCATATACTTAATTAGTTAATATCATAGGATATGAGCCGACCAAAGACTGATAAGGGAAAAGGAAAAAGAATTGCTGCACCTGCGCAATCAAAGGCATCCACAAATTTCGTGCTTAGACCTAATTTGGTGGAGAAAAGAATATTGGTCGGCTTGTTGACTAATATGCAGATTCTGCACTCATCGTTGTTGCTACTACCACCTCATTGTGATTCCCTCACTATGGAAGATCCCGAGCGGATATTTCACTATCAAGTTCAAGGAGAAGATATACATCGATTTGGGATGTATATCCGACTTCGAGGAGTGTTTCAGGAGGGATTGGTTGAATGTGTCGATTATCAAGTCAGCCGCCATGTGAGTGACTTCTACCTTTTATATTTTGAATTCATTGATCGGTGATGAATTAGATGTTTGAATAAAAAGTTAATGACTAATGATATTGCCTCATAGGTGGGTGCATAATAAGGCGATCAATGTCTATGAAGATCACAGATTCGGATTCCTGTGTCCTGCTATGTACAGTGAAGTCCAGATGACAAGTGATATGGAAGGCCTTATGCAATATATGACGAATGCCATCTTTGAATGTTCTAACAAGTCATTTATTATGCTGCCATATCATTCAGGGTATGATATTTGACTATTTCTCTTAGTATTATCTAAAACATATAGTTTGTGTTAGTTGTTTAATGATTTCAACACATTGTGTAATTTGTGGACAGTCGACATTGGTCATTGATTGTGCTGGTGATGTTGAAGCACCCACGAATCTTGCAATTTGACTCACTTGGTAAGGGTGCCAAGAGACCAAAGATCTCCACCGCAATACTGAGGTTATTTGTTTGTTATCGTAAACAACAATTATTATTACTTAACATTAACTGTTTCATAACTTGCTATTGATGCTTAAAACTATATATATTGCTGATGTATATAGTTCCATGAGAGCTGCATTATCTCTCCAGAATAAAACAATGAAGAGTAACATCCCTTGGAACATTGTCAAGGTACTCTATTAATTGATAAATTAATTGTGTGATAATGTTTAAACTTGTTTATAACTGTCAATATGTGTGTTTGTATAGTGTCCGGTGCAGCCTGGGGGTTCAGAATGTGGATACTATGTCATGAGATTCATGAGTGACATAGTAGGAGTGTCGAACCTTTTACCAGAGCACTCGTTAGACAAGGTAACATTCTTTGAAAGTTTCAGTTATGCTCTTTACATGTTGTTAGACTTGTACGTTTTAGATTAATGTTCATTTTTTTTCAAGGCTTACGAAGAAGTGTTCAAAGGTGGTCAGTATGATGATGCTCAAATTGTTGAGATGCTTGAGGAATGGTCGGAGTTCGTCTGCACAAGTTTAATGAATTGATGATCATGAAGATGTTTTGTGAACTTTTTCGAGTATGTAATTGTAACTCTGTACACTTGTGGGTGGTGTAATGGTAGATTTGAATTGTAATGTGGTTTTTTATTTGTAATGAAAGTGTGTAATTAAGTGTAATTGCATTGGTTTTGTTAACTCTCAAATTGTGGCGCGTCGTTGATATTAATTGGGAGCTTTTATAACTTTTTAAATGTGTGCTGGAGCTCCCTGTGTGGATGAAGCTTTATTACAGGTCTTATTGAACCAAATGCGGTGAATATATATATGCTGGGATGGAAAAAAACAAAAAAAAAGGGGGGGGGGGGCTATTTCGGCGGTTCTTAACTTAGAACCGCCGAAATAGATACAAAAATAGGCCTATCTCGGCGGTTCTTAGCTAACAACCGCCGAGATAGACTCATAGTGCCTTCTGGAATTGACCGATGCTGAGATTGACCATGAGTCTATCTCGGAGGTTGTGAGCTAAGAACCGCCGAGATAGACGTGTCGGAATTTGATTTTGCCGCCCACCTATTTCGGCGGTTTTATTTACAACCGCCGAGATAGGTATACCTATTTCGGCAGTGCTCATTTCGGCGGTTTACAACCGCCGAAATAGGCCCTTTAGAACCGCCGAAATAGGCCTTTTTTCTACTAGTGAGGGAACTGGGGCTGCATCCAAAAAATCCATGTTAGCAGCATCAAACAAATACTGCAGAAAGTGCGGGAAGGGCAGTGAGGAACTGATGTCTGTGTCAATCATCCGGACCATGGACTGAAATATAATCTGATGCAAAGAAATTGGGACCACTGCTCGGGCAAAATCATCATCCATAATATAACGCAAGAAACAACAATATGTAGTGTTCAAATCTGCGTACTCCCGGGGCAAACATTATACACTAATATCCCCAAAATGAGACGCTCCACTGGTGTAGGGAGCTTATCCCCTGTAACTACCTGCTCATCCCGGTTGTTTCACCTTTGTCGGTTCTAGACCACGAGATCATTAATAATCAGATTTATGTAATATTCTTTAGCCTGACGCCCTAGGAATACCTGATTATCTCTATTCTCTTGCTTCGGCATCCTAGTCATTATAGGCACATTCAAAAATCTCTTAATGCGGGAGGCATCCACCCGAATGTCCTTCCCTTTAACCACAGATATAATTGCATCCCTATTCTCAGTCAAAGTCGCATTCGCATAAAACAATTTCACTAACCTCGGGTAATATTTTCCACCCCGATTCAACAGACATAACCATCTTCTATCTCCAAACAACTATTCCAAACCAAATTCAGCAATGAGAGTTGGGAAAACTGACCTTTCAACGATAATTTTGCTCTCGCGCATGCAACCATTGGGCACTTCAGTGATGAATTCTGAATTGTCCGTCTCCCGTACCCGAATTGGAGCAGCTTCTGAAGATGAGGAAGCTCCGGCGGTGGAAGCGCGGCGAGCACGTTTTGGAGCCATCAGCTTTTGAATTAGCAAAAATAGCACGGGGCTGGGCTGAATGTGGTGGTGGTCGACTGGTGAATCCATGATGGTGGCTAGGTTGGTGATTGGTGGTGAGTGTGGCTGAGGTTACATGTGCGAACAGAAGTAGGGATAGAGGTGGGGCGACTTCGACGAGATTAGTAGTGGGGAGGGCGCAGGCTTAGGTGGAGGTGGTTTGTGTGGTAGGCGACAGAGGTGAGGGAGATGGAATAGGGAGTGGGTTACGCAGGCTAGGTTGGAGTTAAAAGCGGAAGGCGGGACTGGGTGGTGGATGTCTGGGGTTGGGCGACTAACGATGGAGGTTGGAGCACAGGGTTGGGTGGAGGGATGCGGCGATGTGGAGCAAGGTGGGGTGTGGTAGTATTGGGTGGTGAAGGTCGAAGGATTGGTGGTCTGCAGAGGTTAGGGTTGCCAAGATGGGAACTCTGGAGAAAGAAAAAGAAGCCCGCGTTACTTTTTTTCTAAACTGTAAACGGTCTGGGACTTAGGTCTTGGGTTAGGTCCCGGACCATGTGATAAAAGTGGTCGAGAATCTGCAACATGTATGGTCCGGGACTTAAGGTATAGGTAAGGTCCTGGACCAGCTCCAATTTTCCGCCGAGAGTTTCTTGAGTTTGGGTCCGGGACTTAGGGTCTGTAACAGGTCCCGAACCACCTCTTATTTCCTGTCGAAATTTCCATCCTTTGTGGGTCCGGGACTTAGGGTCTGTAACAGGTCCTGGACTACCTCTAAATTCAAGTCGAGATTTCTGTCTTTGCTCGGTCCAGGACTTAGGACCAAGGCAAGGTCCTGGACCACATTGAGAATTCTGCCTTTGGAAAGCCTTCTTTGTACTTTGCTTAACCACCCTTCGCATCTCCTACAAATTAATAAACCTAAACATGAAAAACAAACTAAAAGAAACATTAGAACATTTAAAAGCAATAAACAAGAGAAAAGATAGAAAGAAAAAGAAAGAACATGAAAGAAAATTAGGTTGCCTCCCAACTAGCTGCCCGTCTTTTCGGTCTTTGGCTAGACCTTACAACTGCATATTTATTATGGAGGGTCGTGAACAATGATCACTGAATGAACCTCAGTGATGTCATCACTCAGATAATGCTTTAGTTGGGACCCGTTGACTTTGAATGTCTCCCCTTCTGCGTTGATTAAACCGATGACTCCATAAGGTGAGACACTAGTCACTGTGAATGGACCGGACCAACGAGACTTCAACTTCCCTGGAAATAATTTCAACCAGGAGTTGAATAGTAGGACCTTATCCCCAACGTGAAACTCTCTCTTGACCGGTAGCTTATCATGCCGTCTCTTTGCCATCTCCTTGTAAATCTTGGCATTCTCATAAGCCTCCTCTCTAAATTCTTCCAAATCACACAACTGCAATTTGTGTTTCTCACTTGCCTTTTGCAGATCAAAATTTAACGCTTTTATGGCCCAAAAAGACTTATGCTCAGGCAAGTGACAAGCTTTGCCATAAACCAACTTGTATGAAGACATACCTAAGGGCATTTTGAAGGCAGTGCGGTACGCCCACAAGACATCATCTAGCTTGAGCGACCAATCTCGCCTAGAGGATATGATAGATTTCTGGAGGATCCACTTAATTTCTCCGTTTGTTATCTCAGCTTGCCCGTTAGTTTGTGGATGATATGGTAGAGAAACCATATGCCTTACGCCATACTTCTGCAGAAGAGCGTCAAACTGTTTGTTGCAAAAGTGGGTACCTCCATCACTAATGATTGCTCGCAGAACGCTAAAATGAGTGAATATGTTCCTCTTCAAAAACCTCAGGACCACTCTTGCATCATTGCTAGGTGCTGCTATTACTTCAGCCCATTTTGAAACATAATCCACTGCTACCAAAATGTAGAGGTTAGCCTGAGATGATGGAAACGGTCCCATGAAATCAATGCCCCAAAGATCGAACGGCTCAACTTCCAAAATAAAATTTAAAGGCATCTCATGGCGTCTAGATAAATTCCCCTGCCTTTAGCACTGGTCACACGTGGAAACAAACTGATAACAATCCTTATTCAACGTTTTTCAAAAGAAACCAGCCTCCAAAACTTTCACGGCTGTCCTAGCCGGACCAAAATGACCTCTTGCTTCTCTAGAGTAGCAATGTGAAAGGATATCTCTAGCTTCAGCCTCAGAAACGCACCTACGAATCATACCGTCTACACAAACCTTGAACAAAAAAGGATCATCCCAACGATAGTGCTTAACAGTGGAGACGAACTTCTTCCTCTACTGATATGATAGTTCTGGAAGGACCAACCCCTTAGCTAAAATGTTTGCTATATCAGCATACCAGGGGTCCGTTAAACAACCAACCATGTAGACATACTCATCAGGAAAATACTCATTGATTGGTTTACCATCGTTTGGAACCTCCATACGGGATAAATGATCAGCCACCCGTTCTGTGCTCCAGGTTTATCTCTAATCTCAATGTCGAATTCTTGCAACAGCAAATCCATCTTATTAGACGAAGTTTAGCATCAACCTTTTCAAAGAGATACCTGAGAGCGGAGTGGTCGGTGTGCACAATGACTCTTCTTCTAATGATGTAAGGCCGAAACTTGTCACAAGCAAAGACAATTACCAGCAACTCCTTCTCCGTGGTTGCATAGTTTTTCTGCGCATCATTCATGGTCTTACTCGCATAATATACTATCCTCAAAACTTTGTCGTGCCGCTGACCCAAAGTTGCTCCCAATGCATAATCACTAGCATCACACATAATCTCGAAAGGTAGTGACTAGTCAGGAGCAACAATTACAGGAGCAGAAACCAGTTTAGCCTTAAGCAAATTAAAAGCATCTAAACACTCTTTTGTAAACTCAAATTTAGCATCCTTTATTAGCAAATCACAAAGAGGCTTAGAGATCTTAGAAAAATCCTAACAAAACGCCTATAAAAACCTGCATGACCAAGAAAACTCCGGACATTCTTTACCGATGATGGCGGTGGCAGTTGCTCTATCACCTCATCATTGGCCTTGTCTACCTCAATCCCCTTCTTCGAAATCTTGTGTCCTAGAACGATGCCTTCATGCACCATGAAGTGGCACTTCTCCCAATTAAGCACCAAAGTAGTTTCCCTGCACCTGGCTAATATTAAATCCAAGTCTTTCAAACAAGAATCAAAAGTCAAACCAAACACAAAAAAACATCCATAAAGATTTCGATGCACTTTTCAATAAAATCAGTAAAAATAGCAGTCATGCACTGCTAAAAAGAGCCTGGTGCATTACATAAACCAAAAGGCATGCGCCGATAAGCATAGTACCATACAGACATGTAAAAGTGGTTTTCTCCTGATCTTCCTTAGCAATTGGAATCTGAAAATAACGGAGTAACATCTAGAAAAGCAGTATTATCTTGTCCTACAAGGCCTTCCAAATATGGTCAATAAAGGACGGGGAAAATGGTCTTTCTAGTGGAGCATTCAATTTTCTATAATCAATACAAACTCTATGCCCAGTAACAGTACGCCGAGGAACCAACTCACCTTATCATTAGGTACCACAGTTAAAACCTCCCTTCTTAGGCATTACCTGCGTAGGACTTACCCATTCACTGTCAAAAATAGATAGATATACCTGCATCCAGAGCTTGATAACTCCTTCTCAACTACCCCTTCATGTTTGGGTTCAACCTTCACTAAGGTTGTCAACGGCTTGTAATTCTCCTCAAGATAAATGCGATGAGTGCAGAACGTGGAGCAATACCTTTGATATCAGCGATGGACCATCCAATGCTTCTTTGTTCCTCTTGAGAATTGGAGCAAAGCTTCCTCCTGTTCATCAGTCAAAGCATTAGAAATAATAACAGGCAAATCAGATGAAGGAACTAAGAAGCATATTTAAGGTGACTAGGAAGAGGTTTCAGTTCAAGAGAAGGCGGTGATTCCACGAAGGTGCAAGTGTCTTGGGAACTCGGTCCAGCTATTCCTCCCAATTTTGTAGTTTTTCGATATGGCCTCCAGCAGCAGAAAGCTGAAATGCTGTGGCAGAGGCCTCAGAATCATCATGAGTGCTATTATTGAATCTACCAAACACTTCTCCAATGCATCAAGCTCCATTGGGCTGTATGAATAATCCTGCATCAGAGTGTCAATACAATCCATACTAAAACAAGCATGAACATTAGAAGGGTGTGTAGCAGCCTTGGTCATATCAAACACCCAGTGCTCGTCATGTAACTCAGTATATCTTACCCCTCTCAACATCAATGAGGGTCCTTGCTGTTCGCCATGAATGGTGACCTAAAATAAGTGGCACCACTTTGTCTTCCTCCATGTTCAGAATAACAAAATCAGCAGCAGGGAAAACAAAAGTACTGACAGAAACAACTAAATCTCTTACACCCATTTTGACAAGATGATAGATCTATCAGCGAACTGCAAAGTAATTATTAGGTTCACATTCTCCTAAACCAGCTTCAAATACATAGACAAGGGCATTAAATTAATGGTAGCACCTAAATCACACAACCCCTTACCACAGTTCACATTACCTATCGCGCAAGGTATGACAGGAGTACCTGGATCATTAAGCTTAGGTGGCAACTTCTTCGAAATAACAGCTGAAACACTTTCGGTGAGCTGCACAGTACCTTTTCCACCAAAGATCTTCTATTGGACAGGATGTCCTTCATAAACTTTGCTATATAGGCATCTTTCCAAGCATCAGGAAAAGGAATGTTAATTGTTGGCTTTTTGAAAATACTTAGAAACTTACCAAACTGCTCATCCAAGTTTCTTTTAACCGGTTAGGAAAAGGAACCAGTATCTCAGCAATGCATGTCGTGGAGGTGGTTGAAGATGTAGGAGCTTTGTTGATCGAACATCCCTTCAGCTGGCTGCTCCTAGGACTTGCTGGATTAGCCTTCGCATTCTGTTCATCACCAAGGGAGAGGCCTCATCTTCAGGGACCACCGGATCAAGCTGTATATCAGTTCTTAAGGTGATTGCTTTATGCTCTCTTGGATTATGCTCTGCGCTGATAGGCAAAGAACCCCAAAGGACGCTGAGCCAACTGCTGTGAAATCTGAGATAACTGAGTCTCAATGTTCTGATTAAAAGTCCTTTAATCATTGTTGAAGGTCCTCTGCTCTTGATTGAATGTTTCTAGCTCAAAATTTATTTGTGTTAACAGTGATAAATCATTCATTCAGGCCAAAACTTCATCCATACTCGAGCACACTATACCTAAATTTGTGCCTGCTGATTCTGTAGGGCTTCTGATAAGAAGAATTATACTGCTGTGGTGGTCTTTGATTAAAATTGTGTTACCACCAGCTTGGTAACGGTTTTGCTGTGTGGGTGGTAACCTGAATTAGCTGGTTACCAAAATAATTTCCTTGTATGTTACCCACATAATTAGCCGCTTCTTCTTGTGGCGAAGCACACTGACACATGTTTGAATTCCTCCCACGATTTCATAAGACGGATAGGACTTAGGAGCAGTGCTACATTCGACTGTGGGTTCATTACTGCAACATCTTCTCAAACTGCTTCGACATTGCTTTACCTTGGCAGCTAGAAAGGTGTTCGAATCAACCTAAATACCAGCAATTCTTCGTGCAACCTCTTCAAATCTTGTACCTCCCCACTGGTTAGCTGTAGTAGTAATAGTCTCCAACACTCTTTAATTCTAGCAATAGGCAGCTCCATGAGACTTCCCCCAGCACAAGTATCTACCAATACCGGCTAGAAGGATCCAGGTCTTTGTAAAAAGACTGCAACACTACCTCTTCTCCTAAACCATGGTGTGGTACTTTTCACACTATCCCTTTAAAACGCTCCCAAGCTTCAGATAGTGTCTCACCAGCGAATTGCTTGAAGTTTGTAATCTTCTCCTCTCATGGTCAGCATTCGAGAAAGAGGGAAAATACTTTGCCAAGAATGCATTAGCTAACTCCGCCCAGGTGGTGAGCTGTCAGGCACTAACGAGTTCAACCATTCGGCAGCTCTATCCCTCAAGGAGAATGGGAAAAGAGTCAGTCTAGCAACCTCCTGCGAAGCTGGTGTAGAACATGCTCCTACCAATCTCTAGAAAGTGGTGAGATGGACATTGAGATCTTCAGTGGATGTTCCGCTAAATTGAGGTGCAATCATGACCATAGTCACATAGTGTGCCTGGACTTGCCACTGCACCCCTGCTGGTAATGCTAGAATTACTATTGGTGAAACCAGCCCTTCAACACTTAGGCGGGTATAGTCCCTCATCTGCCTTTGATGTTATCACCCATGTTAGCTCCTGGCTAGATAACCTGAACCTCTTCAGTAACAAGTGGTTCGGGAGCCTTCTCCTCTACTGGTGAATCCAGATTCAACCCTTGACGTATCTGCCTTGTTAATCTATCAATCTCGAGGTTGAGTTCGAATTCGGGTTCACCTGCAGATCGAGTTTTAACCATAAGCAGAAATTAGTTAACTGAAAATAAACTAGCGTAATTAAAGAAAATAAAATCAGTTAGATTGAACCAACAAAATCCAAAGTTAAATAAAAGAATTAACTCACACAATGTTCAGAAAAATAAGTAAATCCGATCTACAAAATCCTATTAACCCAAGAAAATATACTTAGAATAAAATCTTGCAGATAAAATCAGAAAACAAATCTAACAAATAAAGGAAATATAAAATAAAATCAAACTAAAGAAAGATAAAAGAAAAAAATATAGTAAAAATAAAAAAACAAAAACAAAACTTAAACTAATAAAATTAAAAAAAAATCATAAAAATAAAATAACTATAAAATGAAACAATAAATATAATACCAACTAATAATAACAAATTAACATAAAATAAAAATAAACTAAAAATAAATTAAACAAAACAAAACAAAATAAAAAAATAGAATAAAGACTAAACTAAATAACTGGCCTCCCTGACAACGGCGCCAAAAACTTGATGGGGTTAAAACCTAACGGCAAGTGTTACTGGTCAATTCTAGCAAGTTTTAATCTTAGAGTATTCCCTAAGTATCAACCAGAGGAGGTGATGTCTAGTTTAAATCTTTACTAAATTAAATAAAGTAAGAAAACTACAAACATATGAAAAACAGGAAATGGGGGTTTTGATTTGATGTAAATTATTGTTGTAAACAGATTGAAAAACAGTATATAGTAGAAAAATAATTTATTCGAAACTGATTTGGGGAGGAAATCCCGGTTCACTACTTTCCTAGATCTGTAATTCCTTTCCCTAAGTGATTTCCTAAATAATTCAGAAAAAACACCTAGAACAACGGTAATTTACCTCCGCTCAACAAATTCTAATTAGTAAAGACCGAATCCTAACTCTCGCTATGAACCCACTGTTTACTAATTGCTTTAAGAACATTCTAGATTAATGGTCAGTTAGCAATTTAGAGGAATTACCATCTCTATACTAACCGGTTCTTTTCCTATATTCAATTGAAAGCCGCAGTCGTCACTTATAAGCTATCAAAATAGTAATCTCAATATTGGTCAGATTATAGAAGATTAAGGAAATTCAGTAAAGAAAGGAACTTTATTCAATCGAATTGTAAAAATCACAAAGTACAGGAATAACCAATCTAGGATACATAGCAAACCAGAATTAAAACAGACATATTCATGATAACAATGCTCGAATTGAATAGAACAGACTCAGGGAAGGAAGAACTAGAGGAAACTTTGATTTCGGTAGCCGTCACAAATTCTCTGCTCTAAACCATTAGTCTTCTCTCTTCAACAATCTCCAAGATCTTCCTCAAGCACAACTCTCTCTCTCTCTCTCTCTCTCCTCTCTCTCTCTCTCTATCTCTCTTCTCTATGTAAAAATCTATTGTGTGTGTATTCTGGCATCCCCCTGACGTTAGGTTAGTACCCTTTGTATATCTTTCAAATTTCTCCCTTTCAGTCACGACCTGGCCGCGTTTTATCTACTTGGTCCGGGACTTAATCCATGTCTAAGGTCCCGGACCATCCTCTAAATCGGCCGAGAGAATGTCTTTACATGTGGTCTGGGACTTAGGATATGTATGAAGTCCCAGACCAGTCTTCAAATCTGGTCGAGAGTTTGATCTATATGTGGTCCGGAACTTAAGGTATGTAACAAGTCCCGAACCAGTCTTCAGTTCTGGTCGAAAGTTTGGCTAAAGGTTGGTTCGGGACTTAGGTCCTGTATAAGGTCCCAGACCCAACCTAAAATTGATGAAAAATGCATGTCTTTGCTTCATTCAGCTTGTTTGAAAATCCATAATACCGTACAATGATGGGAAACATGTTTTCTTGAGATTTTTACCTGAAATAACAAAACCCATCATAGAAGACAATTGCAAAATAAAACACAAATAAAACTATAAGACGGGAATTTATTAGTAAATAACAACGAATTAGGCATAATTAGACCCCATAGAAATAGGTAAATTCTCGACTTATCATCTTCCCCTTCTTGTTAAAGGGTTTTGACTTTTCATTAACCATCACATCAGCTTTCACCGATCCTAGGTGGCTAGGTGTCCTCCCAGGTTGGATTGTGGACCACTTTGTTTCCGTGAGGAGGAATCACCCTCCTTTCTTGAATTAGCAGAGCCACCCTTTCCAGATCATGACTCTTGTAAAAAATATACCAATCCTTCAGCAACTGTGATAGCTTGGGAGATTGTGGTCACCCTACTTCTCCTTAGCTCATTCTGAGCCCAAAGTTTCAATCCCTCAATAAAATCATGGACATATCACCTTCATCCATCGTTGGGAGATAAGAAGTGATGGAGATGAACTCCTTAATAAATTTTCGAATAGAACTGGACTGTTTGAGAGCTCGAAGACGAGTCCTCGCTCTATGAGCAGTGTCTAAGGGAAGAAAGTGTGCCCTTAAGACTCCCCTAAAATCATCCCAAGTTTTGGGACTAAAATTTCCATTAATATGACCAAACTCTTCCTTCAATCGCCACCACTTTTTGGCATGCCCAACAAGATAGGTTTTAGCCACTGAGACCTTCAAGTCTTCTCTTATCCTTGAGGCATTGAAGTACTTTTCCATGTTGTATAAGAAATTTTAAGGCTTCAGCGTCGCGGGTCCCATCAAAGGGGGTTAGATCCCTTGGTTTAGCTTTGAATCATCGAAGGGCACTCCACGGTTTGCCAAGGCTTCAAGCGCCTGGCTCAATTTTACCGAAAAGATCAACGTTTTTCTTAGCCAATGAGGCATGTTCATCTACTCGAGCCTCATAATCACCTTATAGCTCTTCATTCTCAAATCTCGTTGTGAGTTGTGCGACATCATTGGCCAACACATTAACAACATCTTTCAGGAACTTGTTTTCATTGACAAGTCCTTCAACAACACTTAATAAATCCATATCGGGTCCACCATATCAGGTTCACAACTTGATAAACCCACTACATCTCTTAGTTCTTCCAAGTAAGCTCAAAGAGTTGTAGCCTCTGGACCTTGTTGACCATGATCGAAAATCTGTATGCAAGCTTGGTTTTCGGTAGTAACCTTAACTCGATTCGCAACGTGGCCTCACGACAAGTTTAACACTTTACAAGCCTACAAACATAGTTTGTCGATTGGTTAGGCTCTAATACCAAAATTTTAGCATATGAATTTAAAAAAAAAACTCAGGAAATCATGTAGGAAGACACTTAGGAACATTCTAGCGACAAGCAAGCACACATGCACGCAGAGACAATGAACACATGCATACAAGCAAACACATTCACACGTTAACGACGTCAAGCACATAACTTGACAAGCTTTGGGTAATTTAACCAAGGGCCTCGGTGATACGGCACACAGCCAGCATATCGGGTGTGCCACTCACAACCCCAAGGTTGAGAGTGGACTTTGTACCACCCTTAACAGAAAAGTTCTCTGGTCATCTCAATTCCCTTAACTTCACACTCAAGGTCAAAGGGAATCTGCGCACTACTTGCAACTCCTTCCCAAGTGCGCAACCAAGGTATGAGTAACACCGGTGTCCGGGTAACAACTAGGTTAACCCACACAGTCAATGCAAGCACCGACACCTAAGGGTGAGGGCGTTGGGCGAATGCCAACACACTTATCTTCATCCTAATCCAACTCATCCTTGTACGAGCCACAAAGGCTCTAACGGCGTGTCGTTCACACATCGAGGGTAAGATTAACTTATGACATACTCGATTGATGTCGTAAGCTCTTGACATCTGGGTAATAAAAGCTTGCACCCTAGCTTCAAAGATCCATCCCTAATGGGCTCTTCTGCTATCTGCAAGTTAGCATAAGGGCGTATAATAGAGAGAGACCGAGTCATCGCAACGCGGGTACAAAAAGACTACTTTTTTTTTTATTATTGAGATACAAGGCCCGAAGACTTACAATTACATCGATATGTACAAGTACATTATGATGTCAATCTGCTTGTCTTTGTCTTTAGAATAATTAAACGTAACATTAACTTAATTAATTATACTTATACTTGTAGTTGAAGGTTTGTTGTATACTTGTAGTTGAAAGTTTGTAACCAAACAAAAGCTAGGCTGTGGGGAAGTTTTTACCACATGATAGGGCAGGGGTTCGAATCCAGCCGCCCAATCCAACTTCTCAGTATCTTACATAAAGAATAAGTGTTCACAGGAAAGAAGCGTAATGGACCCTATATGGGCTGGGCCTAAACAAAGTACAATTTTATTTGGGTTGAGAGTCACTACTACTTCTTATGCATATCTAACCGTTCCCAGTTTCGAAAAAACAAACCTGTTCTCTGTACTTCCGAGGGAGAACAGAAGACAACAAACCTCAATCACACTCTTTACATGGCGTCCAAATTCAGTACAGAGAATAGGAACCTTATCTCTTCCTCACGTGCAAAACAAAGCATCCATCAACATGCTACAGATTATCACAATAGCGGGAAAATCCCATCCTCCTGGACTGGCTCGGGGGGCCAACAATACACCTTGTAATTTGTCCGCTTCTTCCATTTCCGTATCACATTTTCTTTTTGCCGCTTTATTTTTTACCTCTGCAGCTGCTTCCTACAAAACAACCACCAAAATGCGCCCAATATACAGCCGAAATCAGTGGATTGACATCGTCCTTTCTA
The DNA here is from genome assembly GCA_023374045.1 of Limonium bicolor. NCBI lineage: Eukaryota > Viridiplantae > Streptophyta > Magnoliopsida > Caryophyllales > Plumbaginaceae > Limonium > Limonium bicolor. The sequence goes on along the minus strand of CM041776.1, from coordinate 311,911,925 downwards.
TGATTAATTCTTTTCTCCTACCCGGCTGGAATATTTTGTCTAATCGCGCGCTGAAAGATGAAGGATTTCAACAAGCGGCGGCGGTTATCGGTGGCGGTAGCGCCGGTTGTTGTTCTGATGTTGATACTTGCAGCAGGAGTAGTGGAGGGGAGGAAATGCGAGTTCAAAGGAATATTTAACTTCGGAGATTCAAATTCAGACACAGGCGGGTTTTGGGCCGTGTTCCCGGAGACGCCGAAACCTAACGGGATGACATACTTTAAACGGCCGGCGGGCCGAGCTTGTGACGGCAGACTCATCGTTGACTTCCTGGGTATGTTTGTTTCCCTCAATTTATGTGTTCGGTCTAAGTCCATGATTTCTCATATATGTATAGTATGCTGGTTGGCAATTGGCATCTATCCGTACTATTATCTACCGACAACACTCTGGGCTTGTAACTAGCGAAGGGGATAGGAATACCGTTCCTAAGCCCGTACTTGAAGTCAATAGGGTCAGATTTCCGGCATGGAGTCAACTACGCCACTCTAGCTTCCACTGTTCGACTACCGCAGTCGTCACTGTTTGTCACCGGTGTCAGCCCGTTCTCTCTGGCGATTCAGCTCAACCAAATGAAGGAATTCAAGTCCCTGGTGGTTCAGCAATCTCAGCTACCCACTGAGGAATCTGCAGGTCGTAAATGCTTAACCTTGATATTACTACGTACACCCTATATGATCTTTATGTTATTGTGCGTGTATTTTTCTCTAAAAATTAAGATAGGTGAGTACTGTTCTTTTGCTCAAAATATACATGTAACAAAGATCTAGCTTAGACAAAAGCAAATAGACTAATAATTACATAAGGAAAATAGAGAGAAAATATTCCCATCTTATTTATCTCTGAAAAGTGAAAACTTGACTTAAAGCACTATATATATAGGGCAATTACATATGACAATGTAAGAATTTTGTAGCATTCAAAGAAGGAAATAAAAGAAAAAAAACATCTAGTCTATACTACATAAGAGTAGAATCACGCTGTCAACAGACACTGAGCAAACCAATAGAAGTCTTAATATGGGTGACTGACACTGCCTTGAAAGGGAAAAGGCCAACTTCTATTAATAGTCTATCTCTGTTTGTCATAAGACCTATTTTTTCTTCTTTTTTTCGGTGATAGTTTCACATCTAATTCGATAACTGTTTTCATCAGACGGACCCAATCATTTAGTTTTTATTCATGGAAATGTTTCACTCCTTCCTTAGGATAGTTTCTTCGTAGATTTCAGCCTCTAATTATGAGAATGATAGAATCCTGATGAAACATTAGGAAATAGACTTGATTAGGTTTATATCAATCAAAGTTTCACACTATTTATAGTTCCTTCTTTATAACTCTGGTTGGGAACTCTTGCATCAAAAATGATTATGAATGCATCCTTTCTTTAGATCTCTAGGCTTGTGGGCACGGTGAACGTGTAGCAAGAAACAGTTCATATTTTGGTTAAAAAATTGACACTTACTTTTTACCGACTCAGATAAATTCGATCGAAATAACCATGGAGCTGTGATCTGATACTAATTGTTTTATTTTGAAGGATCAAACCCTCTTCCCACTCCAGACATAATTAGTAACTCGATTTACACATTCTACATCGGCCAAAACGACTTCACCGGTAACCTTGCCAAAATCGGCATCAAAGGAGTGAAGAAGTACCTTCCAGAAGTCGTTTCCCAAATCACAGACACCATAAAAGTACATTCCCACATCCAATATTCAATATCTATCAATTCCTTCTTCCCTATAATTCATTGTGGCTGAAGAACATCTACTTCTATTATGATTAGGAATTATACAGTATAGGCGGGAGGACTTTCTGGGTTCTAAACCTCGCACCAATCGGGTGCTACCCAGCATTCCTGGTGGAGCTTCCGCACAAGAACTCAGATCTTGATCCGTACGGCTGATGGTGTCCTACAACAATGCGGTTCAGGACTACAATATCATGCTCCAGGAAGCCTTGAACAAAACACGACAAGAACTCCCCGACGAAGCTATGGTTATCAACGTCGACATCCATTCCGTCATGCTAGAACTCTTCCGCCACCCGACTTCGCACGGTACGCACAGAGAGAACTTACTTTGTTATATGATTACAGCGCGCTATGAATTGTTCCATTTGTGGGTTGATCTATTGAATTGAGTGGAATCACGAACGTACTGTGTACAGGGATGAACTATGGAACTAGAGCCTGCTGTGGGTACGGCGGTGGGAAGTACAACTTCGATCCTCGAGTGTTCTGCGGCAACAGCAAGGTGGTTCATCCGGAAAACATCACCGTGACCGCCGGTGCTTGTGATAAACCAAAGGAGTATGTGAGCTGGGATGGGATTCATGCCTCTGAAGCTGCGAATAAGATCGTCGCCAAAGCTATTCTTAACGGGTCCATTTTCGACCCGCCTTTTCCTCTCCATCGGATGTGCCATCTCCGTTCCATCGGCTGACGGATTGATGGGCATGGTTTGGTAGTCAAATTTGTAGCTATTTAATTGGATCATGGTAGATAATTTGGTCAGTTTGTAGTCTTCTTCTTTTGAAAAATAAAATAAAATTGTAATCTCATTTACGTTGTGCTTCTGCAGTTCGATTTTGATCCGTATGTAGTGTACTATTACTATAGAAACATTTGGCTTCTCTTTAGATGATATAGGAATTAATTAGAAGATATGGTCAATTTATGCAATAGGAGAGGGTGAAAGGAGATCTCACCCATGTCATGGCAATACCAATAAGCTCATTGATCATATATAAAGGAAGACCCTACTGGGTTGAACTATCTTAGTTTTTTTACATTTTAAAACCTTCTGTGTGAATCATGCCTCTTTTTTCAATTATAATACCTCATACTAAATAGCCACAAAAATTAAGAAGAAAGTGTTGAACTTATTTGCCCAGAATATAAGAGATATGTCTAGATTGTTGAGGGATGATTTTATTCATCTTTACTACACCCTATTTATAGTAAACTAAGCACACATATAACTACTATCTCACACGTTTATCTTATGCATCTCATTTATTCAACTAAGGTAGGTTGGATGGTACCTCCCTTCTACCTACTACTTCTAGAAGTTGGTGTTGATTGTTTAACACTCCCTCTCAATATCAACTTCCTATTAATCTAGTACACATGTAACTTTTATATGGAAAAACTACAAACCATATGTTTCACATTGTTGCTATATGGGCAAGCTCCTCATTGTCTCTGTAGAGAGTGCAACAACGTCCCAAAAGGCAAGCTCCTCTTCATCTACTGTAAAGAGTGCATCAACATCCTCAAGGGCAAGCTCCTCTTTTTCTACACCCGAGAGGGCATAAACGTCCATTCGTCTTCATTCCTTGAAGTAGCAACATTGTTCTCTATCCTCTTCTTCTTTGACCAACAATCTTTCGCCATATGACCTTTCTTGTTACATTTGTAACACTTTCCTTCAAACTTTTGACTATTATCATAGTCGTTCCAATCTACTCTAGCTTTTGTTCGATCACTCCACTTGCCTTGATGACTCCTCTCTTCGTGGCTATTCTGTCTGGATCCATCTTCAACTCTCTGCTTGAAATTCCACTTGTCTTTCTTAGCATAGAGTGTCTCTTCCTCTGTCTTCAACGAGACTCCTCCCATTTGCTTATCCAATGCTTCTTGACTAGCTAGTAAGTTTTCGAATTCCACAGGTGATGGCTGCACTTGCCAACCTTGTATAGCAACAATAAAGCTCGTGAATTCAGGTCTCAAACCATGGATGATGATTCGCTTCATCCTGGTATCACCAATTCGAGCTTCTGGATCCAACTCAGAAATTTCTCTGCACAATAACTTCACTTTGTGAAAGTACTACACGACTGTCATATCATGTTGCACAACTGACAACAACTCAGTTAAGTTTGTAGTCTTCTTCTTTTGAAAAATAAAATAAAATTGTAATCTCATTTACGGAGTTGTGATCATTCGGGCGGGCCAGGTTCGGGCCAGACTATAGGAAAATTGTAGATATGTCGGAACTATTTTAAAAAAACCAAGTTTTTTACATGCTCGGGCTGAACTGGGTTAGACTCGGTTTTTTTCAGGTTTTGCTGAAGCCCGGTTCGTCCGGTTTTTAATTTTTTATATTAATTAATAAAAAAAATAATTAAAATTTTAATATATATATATAACTTATTTAAAATTTATATATTGTATATAATTTTTGTATATATTATGTAAAAATTAAATATGTATATATTATTTAAAAAAAATTATAGTAAATAATATAAAATCGGGTCTGGTTGGGTTTGCCCACGGATTCAAAAAATGCGTCACGGTCCGACCCGGTTTTTTATTCGGGTTTGATTTTATATCTAGGCCCGCCTGGAAGCTAAATCAGACTTGGACTCGTTGGTTTTTTTACGGTCCAGGTCGGACCGGATTGCCGGGCCGGACACATTTTGATCAGCTCTAACTACGAGATAAGAGAGTTGCACTTCTGCAGTTCGATTGTGATCCGTGTGTAGTGTACTCTTACCATAGAAACATTTGGCTTCTCTTTACTAGATGATGTAGGAATTAATTAGGAGAAGATATGGTCAATTTATGCAATAGGAGAGTGTGAAAGGAGATCTTAGAGATCTCACCCATGTCATAGCAATAAGCTCATTGCTCATATATATAGGAAGACCCATTCCATACTGGGTTGAACTGTCTTAGTTTTTTCACATTTTAAAACCTTCCGTGTGGATCATTGTAACACCCTGGATTTTACCTCAAATGATAGCTTACAAAAATACAAATCTAACGGCGCAAACGGAATCAAAAACGGACTTCAAACGAGTCCTAGAAGTGCAAAACAGGGTTGGTCTGAACTTGTGTCCGGACATTGACGTTCGGACACAGGTCGAGACTTGAGAAAACAGAAGGGAGACTCGTCCGAAATTGTGTCCGGACTTCGATGCTCGGACACAAGCCAAAATTGAAGTTTCGGAAAAATTCTTACGTGGTCCGAACATTGGTCCGAACTTGCAAGTTCGGACGTAGGTCGAGACTTGCAAGTTGGACCCGTCCTCGCATACTGTCCGAACTTAGATGTCCGGACAGATGTTCGGACACACTCAATAGTGAAAACCATTGAAATCCTTTGGGGCCTGTCCGAACATAGATGTTCGGACGAACGTCCGGACAGGTCCCTGTATGCGTTTCCAGAATGTAAACCAGAGACCAAAAGCACCCCAAAACTTGCACAAAACCATAACAAAGGTAACTCATCGAATAACAAACTTAAACAACACGTTTTACCATGAAATACAGCGGAAGACTTCCTCACAATCCAAGGTGCTACCGCCACATCCAAACCCTTGGATGCTCAGGCTAACAAACCACAAAACATTCCAAAATATTAACTCAACACTTTAAATCCAAGTTATGGGGAACTTAAACCGAAATCAACATTCAATCATCAAAGTAATAACTAAAACGTTGTGTTCCAGAAATCCATAACTCAGCTAATCAACACAAAACAGTCTCAATTCTCCTAACACTAAGTCGTAGCGCATTCCCCATTTCCCCAAGTCAGCAATTTGTACCTGCGATCAGAAAACAACAATAAAAGCACGAAGGGATCGCGCAAATCAGTGAAACTGAGTAAATTCCATCTCATTACGTAAAATACATTTTAGAAACTCCTTTGAGTGTGTGAATAAACGAAACATTCGAGTTTGTAATCCAGTAAACCATTTCCACTCTTCAATATCCAACAATCAGTAAAACCATTCGGGGAGCCTTCAACTGGAGTATCCACAGAACAACCAAACAGTCACAAACGGACTGAAATATCAATACCCTCACCCTAAGTCCTTAAGTGTGCACACCCCAATGAAACATCAGTCCACAGAGTAGATCAAAGGGCTTAACTGCAGTCATTGTATACAACGCAATAATGTATATATCAGTGTAAATAATTCATGCTCACGGTGCAGAGAACCAACATGGTGAATCAGGGAGCACCAAGAACTCCAGAATAAACACGGACCAGTGAAGAACTCCCAAAACAAAACCATTACCAAATCTCCAACACAGTTCCTCAAAACGCAATTTGTGACAGAAAACAATCCACAACCAAGACCGACAATGAGCACAGAATTTACCTGATCGTTCCCTCGATTCAGGAAGACAACCCAACAGATTCACCAATAACGTTCGTCGTCGACACCAACGTCTAGATCAGAACAGTTCGTAATTAGGAATCAACAAACCCAAGTGACATAGACTAACACATAAATTAACCAAAACTTTACCCGTTGTATCACCACTTGGCACCAGGGAACGGACTAGACCTCGTTAGGAAATAGCGTGAACTCGTTAAGAGCTTGAAGAAGAGCGTGAAAATTTGTGTAGAGTATAAGCGCAGGACGGCGTATTGAGGATGAAGGAGTGAAGCGTGAGATCGTGGTGTTTAAATAAAATAATTTAAGGTAAAGGAGAACTAATATTGTTAAATAAATTATTAATCATTTCTGCCAAAATAAAGGAGTTAACTAAATACATAATAAATAACTAGAAAAGGGGTTCAAATAAATAACAAACATTGTAAATTGCTTTTAGGAAATAAAAACGTTGAGAATCATCAGGAAGAATGTCAAACCTCTAACAACATCCCTTTCGAAATTAAGAAATAATTTCTAGTTTGAAGTTAACCGAGTAAGTGAGTCGTTGAAACAATTAAGAGAGAGGGTAATTAAATAGAAGAAAGTTAATAACCAGTATCTAGTTGATGTGATAATAAAATTAAATTAGAAAGAAATTCGATATAACAACTTCAGAATACTAACGTTGAAGGAAGATTCTAGGATATCATTAATAAAATATTGGGAAAAGAATGAGGGTTTAATAAATAAATCAAAATGCCAATAATATAACAATTAAGGGAAGAATTAGGAAAGTTAATAAATATATTAAGTAGTCAAATAGGATTTGAACTCTTGAAATCAAATAACTACAAGGAGAAAGTCAAATTGAATTTGGACTCTTATGTATTTAAAATTAAACTTAGAAAGAAGATTCTAGAATGATATTTTGGGAGATTTAAATAACATAGTGAAGTTGAAAAGGTGAATTAACAACTAAATAGTATGATATCCGAAATATAGCTAAAGTTAATTAAGGCAAATGTTACAATCACTTGTAAACATTTTAAGGAGAAAAGTTAATTTGGAAATGAGTGTCGTTTAATTCTCTGGGCCACCTTGATACTAATCTCAGACATATCATTAATACTATCTACTACTTTGTTATTCCTAACTGAGAAATTCCTGGGTATTTCAATCATGCCTCTTTTTTCAATTATAATACCTCATACAAAATAACCACAAAAATTAAGAAGAAAGCCCAGAGTATCATTTACCTTATTAATTTGTCCATAATCATTATTATTAGGGCGGAACTTCAGTTTCCCTTCAAACTCTTTAGTTATATAGCCAATCCAATATCTCCTCTGCAAAGTGCAAAACACATGATTTTGAATCAAACTCTACTTCGAACTTCCTGTAATTTGCCATTTGTGCAACCCACATAATTCAGTGACATATATGGATATTTCTAAACTTTTAAGTATTATCAACTTTTCCTAGTAAGTTAGAAATGACCAAATAATAATTATGAAGAGTTGTTCAATGTCAATGGATTCACCGGGCGGATCCAAATAGTTAGTCATCCGAGTTTCAACTTCTTTAAATAGGTTATTGGTGTTTGCCCTAGTAAATTAATAATAGTATATAGTTATTATTTTATTCTTCTAAAGTAAATTTAATCAAATACCACAGAGTTTTTGCTTAATTTACGATATATCGCTGTGTTTTTACAATTACACGCAAACTAAACAACATTCGATTTCACATTCTTTTAATTGTTTCGTTAATATCCCTAATAAGTACAAAATACATTTGTTATTTGTTAACCACTTGACAGTGATATGTAAGGAAGGTTCATGTAGTATTGATTAGGAAACATTGTCATGTAATAACAAAAGTATTTTAGACTTTTTCTAAGGATATAATGAAACAATTAACAGAATATGAGACAGAGTATTATCTGGTGAAACTACTTAAAAATTAGTGTTATCAATGTAATTTAAAAAATGAAGTGTGACTTATCTAGTGAAATTACTTAAAATTCAGTGTTACCTGTGTAATTTCAAAAACATAGTGATATATCAGAAATTAATCAAAACTCAGTGTTATCTGTGTAACTTAAAATATATCATAAATTAAGCAAAAACTCAGTGGTCTTTGATGTTTTTTTTTTTAAAAAAAACAAGCTAATTGTGTTCATTTAGTTCATCAAACCATCTTATGTTATTTATCGACCAATCTTTTGCTAAAATAAAGAAAAACCTTATTTTAACCAGATTTGTTATTATTATTTTTACAAAAATTCATTAAAGCCTTGTTCTACAGTGGTCTTTATTTTATTTTGGTATAATACTTTTTTCTTAAACATTAAATTATATTAGAAGTAAAAACATTACATTCCTGATGATCATTCTAAGTACATAATTAACATAAAAGTTTAGATAGTTCAAGATAGACTTGCTGCCTTCTCAAAAGGAACCAATTTTCTACCATACACATGAAACCCCTAGATGAAGGCCGTGTTTTTGTTAGATTAGGAACCCGACAATGCTTCTACATAATTGCCTCCAGAAGAAAACTACACTTCACAAACAAAATCACCGAACCATTAGGCGGCAAGCCACTAAAGATCACATTAAAGAAACCAGAAATACCATCAATCATAGATACTAATGTTAAACCTAGCCGAGAAACAATCAAACACGACACATATTTGAAGCGGCTAGCTACACGGGCTGTGTCCACAGCCATGCAACTAGATATCCACTAGTAAAAATCAAATTTTTAGTTACAAAGATTCTGGTAACTATTTAATTTTGTTATCATAGTTGTTATTAGTGACAAGTGTTTTGTTACCAAAGATATCATTAAAGATTTTAAAAAAATTAAAATACAGTAATGATACACTTGTTACGAAATCATTATTTTAGTAACGATAAATTTTTTAGTAACAAATAAAAGTCGTTATAATAAATAAATTGATTTTTGGTTACGTATCACACCACATATAATGACTTTTGTCATTTGAATAAATTAAATTAGTAACGATTTATATTTTTGATAATGCTTTTTTGTTGTTACAAAAAATCTATATTCTACTAGTGATCTCATTCTTAGCTTCCATGGCGATTCAAAGCTGGACTCAGAATCGCCTTATCCTTGTCAAGTGTTCCAAACCTGTCGCAAGCCTCCCCCCTAGAACGGTCAACATCTTGGTTAAAAAATGGCTTCCCTTTGCCATTTCGTCTTGCCTTAAGTAAGCGAAGGTCCCAAACATCCACTCTAGAGGCATCCTTCAGTACATCATTGAAGTTACGCTTGTAGGTGCCATTAGAAGCGTCTGGAATATCCTTTCATTTAGTCATCAATGAACATCACATACCTGCATAGGGGTCTTCTGTCAATCTGTCCAACTTGAAACATTCACAGGAATGGGTTCTCCAAGCTATTGATGCCTTGTCGACTGTGGTTAGTTCCATGTGTCCGGTGGTGAGTGATACTCTTGTGAGCACCTTCTTGCTAGGTAAACATTAGTGTCAAGCCACATGCCATAGGAAGTTCATTCTTCGTTTTCAGGACGTGAACTAGGACATGCATCAGATGTGTGGAGAAAAAGACCGCAGTTGGAGCAAATGAGATGCATATTGTCATAAGTGATTGTAAAGATGCAATATCACCCATCCACTAGCATTGGAATTGCTCGAAGAACAAGAAGTTAAGCATTTAAATGAACCTTAATATGTAAGTACTTATACCCGAAAGAGAAATGGTCCTTGATGACTCCCGAAAAGCGACCCAATCTCTACGCAACTTTTCGTGTGAACTGGAGGTTGTGGTGAGCCGTGGTATGTTGTAGTTCCTGACCCAAAATAGATTCTGCATGCCCAGCCTTGGTGAATTGAAACCCTTCAAATTCAGTCCAACACTCCTTCAGGATGAAAGCTCAAGAGGTTGTAAAAATGGGCATAACTGAGAAGAGCTGACTAAGAAGACAGTGGTAGACTGTCAGACGGACTCCGTTAACTTGTACAGTTTCCATGGTGAAGATGAGGGTAAGGAGGATAAGGGAGTATCGAATGATGAGGGAGTGGGAGTTCTCTAGCACCGTATAGGAGCTTATTAGAAGATTATGGAAGGGGGAATATTAATATATCTTTATAGAAGTTTTTTAAATTTTGTTGGGAACCATTCTTTCGGTCGCACCCACACTATTTCTAAACACAACGATATCATCTGCGTTTTGAGCAAGACATTTTTTTTTTTTTGCAAAACGTTTTGAGCAAGACATTAATACTATGGACGAACGACCGTAACTATTTTTTCTTTTAAATAAACGACCCTAACTATTAATCATCTACTTTCAACTATTACTAAGCTACCAAAAAATACTACTAAATCACCCATATATCTACCCGCATGATAAATTAATGTCGCCAATATCTATATATTTTTAAATCCTCACCCAATACACGTTAATATGGATCGTTAACAAAGTTTTTTTTTTTTGATAATTGGCCTAGGGTGCCGCAAGGGCAAATCAAACAACACTGACTCGACTAAACTCTTACATACCTTTCTAGTCCTACCTTACACAGACATTATACGAGACATCTTACTAAAGCATAGAGATCTTGTCTTAGGGACTTTCTTTGACCTCTTCCTACAACCTTTCCTTTACATCTGACGATATGACGGACATGCTCATCTTGGGACCGTCAGACGGACTCCGTTAACTTGTACAGTTTCCATGGTGAAGATGAGGGTAAGGAGGATAAGGGAGTATCGAATGATGAGGGAGTGGGAGTTCTCTAGCACCGTATAGGAGCTTATTAGAAGATTATGGAAGGGGGAATATTAATATATCTTTATAGAAGTTTTTTAAATTTTGTTGGGAACCATTCTTTCGGTCGCACCCACACTATTTCTAAACACAACGATATCATCTGCGTTTTGAGCAAGACATTTTTTTTTTTTTGCAAAACGTTTTGAGCAAGACATTAATATTATGGACGAACGACCGTAACTATTTTTTCTTTTAAATAAACGACCCTAACTATTAATCATCTACTTTCAACTATTACTAAGCTACCAAAAAATACTACTAAATCACCCATATATCTACCCGCATGATAAATTAATGTCGCCAATATCTATATATTTTTAAATCCTCACCCAATACACGTTAATATGGACCGTTAACAAAGATTTTTTTTTTTTTTTGATAATTGGCCTAGAGTGCCGCAAGGGCAAATCAAACAACACCGACTCGACTCAACTTCCTTGACCATCTCTGACGATATGACGGACATGCTCGTCTTGGGACCGTCCTACATGTCAATCACTTGACGACTGTTACCAAAGATATTATATATCAATGATTTGTTTCTTACACGTATCATCATATGGATAATAGAAGATCAATTTTGTACACAAGATAGACTTACACTTGGAAACTTAGATGTCTCATCCAATTCCAAACCGAATAAATTTTATTTTAATGTCTTCTATGAAAATTGCACTTTGTGTCCAATTTAATCAATATGGTTTTCTTATTCATTTCCTCTTTATTTATTTTTAGTGTACGTTTATTTATCTTATTATCACTATTTGATTCCACAAACGGGGTGGGTGGGCAATCAAACGTGGATTTGAAGATAGGGAGGCAACCAATCAGTGTGCTGCGTTCAGTCAACGTGTCGCTCTGTGCAATCACTCCAACCCTCCTGCTCCTTACGAGGCACAGCAGCAACCAGTGAAGCGGAGAAAAAGAAATAATCCCCTGGATATACTACGAATGGACCAAAACTAAGCCTAATTTCTCCACACAGATTCAAAAAATTTCTCCATCACTCTCGACAAACCCTTAATTCCCTCCAAATTAAGGTGTTCTCTTGGGTGGGAGAGAAAGCAGAAGAGAGGATTTCGTTCTTTCACAGGAGTTAAACTTCAATGGCGACAGCTTACTCAGTGACATCATCATCGTCTTCCATGGCGGCTGCTACTGCTGTTTTTTTGCCACGTGTTGCGGCTGCCACCAAAAACCCATCTCGTTGCTTGGCGCTGCCTCCACTCCCACCCCGCCCCGCCTCCACTTCTCTATCTTTTTCTTGTCCGTCCAAGACATTGTCTGGTGAGTTCCCTCCCCTCCCTTACCCCAACCAACATTTCTGCCCCATTGTGTAACTTTTCCGTGACTTTGGGCGCTCCATTATGGCCTATTTCGATTCGGTGGAGAGTTTCTTAGTTGGGTGCAATTTGAGGTCCTTAATATTAATGGGTTCTTTGAAGGATCAGTGGCTTTGCTTATCCATTCATCTGGACTAGAATTTGTATTCTGACATGTGGATCCCTCAATTTAATGATTAAGATTGGGGAGTTTGTTAGAGCTGATATCTACAGGGTATTTGCTTATCATTCTGCGGAATGTGATTTTTTCTTCTGCATTAGACGATGTGAAATATTGCAATTGCAGATTGGCTAATTGGAAGTGGGGAAATTTTTTTTTGATAGTTTGGAAGTGGGGAAAATTGATTTACTTTTAGTAGCCACACTAACGGCCAAGAGTGATTTAAGTTTTATCTGTAATTCTCTGGAGACTCGAGCAAACGGTTTAAGAGGTTCAAACTAACATGCACCAGCTTCATGTCAAGGTAATGGTTTTGACAACTGCTTATGAATAGAGAGCATAACATCACCGAGGAATTCTGGTGGATAGTCCTAGATCCAGTGTTTACCATGACTTTTTGACTTAGCTTGATCTTATCCTATTGCCTCCATTTACATTGGCACTCCCCATATGATGCCTTTATACAGTGTTAGATCTTGTCTGTTTGATATGAGGACATGCTTTTGGGCTATTAGCTTCTCTGGTGTATATGAAATGCCTAACTACACCTACAAGATGAGTAAATCTGTTAAAAATTACGGCTCGTGCAAACAGAAAAGGAATGAAACTTGTCAGTTTGTGGTCGTTTTCGCTGTGGCTCTCTCATTCTAGTAAGGTAATTTTAGGTTTTGTAATGAGTCGTATAGCTTTCAATACTTGTAATCTGTTATGTCTGTATTATGACAAAGTGGAATAGGACTAATTTTCACGTTGCTCTCGTATACACCTGTGTGAACCATCGTAACACTGTTTATGTAAGCATAAAGTCTTGAGTTTGTTTACTTTGTAACTTACCTAACTAGAACCATATGTAGACAACAAATACCTAGCATACATACGTTCTAATACCCTCCATCCATTTCCTGCTTGAGTAGGATCTCAGAGGTTTCCTTCTCTCCACGTCAAGGCCTCATCCACAGATGAGACATCCTCAGCTGATGCTGGAGAATTGCTTTCAGATCTAAAGGAGAAGGTCAGGAGTAACATTTCCTTCTGTGCCTCAATAGGAGACATAACTAGGAATGAATTGTCACCTGCATTGCATGTATACGAAAACGATTTCAATGACTGTTTCACAATATGGGATTTTTTTGGTTTGCATGTAGTGGGATGCTGTGGAAAACAAGTCGACTGTGCTTCTATATGGCGGAGGTGCCATTGTGGCTATTTGGCTTTCTTCCACTGTTGTTGGCGCCATTAACTCAGTGCCTCTGGTAATAACCGGTTTCTTTCGTTGCTTTCTTTTTCTGTTTGCCGTCTGGCATGGTTTGTGGATTTAGCGCGTCTGTGCTTGTGCTCCCTGTTGCAGCTTCCAAAGATCATGGAATTGGTTGGGCTTGGATACACCGGGTGGTTTGTATATCGCTACCTTCTCTTCAAGGTAAATTCTGCAATGAAATATCTCTTTAAGTCGGTTCATCTGCGACCATTGATGAGATTTGACAATCTGTCTCTTTTTTCTTGTCATAATTGTTGTCTTGCAGTCCAGCAGAAAGGAGTTGGCAGAAGACATCGAATCGTTGAAGAAGAAGATAGCTGGAACTGAATAAATAGACGAACAAGTTTCTTGTATCGTAATGTAAAACATAGTTTTTCTTGTATCAAATTGGTCAATCCTACCGTTTCAATGTAATGAGTAAAGAGAGCAATTTGTCTAGAATGCTTCCGTAGAATAGTAGCATGAAGCATTGTGTTCAATTTCTTATCTGTTGTTTGGTAGTTAATGCCCATTCCCATTGCATTAATAAATTCATGACCGCATCCAAATCCGTGACCGGAAGATTACTGCTCAGATACACACCCCCTTTGTATTGATGATATTGCTACTTTGATGTGAAGGCTTGTAAATGGTTTTGAATAACAGTGCTGCCTCTAAGGCTCTAACTTTTTTTTTTGATAGATATTGGTTAATAGCCTTACATTATAGAATTACATCCTAAAAAGTTACTGAAAATCAGCCACTAGACAACCACACAAGAATATGTAGTATGAACCCTCTAGAGCATAATGGGTTCTCTTCATCAAACTACCAATTTCAGTATAATGATCATTTTTCATAACATATACAAAAATATGGTGTTTTAGACCTAATCTTTACACAAGCTAAAAACACACTAAACCAATGATGACCAATTCATAAGGCAATAATAATGTTCTCCCTTCTTTTCAGATACAATTTCATATTCCTTTCTATCCACAAAACATAGTTGATTGGATAGGAAAATCTCTCCATCAAGTCTTTATCTAGTTCCAAATGTGGCTTTGTAATCCAATACATTTCTTGTCTTCTAAGTAATAAAGGTATTTGTGTTTCAACTATCACCCTTTGGCACTTGCACTCCTTATCCCATCTCTTACTCCGCTATTGATTCCACTGATTTTAGCTCCTCCTTAAACTTTTTAATTTTACCCTCCACATCCCCGAAACCTCCCGATTCCACTGCTTAATGAAGCCTTCAAAACTTTCTACTTTTGTTGAATTGACACATGCCCCAATGCCTCCCAACTGGATTGTACCAGATCACAAAATCTGGGTGATCAACCAAGCATCTAATGATCAGAATGGTTTTGGTCCCCATTTAACACTCTTGATGTTTATTACCATCAGTTTATGGTCCGAAACTAGCCATGGTTGGGATTCCAGGATCAGACCTCTAAATGTTGCACATCATTTTGAATCGACGAATGGCCTATCGATCTTGCTCATTAAGTTATTTCTCGTCCACGTGTAATTACTATCCACCTGGCCCATCAATCTTGCTCATTAAGTTATTTCTCGTCCACGTGTAATTATTATCCACCAGCGGTAGTTCCATCGAGCCTAGATCATCTAGCCAGCTGTTAAATTCCCTTATACCGGTTAAAGTTTGTCGATTATCTAATCCACTTCTTTCACGCACTGCTCTAACTTCATTGAAATCACCCACCACCATCAATGGTTTCTGATTTGCTGAGAGTATCAACAATATTTCCTGGTACATCTTCCTTATGTTGGCAACTAAAACTAGGGGTATAGACAAAGATAACAAGCCCTTCAAACTGCCACTCTAAGCAGTACCAATTGAGGTCCAAGCAGTAAGTGTAACACCCTGGATTTTACTCCAAAATATAGTATAAAGAGTTAGGAAGATAACGTCGCAAACGGATTGAGAAACGAAGAACAAACAAGTCTTAAACAACGATTTCAGGTGTGTCTGGCCTTATGTCAACAAGGTCTGAGATTCAAAAGCGTATGTCTAAACTTAAGTCCGAACATTGAAGTTCGGACACTAGTCCTATCCAGGTGCGTCTGAACGTTCGTCCGAACATGTAAGTTTGGACCAATACCAAAACTTACAGTCGGACTCATCCTTGCCTAGTGTCTGAACATGTAAGTTCAAACACCCCCCAGATTTTAGAAATCAATTATAGTTCGGGACCTGTCCGAACTTGTACGTCCAGATAGACGTCGGACTGGTCCAAAAGTAAATCAGCCACAAAACATCTTTGGGAATACCCTTCAATAACAATAATGCCAATTATAAACCAATTAAACAAACTTCTCAAGTAAACCGTGACTATAGTCAGTCACAAAAGATCACAGCAGAAAGATTAAATCTAAGATATTACCGCCACACCATACCCATGGGGGCTAAGGCTATCCACCAATCCAAAGCATTCCAAATCATAAGTTCCAAAGCAAATGATAATAATGGAAAAGCATCCCAAATCATAAGTTTCAAAGCAAATGATAACAATGATTAAATCTTAACTCGCAATTAACAACAACGTTTAAAATCCCAATTCTCAGTTAACAACAATATCAATAGTTAAGCAATTCCAAAATCTATTCCTAAGTGGTGCCGTGTCCCCAATTCTCATGCCTTAGTCATCATTACACGTGATCAGAAAATTGCATACAACACACAAAAGGATCACACAAATCAGATGAAACTGAGTAAACCACTACTTTGTAGTGTAAAATTCATTTAATTTGAAAAGCATAAGTTTAGTTCCATACAATTATCAATCACATCCAATATTTAGTACTCCAACACAATCAATATCACAATGCAACTAGAGTATGGGATCCTTTCACTGGCAACCAAAATCCACCAACGAACACCAAATACGTGGGGTCGCAAATATATAACTCCACCAACGAACACCCAAACGAGTGAGGTCATAAATACAAATTCCACCTCACTGTAAGTCCTAAGTGTGCACATCCTTATAAGGGTACTTCTGACCACAAAGAAGTAGATCTATAGAGCTTAAACTGCGATATAGTGGTCGTAGCACAAAATGTTCAATTCAATGTTGTTGATGCTTTTTTATCGGCAAACTCAATTCAGTACTGAAGCCCGATATAAGGTCAACTGAAGCGGTGCCTATCAGTCTTGAACTGACAAACTAGGAAGAAGATAGAATATTCAACAAGATTTTAATATCTGTTAAAGATAAATAAAATCTTAAACGATATATTTTCATACGATTTATCTAATCTATATATGAGGAAGTAAGTCTAGGGGTTAGGGTGTGCTTTTCAATAACAAGGAAAAACACAGGCAAGTGCAGTGGTGAGAGATTGGGGAAACACATTGTAAGTGTGATTTACTGAAATACCCCAAAATTAAAAATAGTGATTAATTAGGCTAATGAAGATTTTAAAGGCTTAATTATGCCTAAATAAACATGAGGGAACAAATCCCGAAGAAAACGGATCCTTAAAACGGATTAAAAACACAAAGGAACCTTAAAGCGTTTTTGAGGAAACCGGGAAAACACGACTCTAAGCGGGTCAAATAGACTCGTAATAATTTTGGTCAACCAAATAGTCATTAATAAACATTAGTGAAGGTCTAGAACCAATAAAATCAATTAAACGAGAAAATTCCGAAAACGGGTTCCGGTAGTAAAAACTGTAAAAAACGGGAAGTTGTGGGGTGTGAGCGTAAATAAGTTAAACTAGTGTGTCCACTTTTGTAAATAAAAATTTAAAATGTGATTGTGTACAGTGTGTGGGCCGGTGGTGTTTTTTCCCCCTCTCACTCTCTTTTATTTTTCCTAATATGCTACAAGACAAAAACAATAAAGCAAAAAGGAAAATAAAAACACTCTCTCACCTACCCTCACTCTCCCTCACCGTAAAGCACTCCCCCTCTCTGATTTCTTCCTCCTCAAATAGCCCACCAATGGCGATTTGAGAGCACCACACCAGCCCTCACTTTCCTCTTCATTTTTTAACACTCAAACCTTCTCCAAAAAATTATAAAAATCATACCATTGGAATGCCCTTGGCAAGGAGAGCACCTTCCTCTTTTCAGAAATCGAAAATACCCACTTTCATCCCCATGGGTATTCCTCTTCTTGAAGATTAAGACCACCATTAGAAGCTCCTCCTTCACCTTGTTGGTTTAAGGTAAAAAGAAATCCAAAAAACTAACACTTCTAGCTCTTATTTGCAAAAATAGAATTTCTAAGTTTGGAGCTTCTTATTCCTTGTTCTCCAGCCGATTTGGCTTCTCTTGTGGAGTGGAAATCTTG